>JAXQQM020089748.1:0-35749 GCA_034641835.2 Pinus albicaulis | reverse complement strand
GGAGGAGATCAACGATTGGGATCATCCAATGAAACTCTGTGAAAGTCTGATGGAAAAATATGAATGAATAATGCGATGGAATGAGGATCGTAGATCTATATGGATCAACGGTCAAGACTGCATGGAAGAAATTTTGGAGGAAGAAGGGGGGAAGTGGTTTCTAGGAGAAAACAACTATTTTCGCATTACAATCGAGTGGTTTTGAATTTTTCCTAAAATAACGCGATATCACTTGTTGCCTGCCACATGTCCTTTTAAAACTGCTTTTATCACGTAAATATGAACTGTTAACTCTCGGACACTAAAATCACGCAATATGCACCTCAGTCGTTGGATGTAGGGCCTGGAGATCCGACGATGTAGGCTGGAGCGCGATATGGAAGGTGCGTGGTTGGTACGATGGGATGGGGTCAAAGCGGGTTAAATCTGGGCCATCAGATCTTGATAATGGACGATTGAGATTGAAAGACGAGGCAGAGCTAAAAGGATCAAATGAAAGGGTGAGAGAAAGGAGGACCATTGGATCAAAGGGAACGAACGGCGGGGATTAAATCGCATCGGAGGAAGGCAGGAGGCAAAAACTCCAATACTTGAACTTGCGATATAGCGCGGACTGTCGGATCAGAAGGGAGATCAACAGTTGAGATTATATTGGAGGGGAAACGATGGAATTCACATGAGTAGGGCATGATCAAATCCTGGTCATTGGTTCTTGTGGATTCAACAACCAGGATTGAATCGGAGGATCGCAATCGGCGGGGACAGAGGGGGCACATTAAGACTTCTGCGATTGCAATTGGAGCAGTGATGCGATGGCTGTTGGATTATTTAAAATCAATGGTGGAGATCACAATCGGAGGGTAACAAAGGAATTTTATGGGCGCACGGCGAGATTTGCGCGTACCATTAGATTTTCACAGATCGACGATGGATATTGCACCCGCGGCCAATAGAACAAATCACTCTCGCATCGGAACTTTTCAGTTTACAAAGGAAAAATTCTCCCGGCCAATGTTCTGATTGCGATCAGCTCTGTGGGGCTTAGCGCTTGGTCTCAGCACCCGGTTATATGCGGAGAAGGGGTTGGGGCTTAGCTAAAAGGGGCTTAGGCCTATCATATGGTAAAAAGTGGGTTTTAGGCCTAAAAACAGAGTTTTTAGGGTTGAACAGAGGTTCTGGTAGAGGAGTAAAGGGGTGTTTTCACCAAATGAAGGGATTCACATGGTTTTAAAAAGGGGAATTTGATGGTTTAGAAGACTTACGAAGGGATTTTGAGGGTCAAAAGGGGAAATTGTGAGAAGGGGAAAAAGGGGTTAAAATGTGGAATTTGCAGGGATACAAGGGAGAAAATGTAGGCTTTCCTGAGCATAATTTTTTCACAAACAATGAGGTTTTATTGATGGAAATAGCAGTGAAGATTTTTTCAAGGGCAAAGACACAAGGAGGCTTCAAGAGTGATATGTTTTTAGAGGAAATGTATCTCTTGAAGACTTAGAAATATTTTTAGCCACCTGTTTGCTCTGTCAAAAATTTATAGGTGGCTAACACAACTCACTCTTCAAAAGCATGCAACTCATAATTAAAACTAAGTTACACTCATGCCACTCAATAATGAAAACTTAAATCACTGCTACATGCACAATTAAATCTGCACTTCAAACTTATAAATAAATGATTATGCAATGAAAAATAAGAAAAACTCTAATTAAAAGAACTCAAATTATTTGTTGTAGCCCTGAAATATATATATACAAACTAAATTCACATTAAATCCTCCAACCTTCAAAGAAATTACATAATGCAAACCCTTGATTTAATATTTTAAATGGGCAAGGCTAACATACTCAAATTCCAAAACATTACATTCTATTCTAGTTCCATATTTAAACTCAAAAATTGGATGCGCCCATTGTATTTGATTTTAACAAGAGTAATAGACTATAACTCTATATTAAAATTCAAGCACATATAATAATTTTTTAGTTCATTAATGGGCACGATGCTATGGTGACTAAAATTCTTTGGAGTTAAACCAAAAATACTAAACATTCACACATTCATATAGAACCAAAAATAATAAACTCCATTATGAAATCAACCACACATTTAATTACCTTTCGCTAATTGATAAAGCTTGACTCCAGATGTGGTGGGCCCTCCCACGCCTGGAGTAAGCTGAGTTATTGTACCCAGAGAAAGGTTTAAAACATGAAATACTGGGATACAAAACGAATCATGGCACAACACTACTGCTCACAAATTGAAGGAGATTGTATATATTTAAAATAGAATTTGGCAATCGATTTACAAAGGTCCAACACAACGATTACAAAGGATTCCCTTTTCTATTACATTCCCTGCAAATTCGATATCAGTTCTACATCTGAAAAATTTGAACAATTTGATGTTGGTTCTACATATCAGAAGAGATTGATTGATCTTGCACTCTCTACATCTCATAAACTTTGCTTTTACTCCTATCTAGCCCAACTCGTCTAATTGACGAACTTACGCCCATTACATCCCAGAAATTCCTCTGCGCTCTTGGCTAATTGATGGATGGGCTCCCTATCCATCTAATTGGCCAACTCCTTCTCATTGATTATGGAAACTGATATATATATATATATATACCTTTTTAATTTCAAACTGGAGCTTCAACCAAGAAATAGAAAATATTATTGGTTTTACAATTTTTCGGAATGAGAATTGGTTTTGAAATAGAATGTCAAATTGGAGAAATCACTCCTCTTTTTGTGGGATGCTGCTATTGTTGGAAGGTGGGTTCCTTATTCTTTGATCTATAGCATTATAATCTAGCTCCAAAGAGGCAACATAATTTTCAAAGCTTCTATGGTTTCGCCTCGACTTCTCCTTCCTTAGCTAGCGGTCTCAGTGATTCATTTAATATCATCCCTAAATTTAATATAAATCTATGGTGAATTTGATTATAATGTGGTTGGGGAGAATTTGAGGTGGGTTGATCATCTCGATAAATATTTTTTTAATAAACCTCGTCTGCTAACAATATCATATTCTCAACATAACAAAATTCAAGTTGTTCTTTAAGAGTATCTCTGGTTAGACACTAACCAGTTGGATTTCCTGGATTTATAATCACCATGGCTGAAATAGTTATTCCTTTATGACAGGCTTCCCAAACTGATTTTCCTAATTCCCCAACATCCAGACCCCAATTTACACTCTCTTCCAAGTAGTATGGTACAAGAGTGCCGCCAAATAGGGAGATAGCTGCTGAGTAAAGCGGATACTGTGGAGATGGAACTAAAATCCCATCTTTTTCATCACGAATAATAATGTTAATAATATGCATGACTCCTTTTCTAGCACCATCTGTGAGTAAAATAAGATCTGGATCACTAAGATATCCATCACTCCTTTCAATAGATTCAGCCACTTCCTTTCGGATACCTGGAAGACCTTGTGAGTCATTGTATGCACCAAGACAGCTTGATTTCATTACAATATAATGCTTGGCTCTTTCTATTGCATCAAATAGGAACAAAATGTTAACGTTAGGATCCTCCATTAGCATTGGTGCTTGACACAATGCCATAACCTAACGTGGGAATGTCAAATGCCTTTGATCCAAAGCATGTGGGTTACCAACATTTGGAAAAATAATCCTTTTTTCCCTCCCTCTGAAGCTCTGAGGCACGCAGATAAAGCTTCCCTCTGAAAGCATCAGCGACCTTCTTCACATTCTCATTAATACACTCCTAATCCAATGGTCTAGGAGCCATGATCTAAAATTATCGGCAATAGAGTACCAAAAAAACTTCCACAATTACTAGCCCAGCTTTGTGCACATCTTTAACGAGACTTGTAGGATGTTGTAGATACAAATTTGTACCAACAGGCCAAATGTAATCCTTGTGAACTAATATTCCATCAGCAAATGTCTTCACAAATGTTAAATTGTTTTAAAAAAGAACCATATGTTTGATTTATCGATGGGTTGACATCTTGTTTTCCCATATTCCTTATTATTATCTTTGTCTTTCTCCTCATAATTCGTGGTGCTATGGCTTGTAAAAGACAAACCTCGGGCAAAGAAATTTAGTCCACTTCAATGGATTTTGATAGAGATAATAGATATGATTATGCGCTTAAGTTGTGCTCTTCATAAAACTATGGGTAAACTGATATTTTTTTTAATCCCCAACCATAACCAAAGTAGCAATATTCATAGAGACCCAATACATTCACGTTCATAAATGGTTTTTATTGGAATATTCCCCTAGCGGTAACTCATTCATGAAGCCGAATTTCGCCAAATGGTTTTTGGGTTATATGAAACATCATTCTTTGAACACAACCCACATCTCGGAATTTAGATATTCTGCTCCATTTGGTCGTAAATTTGATATTTTCACCTACAACAATTCAACTACCCAGTTGTTTCTTTTATGCATTTGGTGAATTCATACTCAAATGCATTCCTGCACCGAACCTTCCTGCAACCAAGAAGGAATTTATTAAAAACACTCATCAAATTAACTAATAACAAGAATAATAGCTATTGTTTCTAAATTCATCTAATTAACAACATAATGGTTTAATAATGATTAAAAACACTAGGTACAAGTATGTATTTATTTGATAAAAATCGTAAAAATTTGGAAAATTATGTAGCTCAATAGTCAGCATTTTTCATTCCAAAACAGTTCAAGAAAACCTTCAAGGAAATCCCCCTTAATCAAGCACAAATTCTACAAAAGAACAACTGGCCATTTTTACATTTCTGTAGGAGTGTCAAGGTGGCTATCAGTAGAAAATTAGGTAAGGTAAAAGGCCACCTCCTCAGTAAAGGACATCCACAAAAAATAAAGAGGAGGTAGCCTATGTTCAAAGAAAATTAGGGTTTCTAGGACTGATTAGACTAATAGTATGCCAAGCAAGAAGCCAATGCAGAAAAACACAAGGACAGAGGCACATCAACACTGCTAAGCATGAATTGAATATTTTTAGAAATTATAAAGGAAAAAGGGAAAAAGGTGAGGTGAATTGAACAGAAATGAATGAACTTGAAAAGGCTATAGATAACTTAGAAGACAATACTAATTATTTTTCTCTAATAGCCCTAAAAACCTAAGGTTCTGGAAAGATAGGAAAAATAGGTGAAATGAAGATGAGGAGCCTCCATGATAACAATAGGAAGAGAGTTTCAAAAGGCTCTTGAAGGTGACCTCCATGGTTTCCATGGTAAAGTATCTCACTACCTCAAAGGGAAAGCATGAAAGAGTATCAATGTAAAGAATTTCAAAGCCTTCATTTTCAATTATTTGCCCTCAAATGATCAGAGGAATCAAAGCATAGGGTTGAGGATCAAAATAGGATACCAAACTGATCATGAAGGTCATTGTTATGAAAGTGTCCAACACTAAAGGCATCAGACATGGCTAAATCATTATTCGATGGCACTTGCAACAAATTAGAAGTGGCCAAAGAGAGTTAGCATATAGGATGGTGAAAGTTGTGATACTTGTCAAAGACATACTTAGCATGCCTAAGGATCAAGTGAGGAAGATGAAAAACAGGTTTCTTAGTCACCCATCAAGCAAAGGGAAGTTTAATCTCCAAGACAAGAATAGAGAAGGTTTTAAAGAGGCTGCCACCATTGCCAGTGTTTAAGGTTGTTAAAAAGTTTTAAGATTGCCCCAAAGGATTAGAGGAAAAAGAGTTATTTCAAGGTTTTCATGACACTCATTGACTAAAAAGTGATTGGGAGGCATGGAAAAGCCAAAACACAGTGAATCATATGACTCAAACAACCATCTGAAAAACAAGTTCTAAAAGCATCAATGGGTCAAGGGAAATCAAAATTCACCATGTCAACTGCCTAAAGAGAAACAAAGAAAATGATCAGGAGGGAAAGGGCACCAATTTTATGTTTTTAAAGTTACCCACTGCAGAAAATTAAAAAAAATATCAGTGAAATGACAAAAAGGTTAAAAACAAACATTACAAAGTGGGTTTGGAAAAGATAAATTTGTTTTCTTAAAGGACTCTAAAAGGTCAATTCACTTATCACTTGACTCATTGTTCTTTTGAGAAAGGCTACAAACACTCAAGGAGAATTTTTTTTGAGTTTTGGCCATTTTCTAGGCCAAGTCCTTGGCGCTATGTCCAAAACCCGGTAGTGCCCTCATAGGACCCAGCGATGCGCGAATAGGGGTGTCCACAGTGAATTTTTTACACTGCGTTGTGCGTATAACAAAAGGCATTGTGCGTACTGTCGAGCGCTAGGCCCAGACAGACCCGACACACCCAGGAGCTCAGTTCTATGCTTAGGGGCCGACCCGACAGGCCCATCATTGTGCATAGAGGGCCGACTCGCCTAGTTCCTATCCAGCACTGCGCACAGAGGCCCGACTCGCCCAGTTTCCTGCCTAGCGCTGCGCACACAAGACTCGACTCGCCCAAATTCTGCTAGGTGCTATGTTTATGCCAAAAATCCTCCAAGCTGCAAAAAAGTTTCCATAAGACTCAAGGAAAGCACCTCCACATTGCCTTCAAGACCTGCATGCAAGGTTAAATTGATGAATAAGGAAGTAGCAATGAACAGTCAAGTGAAAATGAGGGTGAAGATGACCATGAGGCAGGTCCAAATGAGGATAAGGGTGATGATGAGTTGAGTCAAAAAAAGGCAGGAAACATGGAAACAAAGGAGGTTAATGGCATTGAAGACAATGATGAAATTAACAGTGAGAATGGGTCAAGCCAAGGTGAGCAAAAAATCAGAGATAAGGCAAAAGACATGGAGGTCAATGATGAAAAAGTGGTAAGTGATGAAGAAAGCAACAACCACATTGAGAATGATGAGGATGAAGATGGGAAGGACAACATGGGCACAAATGAGACAGGTAACCAACAAGCATAGAATGAAAAAACTAATGATGAAGGCTAGTGATGATAGTAAAGGTAATGATAATAGTGAGGAATATGAAGAGACTGATGACAATGCAGACCTCAGAAAATGAGAGTACATTCACGACAGTCATGACAGTCATAAAAATAGTGGAGATAGTAAGCCCTGCAGTGACAATAATGATGCAAGGGGGAGAAGCAAAACTCAAAGTTACAATGACAGTAAGAAAAATAAGGTCCGTAGTAATGCTGAAAGAAGTAATGAAGAGGAAAACACCACAATAAAATCACTAACAAACCTCCTCCCTTGACCTATCGCAGAGGGAAAGGGTAAGTGTTTGCTACCTCCAAAAAGGGAAAAGAACCATGTTTTCCTCACTTCCTAAAACCACTAGACAGAGGAAAATAGAAGGTAAAGTATGGAAAATATTAGCATGATATTGAGCAAGAGTTTACTATCATTAACCTTGATAGTAAGAAAGAAGATAAAGGGAAGGCCACTAGTTTACCACTCCATAGCAAAGATGTAGAGATTTAGAAAGCTAGAAAGGTGTCTTTGCATGGCCATGCATAAAATTTAATATTATGAGGATGAGCACAAGTATATGAGGAAGATAATAAGGGCCTTGATTTAGAAAGAAAGCATGACCATATATTATGCCTGGAGGACTCAAGTTGCAAGGGAAAAACTCGAAAAGGCCCAAACCAAGATCCAAGCACTAAAAGAGGAAAAAGGCCAAGATAACCTTGGAATTTTGGCACAAGCTTCTCTATAGGTCTCTCAAACCCCATGAGGCATGTATCCACCAAATTTGAGATAATTTTGACAATTTTTTGTTTTTTGTGAATTTGGAGGCCTATAAGGGCAACATCCCTGGCACTACTCTTTTTCCTCAGACATCCTTAGAGGGAGAAATTTACATTTTTGGAATTTTCATGACTAATACACTATGCTCACCAAATTTCAAAGCACTTGGAGCATTTTTTACCCCTCAAAAGGTCAAAAAACACCTCATTTTATACCTTTCTGCCTCATTTTCAGGCTTGGCGCTACGCTTAGAGCAGTTTTGGGAATTTGGATTTTTGGATAGGTTACAAAAGCTCAATCATAAAACCAAAGGTAGATTTGGAAGGTAGACTCAGCAGGATTTCCAACAGGCCATCACGGAGCAAAATCCGACATCGAGAAAGTCGCCAACTTGGATGCAAGTGGACCCATTTTCTGTCCGAGAAGGCGCTGTGCGTTCAGACCAATTTGGACAGTTTTGGCCAAAAATCAACAAAACACACTCATTAATTGAAAAATGACATTTTAATGTTTTTTGAGGAAAATCACTCTAAAATTAAGTGCTAGGACTTATTTTGGAATTTATTTCATGGGATATTTTGTGCCTTGGGCCTTGCATGGTCTCTTGAGGATTAACGAAATTTATGAGTGATCTTGAAATTTTCCAACCCTATCTATGGTTTTTCCCCTCCATTGCTAGATAAGTAGAGAAAGAGTGCTTCATTGTAAAAGGTTGGAATTTGATGACTCTTTGGAGCAATACATAGTCATTTGGAGGTTGAAGAAAAATTTGGTGTTGTGGAGCTTGTGAATGGCTTGTTTTGCTTGTTAATGGAGGAGGCTTGCTTACAAGATCCCTAAGCTTGGTTAGTGGTGAAGTGATTCTATTCAGTTATTGTTTTCTCATGCTTCATTATGTTTACATCTTTCTATGTTGCAATAGAACAAAGGATTTATACTAAGAAATGTTCTTCAAAGGCACCTTAGCTCTGTTTTTTTTCATTCCCTCTATGTTTTCTTCTACTAGGATATTTTAGAGAATTATTCACTACTCTATAGACCCCCTAAGCTTGTTTATTTCATGAATGGTTTAATACATTAGGTATCAAAGATGAATTATGGCTAGCCCTGCTTGTTTTATGTCACTAAACACTGTTCTTGAGGTCTCTCTCCAAAGTACCATTAATTAGGTCTGCCAAAGAGGCTATGTTTCGATCATACCCTTTTTCCATGCTTGAATAATTGTTTTGAAGATATTCATAACTATGATCAATGATGTTTAGGTGTTCCCTCTTCCTTGCTTAAATTTATTTGTGTATATTGAATGTTTTCTAACCTTGAAGGTGAAATCACTAGAAGTTAAATGAGTTTCTCGCCTTCTATATTTCATTGGAATGTTTGTCTTGAATGATTATTTGCTTAAGTTGAATCAAAGAGTTACTGGTTTTCCATGTATATTGATTGTTTCTTCATGCTTATGTATTTAATTCCCTTATTGTTAAAAAGGTAGATGATAAAGGATTCTTGATTGCCCTTTGCCCTACCTTTGTTCACAAACTTGATGTCCATCTCATTTCCCATAAACCTTGAAAATCCATTGACCATGCTAGATTTTCCCTGTGATGCTCCCCGATGCATTGTTGAACTTTCCATGACTTTTATAGACTCCATAACCCAATGAATTGAATATTTCCTCATTCCATCTATTCTACTTGACCATCCTACCCAACGAAAACAATCAAATAAACCCTACACTTAACAACTAGCCTAAAATCAAACCCTAAAATCAAACAAGTTCACATCCTTTGCATACAATAGAGATAACCCTCTTTGATTCCAAGAATTGTAGGTCCTAGGACTCCAAATATTTGTCTAATGTTACCCTGAGCATTTGGTCTACCAATCTGCTAAATCATGGGAACCTAGCATAATGGCGATCACGATGGGACCTTCTGAGTTAGTGACAATCTAAGTATCCCTTAGGACTCGAGAAACCCTTGTTACACAACATCTATTGATTTATCACCAACTCATAGCCTAACACAAATGGCAATAAAGGTGAGAGGCTTTATGAGATTAGTGACAATCTAAGCACTCCTTAGAACTTCAGAAACCCTTATCAAATCATAGAGAACTCAAATTTTTAACCAAAGAGTAGAATTCGGTTGTTTCACCATCCTAGAAAAATGATGACTCAGTTGTTGGAAACTCATAGAAACCTTAGGGCTACATAAAGGAACTCAGAAAACCCCGAAACATCCCTAGATTGGTTTTTTTGTCAATTATTGGTGGTGGACCATAAACATACATCCTTAAAACAGAAAAAAAATATCCACCTGGCGACTCCACAAGCCTCTATTAGGCCTTCTAACTTTACTAGTGCTCTTAGATTTCCTTAGGATTTTGTCAAATCAAGACCTAAGAATTTTAGAAGCCTAGTCACACACTATGTGAGTTTAGCACACATTAAGAGAGGTAAACGTTTCGAAAATAGTCATAAAATTTCAGCCTCTCTATACCTTGGGTTCAAAATCTGGCTTCACAAAGGGTCAGTACCAGATCTCACTCGGACCCAAACCCTCCCACCATAGTTGATGACCCAGAAAATATTTTGTGGAAAACTTCTAAAACTTGAAACTCAACTACTATTATGACTATTCATAGAGCAAGCTCTGTCCCTGAACATCTTACAACCTTGCAACACCCCCAGTTTGACTTTCACCATACCAGAAACCTTTTCAGAACCAAGTCGTAAAGTGGGATTGAACAGACTGACCTTGAGCCCTTAGATTTGCAACAGAGTTCAAGAAGAGAAGCCTCTCCTTCCACTCCTCTTGACTTTTAGCTTCTCCATCACTTTAGCTCTTTTCATACCAAGTGTACTCAAAACCAGTTTTCTGGTCCAAGTACCTCTAACACCCCCATCCACTATTCAAACCACTCCACTTTATCCGCCACCCCCTCTCACAAACCCTCCCTTTGTAAATCATCCTTAGATCCCATTCGCTCCCATCATGGCCGCATGGTATGCCCCCCTGGCACTACCACAAACTTTGTTACCTTTGCCACATTATTACCAATCCAAAATCCATCACTTTACTGGAGTTGAATCCATCACTACACAATAGCATGTAGATAGGATAAATGATGCCTTTGATTACAAGGAAATAAAATAGGAAACCATTAAAATGAGGATATTTTCACAAATGTTAGGAGGAGAAGCCAAAAAATGGATCAAAAACATGACTCCTAACACCATACATGATCTCCCTTCCCTTTACCAAACATTTATAAACAAGTGGGAAATCAAGAAAAAACCTCTCCAAATCCTCTTAGAATATAACAACCTTAAGAGAAATGTAGGGGAAACTGTCCAAGACTATTGTACTCAGTTCAATAGTGTTTACAATGCCCTCCCACTAGACATGAAACCCCCACAAGGCTTGGATTTAGAAAAATTTCCGGAAGGTTTAGAGCCAGACATGGCCTATCAAATAAGAGAGAGAGATCCCCTAACTTTAGAAGACATGCAAAAGCAAACTATAAGTGTAGAGGCCAACCTGATTGGAAAGAGGGCTAGGATGAGATCAGAAAAGAGAGTCACCTACAAAGATGAAACTATGGCCTCAACCTCCTCATATGATTCCAATATTGAAAACTTAGTGAGGGTAATGGAAAGAATAAACTTGAGTGAAAGAACACCTCCTAGGGAAAATCAATAAAATCCCCAAAACAGAAATAGGAATCCGAACTTCAGAAGAGACCCTCCCAGAACAAACCAAGAGACAATGACCAACAAATTAGGCCCCCTTTCTAAGAAAATTACATAGATGAATATGGAGGAGAGTCTGAAGAACCTAAAGAAAACCATGTAAACCTGATAGGTTCTGACAATGAGGGTGATGTTTTGATCACTGAAGAAGAACAAGGTTTCTTTTCCTCAGATCAAACTGAAAAAAACTATGAGGAATTTGAAGATTATCAATTGGGATTTGAAAATGCCATAATGGAATTCCATAGGCAATATGACCTTAGGAGCAAAAAGAACTAAGAATACTCCAAGAAAAACCAAATAGACACTACTGTTAGGAAGACACCTAAAAATATTCCTAAGAGGAAAGCAGAAAATACCAATACCATGGCTAAGAAAAATGATCGAAACAATGACAAAGCTAGCCAGCCAAGTGGTGAAAAAATTTGTCATACTGAATCTACTAGTGGCCCTGAGAAAACTCTTTCGTCCAAAGTCCCGAATTAGATTCAACAAACTAAACTTGTAGAAAAGATTATGGCTAATAAAGCAGATGTAAATATGCAAAAAACACAAGTACCTTTCAGTTTTGAGGGAGAGATTGCTAAAATGAAGATCACCATGCCTCTCACTGAACTGATAACCCAAGATATGAACATATCCCAAGTTATGAAAGTTTTGAACATAGGAAATGATACCGACACTCTGCACTTGACTGATGAAAAACCAGAGCTGTTGTTTGGACCTGAAGTAGAAGGAAAGTACCAATAAGGGGCCATCCCTCCTTTCTATGTCAGCTTAAACATACATGACAAAATCTTACATAATGCTATGCTAGACTCTGGTGCCTCTCATAACCTCATGCTAAAGGTGGTGATGGAGAGATTAGGCCTGGAAATAACCAAACCTTACAGAGACCTGTATTCCTTTGATTCGAGCAGAGTCAAGTGTTTGGGTCTAATCAAGGATTTATGTGTCAATCTAGAACAAATCCCTACTAAGGGTCTAGTCATGGACATAGTAGTAGCTGAAATTCCTCCCAAGTATGGCATGATTTTATCTAGATCCCGGGGAGCCAAACTTCAGGGGAACCTTCAACTAGACATGTCATATGCTACCATCCCTATTTTTAACCAAACAAGGATATTATACCGAGAATCACACATGAATTTTATGGTTAGCAACCAATAAAGGCCAAATAACACACATCTTTATTCCATCCATTCAGATCTAGATTCATTCACTTTATGTAATGAAGACGACATTGATGAGCAGGTCAGTGAAAATAAGACAAATCTAGACATACCACTACATTCAAACTAGAAAATCCATGAAGGACTAAACAGCCAGAGCTCTATCAACCCAAAACAACAACATGATGGCAAAGCTAAACTTAATTTTCTGCAAGCTAAAGATAAAATTGCAAAACTAAAATTGTTTATAATCTGAACAAGGTTGCTCATATCAAGGAAAAACATCGAAAACTGAACCATTCCTTTCTGTCAACATTAAAATGTTTGGAAACTGTCATATAGAAAGACCTTCTAAGGAACTGGATCAAATGAACTTAAAGTATTCCCATACAAAGATAATTCATCAATAAAAACTTCTGCCACTTTGAAAGAGTTGTTGGATCCCAATAATGGTGTTAATGAGCCTAAAGTGGAACAAGCTGAGACTGACATAGAGGAACACAACGTAAGAAGTCTAGAAAAACCCAAAATGATTAAGCTATCCCAAACTTTGTCACCTTACATAAAACAAAAATACATAAAACTGTGCAAATAGTTTCAGGATGCTTATGTATATGGTGATGAAATCTTAAAAGCTTGTGGCACAAAAATTAGTCAAAGAAGGTTTCCTTTCAATAAATATCATGAACCTTTTGAGAAAATTGTGTCACTAACAAAGAAAGCAAAGGGGTATAGGCTATGTGTAGATTTTAGGTACCTAGACAAACCCTCCCTATTGAACAAATACCCTTTACCCAAGAAAAATCATATACTTCAAGGGGTAGGAATTTCTAACAAGATGTCATTGCATGGTAGTGTTTCAAGTTAACATCAGGTGATAACACTTCCAATTAATCAGCATAAATCCATTTTCAAAGCACCTTGGGGCACCTACATGTTTGACCAAATGTTTCCTGGGTTAAGGAGTGCGAAAGTTACTTTCCAAAGATTCATGGCTCCTGTTTTCAACCACTTTACTATGATATACCTTGATGACATCATTGTCTATTTTAAAGCTAATGAAGAACACATTTTTCACCTAAGAATAATCTTTGATAGAAACAAGGTTTGGAAGCAAGAATGAAAGAGAAAATACAAAGGAGAGCATGACTTATTTGAAAAATTTTGGAACAATCCTCACACCATGCACTCAAATGAAGTTAACCATGTTTTCTGTTTACAAGAGCTCAATAGAAAGGGGTTGATTGGAGATCCTGTTGATGATAGGTTGCTAAAGTACCATTTATGTCAAAATTCCCAGTTTGAAATTTTCATTCATTGTACATAACATTGCATGATGAAAAATCAGTAAAACAAAAACACAAAAACATAGAAGGAAGGAAAAAGAGGGCAGATTTAAAAAAAGGTACAGCCCCATACCCAAAAAAAATAGTAATAAAAGTGTGCAATCCTAAATGCCACTACTTGTTCAAAAAGGAGTCTTGTTCAGTCATCTAGCCTAATCATGCCTGAACATGTTTTCATTTTTTTGCTAATAGGTTAGTGAAAGAGAACTTGTCAAAAAAAATAAACTTGACTTGTTAGTAGGAATACGTTATGAATAAAAGACATTGGTTCTTCATGATCAATTATGAACCAAAGGGAAATATAGGGATGATTAAAAAATGATGAAACATAGCCCTCATACTTTCTAGTTTTGTTTTACAAAAATAATGTATGTGTGCAGCTTGTCCCAATGCCACAGCCCGTGGTGAATTAGATTGCTTAATCTTAGTTCAAACCATGTTTTCAATTTCATGTCAATAGCTTAGAGAATGAAGTATGTCATACAACTTAATGTTAACAGTTAGTTAGTCTAGGTAGAGAATAAAAAGAGTTCACTAGCATAATATGAACTCTTGGAAGTGTTAAGGCTAGAAGTAGATAGTTTGTTTTTTCTTTCAAAAGAAAAGAATGTCAAGGGTTTTCCAGCTTAAGTGCACCCAAGGAAGAAAACATTGTTAGGCCAAGTAGTCTGGGTAGGTAGAGATGAGTTTGAAGTAGTGATGTTTTTCAGATTCTTGAGATCATAACATCAAAGAGAAGCATCAGCAAATGAAAAGAAGAAAAATCTTCCCAAAGGATGAGGCACCGGTCTTCATAAACCTATAGATTTGAAATTATGGACACCTCCTGAAAAGGACCTACCCTCCCCAAGTGGAGCCACTGTTATTCATCAGTAATTTTAATTTTCTTAGATGACTAAATGCTTATCCTAGATTCCTGAAAACAAAATTCATGAATATTGTGAGTTTTAGAAATATCAGTCACAAAAGACCCATCATGGGCTCATGGCACTCATCTTCATCATGTTTTTCCACATATAACTTCAACACTCTATTTTCCCTTTGCTTAAGCCTTCCACTTTCCATCTAGGATTGCCAAACAGTCTACCCTTTCCCATGTTCATAAAATTCCTGAAGCATTGATGGTATAAAAACTATCTTTGTAGGATCTTTAGATAAATCAAGTACATTGGATTTTAGATCTTCAAAACATAAAAATTGTCAAAAAACTCTGTTTTTCTATACTTGAAGACCCTAAGCCAAGCTTTCAATCAAAGGACAATTCTAAAGAGCCTCCCACTAGTTCATTAGCATTCTCACATATTGAAGGATTGTCTTTGATGTTCTAAATCAGTGTTTTTCATGTGCCAAGAAGGTGAATCAAATGGAAAAGAAGGTCAGTATCTGTTATTCCAAAACAGATCAAGAAAACATTCAAGGAAAGCCCCCTTAATCAAGAAAAAATTCTGCAAAAGGATGACTATCCATTTTGACATTACTGTAGGAGTGTCAAGGTGGCTATCAGTAGAAAAATAGGTAAGGTAAAAGGCAAGCTCCTCACTAAGGGATATCCACATCAAAGAAAGAGGAGGCAGCCTATGTTCAAAAAAAATCAAGGTTTATAGGACTGATTAGATGAGTAGTATGCCAAGCAGGGAGCCAATGGAGAAAACGACAAGGACAGATGCACATCAGCACTACCAAGCATGAATTGAAGATTTTTAGAAATTATAAAGGAAAAAGGGAAAAAGGTGAGGTGAATTGAACATAAATGAATGAACTTGAAAGGGCTATAGAGAACTTAGAAGAAAAAACTAATGATTTTTCTTTTACAACCCTAAAAACCTAAGGTTTTGGAAATATAGGCAAAATAGGTGAAATAAATATCAGGAGCCTTCATGATGACAACATGAAGAGAGTTTGAAAAGGCTCCTGAAGGAGACCTCCATGGTTGCCAAGGTAAATTAACTCACTGCCTCAAAGGTAAGGCATGAAAGAGTATCAATGTAAAGAAGGTCAAAGCCTTCATTTTCAGTTATTTTCCCTGAAATGATCAGAGGAATCAAAGTATAGGGTTGAGGTTCAAAATATGATACCAAAATGATCATGAAGGTCACTGTTATGAAAGTGTCCAACACTAAAAGAATCAGACATGGATAAATCATTATAACATGGCACCTACAACAAATCAGAAGTGGCCAAAGAGAGTTAGCATACAATATGGTGAAAGTTGTGATGCTTGATAAAGACAGACTGAGCATGCCTAAGGATCAAGTGAGGAAGATGAAAAACAGGTTTCTTAGTTACCCATCAAGCAAAGGGAAGTTTAATCTCCAAGACAAGAATAGAGAAGGTTTTAAAGAGGCTGCCACCATTGTAAGTGTTTAAGGTTGTTAAAAATTTTAAGCCTATCCTAAAGGATCAGAGGAAAAGAGTTATTTCAAGATTTTCATGACACTCATTGAATGAAAAGTGATTGGAAGGCATGGACAAGCCAAAAACACAATGAATCATATGACTCAAACAACCATCTGCAAAAAAATTTCTAAAGGCATCAATGGGACAAGGGAAATCAAAATTCACCATGTCAGTTTCTTAAAGAGAAACAAAGAGAAATGATCAGGAGGGAAAAGGTACCCTTTTTTAAGTCGCCAACTGTAGAAAATTAAAGAATATCAGTAAAATGACAAAAAGGTTAAAAACCATTACAAAGTGGGTTTGGCAAAGATAAAGTTGTTTTCCTAAATAATATAAGGGGAAAATTTATTTATAACTTATCTCATTATGCATTTGAGGAGAGAAAAAACCCTTCAAGGAAGAAATTCCTGAGTTTCACTGAAATTTCTGAGCAAGATTACTGGCGCTACACTCAGGACTCGTCGTTGTGCTCACAGGACCCGATGTTGCGTGAATAGGGGTTCCCACAGTGAATTTTTTGCACTACGCTGCATGTATAGCTACACGCACTATGCACACAGCCCGGCACTACGCCCAGGCAGACCTCACACACCCAGGGGGTTGGGGCTATGCTCATATGTTGACCTGACATGCTCGGCACTACGCACACATGCCCAACTCGCCCATTTTCTGCCCGCCGCTATGCACACAGGACCTGACTTCCTGATGCTATGCTTAGAGGCACATGACAGTATGTTCAACATTGTGCTCATGCAAAGGACCCTCCCAATTGCAGAAAAGTGCCAAAAAACTCAAGGGAACACCCTCCAATTTGCCTTCAAGAGCCTGCAAAGAGTAAAAACTGGTAGGTGGCATTTTTCACTCCTCAAATTTTTTTGGTGATTTAGTGGCTAAAGGAAATGATAAAACCCTAGTCATTGGAAACCCTAGGTCTTCATGGAAAATAAACCTCTATTTTTGACCTCCAAGCAAGTAAATGTCATTTTAAGGGGGGTGTGAACTAGGGTAATCACAAATCAGTTCAACATTAAAGCCTTCATCAAGCTCAAAGAAATTTAGTCATAAACCCTCACCTCCATCTTACTCATTTACAAGAATTTTCCTCATCATTTTCATTTCACTCCTCCTGCCTAAGTTTCACAAGCAGACCCAAGTTTGTCCAAAAAAACCCTAATCACCATGTCAGGAGTAGAAAAGAGTGTCAGCAATGAAAGAGGCCAAATGCCTATGAGGCCAAATCAAAAGGGAGGGAAAGTAAATAGGTTTGAACCCTAGAACACAGTGGATATCACTTAATCTCCCATGATTCTCACATGTTTTCAGAATGTGGGATGTTTCCAGTTTTGTGAGAAAGTCAAACAGGTTCAACATCACCCAGAGCTTAAAAGGTTGTTTGTCCTCAACCTACATAACAAACAAGTAAATATTGTAGGTATAGATTTTTAACTATCAGCAAATGCCATCTCTAATGATACAGGTATACCTGTTGTTGGTGAGAAATGGTTCAAGAAGGAAAAGTTAGACATGAGCCATTATGAGCCATTTATCAAACCCAGGTACAAAGAGGGCTACAAGGCTATTTCCCCTTTCTCACAGCTACTAGAGAGGTATGCACCCCTAATGAAGTTCATCATGAAATAATTTACTTGTGAGGGGAGATACTATGGGCTCTACTCCTAGCATGTCACATTACTCATGCATTTCATTAGGGTCAAGATGCTTCACTTTCCCTATTACTTGTATAGGAGTATAGACAAGATGTCATATGTTTTCCGAAGGAGGAGTTATACCCAGCAAATGCATAGTTTGTTCCACCACTCCTTGATCAAGATGGCAGTACTACATCAGTGGGAGAAAAGGGCATACCCTGGGAGGTGTTCATTGCTAATGAAATATTCACAAGCCCACAGCCTCATGATCAGCCTAGTTTACCTTTTTCATCTCATCCTCCTCCCTCCACTCCTCCTACAGATCATGCCTCATCATCTACACAAGTAGCCTCTCCCTAAGAAGACCTCCCTTCCTCACCTTCTCCTGATGCGTTAGAACAAGAAGGAAGTGGCAGTGAGCAAGATAGTGACAATGAGGGTGAAGGTGACAATGAATCAATCCAAAGTGAAGATGAGGGCGATGATGAGTTGAGAAAAGAAGAGGATGATGATGATGATGAAGAGAATGATGAAGAGGCAGAGGAAAATGATGATGAAGAGACAAATGGTGAGGAAGAAGAAGAAAATGATGAAAAGGAAGAAACAAAAAGTGATGAAGAGACAAAAAATGATGAGCTGACCCAGCAAGAGGAAGAGAACATGGAAACACAGGAATATCATAACAATGCAGAGGATATGGAAGAGGATGACAATGATAAAGATGAAAACAGTAAGGAAAATGCAAAAACTAAAGGCGGAAATGACACCCATGAAGCAAGCCTCAGTGATGGAAAAAACAACAACGAGGAAAACATTCATGACAGTCATGACAACTGTCATGATAGTCATAAAGACATGGAAAAGATGAAGGGGTTGATAGTAAAATTGAAGATCATAGCAATGAAGAGGTAAGAAAATTTGATGAAGATCAAAATGACAATGCAGAAATCAGTGGAGAGGTTGAAAGTGGTGATTTTGTTGAGAAAAAAGAGTACAATGATGAAGCAGAAAACATAATGACTAATGATACTAATGATGAAAATGAAGAGGATAATGACAGCAGCAAGGATCACAGCCATGATCAAGACACCAACAAGACCACAATCACACCTCTTTCATTGACCTATCAAAGAGGGCCAAGGCTTGTGTTTGCTCCCTCCAAAATGCAAGGGACCATGCCATCCACCTCAGCTTAGCCACTGGACAAAGGTAGACAAAAGGTAAAGGAAGAAGAAGAAGATCATGAGGTGGAAAGGGATTTTGAAATAATTCAGGTAGAAAGTGATGAGGAGAATGAAGCAATAATCTCAAACTTTCTCATCTAAAACAAAAATTCACTCATTGAAGACCTCCAAGAAAATTTGAATAGGGCCAAGAGTGTAAATGATGTCCTTGACTTGGAGAACAGGTAGCTAGGAGCACAAATTGCTATTTATGAGGCTAGAGCCATCAAGGACCAGAAATAATCCCAAAAAGAATAGGTAAAACTAGAAGAGTTCATGGGCACTTATGAAGAGAGTGAGGATGAGGAAGGACACTCTAAGAGGAGACCTATAACCATGGGGTTGAAGAAGGCATTGGCAAAGGAAAGAGAACAATAATCAACCCTAGCAGAACAACTCCCTCTAGATGAGCTATTGGCCATGGAAATATCACATGATCGGGAGCCTTGGTTGGAAAGAGCCAACATACACTTGGAAGCTAAGTTGAAGAAGGCAAATCAGGATCTGAATCTCCAAAGGAGGATGACCAATCATTATGCCCGGAGAAACCAAGTTGCAAGGGCTAATCTCAAGAAGGTCCAAACCAATACCCAGGCACTAAAAGAGCCAAAAGGCCAATATAAACTTGTAATTTTGGCACATGCTTCTCTACAGGTCTCTCAAACCCCATGAGGGATGCATCCACCAATTTTGAAGAAATTTTGACAAATTTTGGTTTTTGTGAATTTGGAGGCCTATAAGCGCCACACCCCTGGTGATATGCTTTTTACTCAGACATCCTCAGAGTTAGAACTTTACATTTTGGATTTCTCATTCTTAGTACACTATTCTCACCAAATTTCAGAGCATTTGGAGCATTTTTTACCCCTTAAAAAGTCAAAAAACACCTCAGTTTCTACCTTTCTGCCTCATTTTCAGGCTTGGTGCTACGCTCAGAGTAGTTTTGGGAATTTGAATTTTTAGATAGGTTACAGGAGAACAATCTTAAAACCAAAGGTATATTTGGAAAATAGACTTAGTAGGCTTTCAAAGGTGCCATTCCGGGGCAAATTTTGACATCGGGAAGGTCAGTAAATTTGGCTGCAAGTGGACCTATTTTTTTGTCCGAGAAGGTGCTGTGTAGACCAATTTGGGCAGTTTTGGCCAAAATTCAACAAAACACACTCATTTATTGAAAAATGATATTTTAATGTTTTTTAAGGCAAATCACTCTAAAATTAGGTGCTAGGATTTATTTTGTCATTTATTTCATGGGATATTTTGTGCCTTGGGCCTTGCATGGTCTGTTGGGAATTTATTACATTTATGGGTGATTTTGACATTTTCCAACTCTATCTATGGTTTTTTCCCTCCTTTTATAAATAAATACAGCATGAGGGTTTTATTGTAAATGTTGGAATTTTATGAATCTTTGGAGCAATACATAGTATTTTGGAGGTTGAAGAGAAATTTGGTGTTGTATAGCTTGTGAATGGCTTGTTTTTCTTGTTGATGGAGGAGGCTTGCTTGTAGGATCCTTGAGCTTGGTTAATGGTGAAGTGCTTCTATGCAGTTATTTCTTTCTCATGTTTCATTATGTTTCCATCTTTCTATGTTGCAATAGAACAAAGGATTTAGACTAAGAAATGTTTTTGAAAGGCACCTTAGCTCTATTTGTTCCTCATTACCTCTATGTTTTCTTCTGCTAGGAGATTTTAGAGAATTCTTAACTGCTCTCTAGACCCCCTAAGTTTTTTTATTTCATGAATGGTTTAATACAGTAGGTATCAAATATGATTTATGGCTAGTCCTACTTTTTTGATGTCACTAAACATTGTTCTCGAGATCTCTCTCCAAAGTACCATTAATTAGGTGTGCTAAAGAGGCTATGTTTCGATCATACCCTTTGTCCATGTTTGAATAATTGTTTTGAAGATCTTCATAACTATGATCAACGATTTTTAGGCATTCCCTCTTCCTTGATTAAATTTATATGTGTATCTTGAATGTATTCTAACCTTGAAGGTGAAATCACTAGAAGTTAAATGAGTTTCTCGCCTTCTATATTTCATTGGAATGTCTGTCTTGAATTATTATTTTCCTAAGTTGAATCAAAGAGTTAATGGTTTTCCCTATCTATTGATTGCTTCTTTATGCTTATGTATTTAAGTCCCTACTTGTTAAAAGCGTACATGATAAAGGATTCTTGATTTCCCTTTTCCATACCTTTGTTCACAAACTTGATGTCCATCTCATTTCCCATAAATCTTGAAAATCCATTGACTATGCTAGATTTTCCCTGTGATGCTCCCTGATCCATTGTTGAAATTTCCATGACTTTTATAGACTCCATAGCCCAATGACTTGAATATTTCCTCATTCCATCTATTCTACTTGACCATCCTACCCAACCAAAAAAATCAAACAATCCCTACACTTGACAACTAGCCTAAAATAAAACCCTAAAAGCAAACAAGTTCACATCCTTTGCATACAATAGAGAGAGCCCTCTCTGAGTCTAGGAAGGCTAGGCCATATGACTCCAAAGATTGGTTTGATGTTACCCTGTGCATCTAGTCTACCAATATGCTAAATCACGGGAACCTAAAAACTTCCAAAACTAGACTCAAGATGGGATTAACGATTACAATTTTGTAAAAACATGGAAATAGAGTGTCAAACTAATGGTATATAATTTCATAGTGTCATACATGAAAATATCCAATATTCATATTTAAAAACTCACAATTCCATTTTTCTCAATTGATATCTTTGTCATAAAGATAACAGATGTGTTCCATTAATTCATCAAAGCATTCACAAACTTTCAATAGTGCATTCTTTGCAAATGTTTTTGACAAATTTCTGGACCCTTATCTAAATGCATAAGAGGGGTTTAAATACTAAACTAACTATGTTCTAAAATAGATTATTACAAAAATATAGAGGAGGTTTCAAACACCCATCCTTGTAAGACTAACTTAAACTACAATATAGGAAAATAAAGTAACAATATGATTTATGAATTCCTCCCTTTCTTTTGGATTTGGTCATGAAGATGTCAAATATCTAGCATGGGCTTGCATTGAGTTAGCCGCAAAATCCTTGATCTGACCTGTCCTTTGAATAATGCATTCAAGAGAACTGGCTGCGATATTTTTGTTGAATCTATTAAAGACTGTAGGATCGGGTATTGATGATAAGGTTTGATTAGAAAATTCACATAATTTTCTTGATCAAACATATTTACCTTTTTAATTATTTCATCTCGTGTTTCTACCTTTTTCTACCACTGTGTTTCTAGCTTTTTTACTTTTGAGAACACTTCAAACGTGTACTCTTTGATATGTTCTACTTTAACCAGCTGTTCACATATAGAATCAGTAATTTCCTTTCATAATGTTGATGTTTTCGTTGCTTATTTCTCTGCCTGCTTTATTTGTGCTTCCCATTCTTTGAATAAGATCTCCTTATGGAAATTATCTACCTGTGTTAGATTAGCTTCCTTTCTTAAGTCTGATGGTTTCCATTGAATGTGTTCGTTGATTTTCTTCTCAAGCTTCTCACATTCAATTTTCTGGATAGCTACTTACTAGATCAGTATTTCATTTGAGTCACAATAAGAGTCAATCATAGAAGCCTGTTGGTAAAATATTTCTTGTTGTTGCTTTAAATTAGCATTTATATCCAATGCTTCTTTTATGAATTTCTATAATTGTGGCTGACTTTGTAACCTGTTTGTTGCTGCTTCCATTTGTGTTTGTTTCTCAGTGATTTCTCCTTGATGCTGCAATTTAAGACTCTTGAAATCTTTTTGAAATTGGGAAATATTTGATTTCACTTACTCACTGGAGTTATATTTTTCTTCATCTAACAGTCTCTCTACTACGTGTATTCTATATTCCTTTTGCTTTAGTAACATTTTATCCTTAGCAGCTTTATCAATAGTCGCAGTAGAATATTCCCCTGCATACTGTGATAATTTAGTTAAATGTTCCATAAGATTAGCTAAGGGATCCTTCCACAAAATGTCAACAGATTCATTTGCGAGATCTAAGACTATCTTATCAATTTTTCTCCTTTTATTTCTCTTGACTACAACCTTATGACTAGGACTGTAAAAGATGTCTAGTGAAGGAATTTCCTCAATTTGTAATACTAATTGTTCTGTAGGGTAGGCTAGTATGATCTTTCGATCATGAGTTTCTGGAACTCATTGTAGTGTATTAATAGTCTCCACTATCTTCTGGGAATGTTCAGGTGTTTGAAAACAAGTTTCTTGATCAACATTGGGATTGGCTTTAGGAGTTTTTATTGCTTCAGAAAAATCATCCCATTCATTACTCAAATTATTTGTTTGGGACTTGTCTAGCTGACCAAGTGTATCATGACTTTGTTGAAATTCTTGAGAAGTTCATTCTGTTCCATTAATTTCTCTTTTCTACTTCATATCTATCTCATGGATTACCTGATCAATTATCTTTTCTGGGCTTTCATTTCTTGATTCAGATTCATTTTCAAAATGATCCGAATTATGAGATTAATGCTCTGATTGGCCTGACTCATCCTCGGACATGTGTAAAATTCTCTTCTGCAAACCATCTATCCATAGAAAAAATATATGTACTAACTTCTTTGGAAACCCTAAGGGATTTCTCATTTAATATCATCTGGTACATAGGCAACATGACTCCACGATAAATTTTATAAAAATGTAGATGGAAGTCTGAATCCCAAAGGGATCTGTGGTGAATGTGGATTGGGGTAGGGTCTTCGGTAGTCCATTTCCATCCCATGGTAGGAAAACTAGAAGAAAATCAGATAGCGTCCATGACATAGGTAGAAATATAAAAGGGGGGTATTTATCTAGATGAAACACTCCTTTATTCCTATATTCAATGATTTGTTTGGCTAGATTGTCAGATGTGATATTTACCCAATTCAGAATTAAGTAATTGATGATTACGTCAGTCAATGGCGCCCAATCTACTGAAAACCTAGTGGTATCAGGTTGAAAATAATCTACACAACATACTGGCAACATAGAAATGAGGGGAAGGAATTTGGGCAATTGGGTACGTACCGAGTTTATCTCGCTTTAGCTTTTGCTGGTCTTCATTCCATTTCTTTATGACTTTCATGAGGTATGGATGCTCTTCTCTAAAGCTTTGCAGAAAATCTTTGTCATATTTCTTCTACAGGGAGGGTAGATGGTACATTTCTTGTAAATCTTCTGCCCTGAATGAACCTATATTTTCTCCCTTTGAATATTTTAATGTTCTATCTTTTATGTTTAAGTGGTCAATTACCCACTTAACAATGTCTGTGTAAGGAATAATTTTTGGCCTTATGGCTACCTTGTGGACGAATGAAAATGCAGCATCGAAGTAATTCGTGTCTGAAGTAACTGTCATGCCTATTGTAGCGACTTTGGTTATTACCCTTGGATTTTCATGTTTAAAAATATTATACATTTCCTCCCATGATGAACTACCACAATATTTGTTGCAGGTGTAGTCTAAAAATAGGGGAGACATGTCTGAGTCTTCAGTAGACAGAGTTTGAGCAATTTCTTTGCCTTTCTTGTTCATTTCAATCTTCCTCACTCCGTTAAATGATTTTCTGATTTCATGTAAATAGAGCGAACATTAAAAGTATAGAGAACAGAGAGACAAATCTGTCATTTAGATCAAACATGCACGAATAGATATGAATATATGAAATATGATATTAATCATCGATAATTATTTCAAAATCAAATGTCTTACACCTTCACATAAAATAGCTATTAATCAACTTAAGACGTTAGATCTCAGATTTTAGTTTGATACTACATAAGTAATTCTGCATGCTTGAGTGATTAAATTCCATTAGTTCGCATATTGCAACTTATAACTTTTACTGTTTATGATGTTCACCCATAAATTCTGTGAAATGCGATCTGCGCAAATCGCACATCGCAATTCTTATGCAGTAGACGAATTTGATTTTGGTTAAGTTGTGAGAAATGTGAATTGCATCTTCAAGAACTCAAGCGGTCGTGCTTTATGGGACTTTAGAGATTTATATTTATTTCTTTTTTGGCTCGTCAGGTCTACGTAATCGCAACTTATACCAAATTCCTTTATAAGTTGATCGTTTAAAATGAGGTGTGATGTGATAAACAATATATAACGATGATTGAAGAGTTTGCAAGTTTTTAAAATAACTTCGGAAAAGGCTTAGAGCATTTTGTATCCCACGTGACTTAGTGGATTGCAAGTCTTTTGGATTGTAAGTTATGCAGTTTGTGATACACTAAAGCGGAAAAGTACAAAGAAAAACTTTATTTCCTAGGTTTTTTGTTTTAAAACTAAAAAAAATAAATGAAAATGAATTTCCTAATTATTTCTAAAGGGTCCCCATTTATTAAAATAAATGTTGGGTGTTGTATAGCACAACAATTGGTGATTCACTAGGGAGAACCAACTATCTCTGACTAACTTTTTGAAATTTCTAAAACTTTTTTTGAATTAAAAATAGTTGCAAGAATGAATTTCAAACAAATAATATTTTACTAAATAATGAAATCTCTCTTGATTATAATTCATAAAAATCCCTGTTTTAAATATATAAGTATGAGAATTTATATAATTCTTTACTCAGTTCAAAAATATAAAGAAGGTGGCTCTCACAAATCAACTTTATAAACATTTACTCTTTTATCATAGGTAGAGCCTCTATTCCAATAACAAATTTAAGCTTTTGGAAGGTTTACCTTTTACCCAGCAATGATTCATTGTCACATCCAATGTTTCTTACAATTTCCAAAAACAAACTCTAACTTTTTTGAAACTTTCTTTTTGTCTCATATTTTTATTTACTTAAAAGCCATTGTCTTGGCTTGGGAACCAAATGATGACAATGCCATTCACTAGTTGTAATTAAACTGATCAAGCTAGCTCTTGATGAGACTCCTTGTCCTCTTGGTATAATCTTAAGTCATTACCCTATTTTGGTAGGGAGTATTGGTAATGTCAGTTCAACAATTTCCCTATGAACATGGTAAACAAGCTCATGATGAGACTTATTATCTTTTCAATTTTTCTAGTTATAATTGTTTTTTAATTTCTTTCAAAAATTAGTAAGTTTTCCCAGATGGGTTGAATCATTGTTCCTTTCGAGGATTCTAGAAGATAATGTTGAGTTTTAGATTGCTTTCCTGTAAAATATTCTTTACTATGTTACAAATTATTTTCTTGACTGATGATAGAATAATCATGCTATATAAGGATGAGATTTCATCAAAGAATAAATAACTTCAGTGAAATTGTATCTTTTAATAAAAATAAAATTTATATTCCTCTCAAATATCTCGATTATTTCCTTAACACTCCTTATTTCTATAAGCGATAAATTAAAAAGGATCATCTGAGATTTTATTTTAAAAAGCCAACAATTTATACTAAGCAACTGTTATTTTTTCTAAGAAAAAGAAAAAGACGCTAGTATACTGGAATAGAAGGGGTTACCTCCTATGAAAAGTATTTTTTTTAAATCTACCCATTAACAGGCAAATAATCCCTTTTTCCCAATAGATCTTGCAATAATAATGTCGATGGGCCTATTTCTTCAATTATTTGAAATTGACCTAGCCAGAGTTTTTGAAACTTCATGTGTTTACCTTTATCCTCATGCACTTTGTCCCATTTCAATACAATATCACTAATTCAAAAAAAATTTGGAGTAAAAAAAATTGAATCAAATGAGGATTTTATTATCTGTTGATGATGTGCATGAGTATGTTTAGCTTTTTCTCTTTCTTCCTCTAACTTAAGAATTTGACACAGTCTAAGTTGTAAAGAAGAAGAAGGAGATTCATTAATAAATTGTACTAAGGAAATAGAGGGAATAACTACATCGAAAGAAGTAAAACTTCTTTTCCATAGACAATATTGAATGGAGAAGTGCCAATAGAAGCTTTTTGAGTTATTCGATCTACCCAAAGAGAAAATATTAATGATTTATGCCAATTTCATTGGTTTTGATCAACAGTTCTTTTTATTATTCTAATCAAGTTCTTGTTTGTAGACTCTACTAAACCATTTCCATGTGGGTAATAATTTGCAGAATAGTTAAGTTTAAAACCTATTTTAATTGCAAATTCCATCATAGCAGTTCCTGAGAAGTAAGATGAGTTATCAAAAATTAAAGCAGTAGGTAAGACAAAGCTAATTATGATACATTGGTTGATGAAATCAATGATATTCTCAGAGTTGGCTAGATTTAATGGAATTGCTTCCACCCATTTAGTAAAGTAATCTATAGTTCTAAGAATATATTTAAGCTATTTTGAAGAGTTAGGAACAATCTCATCAATTATATATAATCCCCATTGTTCAAATGGTTGTTCGATATTGACTGGCTGTAATGGGAAGGTTGACTCCCTTTTACTTCCAGATGCACTTTGACACACTTTGCATTTTCTTGCATATTCATGAGCATCCTTGAAAAGTGTAGGCCAATAGTAACCTGCATGCAGGAATTTTTGTGTTGTCATATTTCCTCCAAAATGTGCTCTAGCGGGTCGATCATGGAGTTCCTTCAATACTTTCTCTGCTTTAGATTTTTCTAAGCATCTTAGAAGTACATAATCAAAAAAATTTCCAAACAATACATCTTTTATTAATTCATATTGCTTGGCCTTTAATCTTAAAGCTCATTTCATTTTGCAACTAAGTTTATTCATAGCATATCCATTCTTCAAATAGAAGATAAGATCAATGTATTGATATTGTGCATTATTACCTAATATTTTGATATGCTTTGAATATTTGCACATTATTACCTGAATCTTCTTCTGATGATAGATGAGATGCTCCTATAAGCATTCCGCAAAAACCTTGACCTCTAACAATTTTAGAGGGTCTAATTTCTACATCATATTATTGTAAAGTGGTAACCCAGTTAGCTCTTTTCTCTCCTAATTCTCTTTGCATTAATAGTTGTCTCACTGCAGAGAACTAAACAATGAATTTGATGTGAGTTTTTAGGAGAAAAGGCCTGAAATGATTTATAGCCTTAAAGACCACAAATGCTTGCTTTTCGACAGATGAATAATTTAGTTCTACACCTTGTAAATTGAAACTGAAAAATGATATTGATGCTTTAATTTGCTGCTCATCAAGATGTGTTAAAATAAGAGCATATGATGTATTTGATGAAAAAGAGTGTAAAGTAAAAAGATTGAGAAAATTGGGGGTAGTCAGGAATGGAGCATTGATAATTGATTGTTTAATCAAATCAAATGCTTCTCTTTCATTATGTCCCCATTTAAATACTGATTTTTTCTTAATCATGTTCTGTAATGGTAAAACTATTTGAGAAAATTCAGGGACAAACCTTTTAACAAAATTAATTTGCCCAAGAAACGACTGCATAGTTCTCTTGTTATGAGGGAAATGAATTCTTTTAATCTCTTCAATTCTTTCAGAATCAATATAAATAACTATTTTTGACCCAATGAATCCTAAAAGTTTTCCTTCATCTAATGAAAAAATGATTTCTTTGGATTTAATAAGATTCCATACCTTTTACATCACTAAAATACTTGCTTTAGGTCATTCACATGATTTCTTACTTATTTAGAAGAAATTGTAATGTCATCTAAATAAATAACCACTAATTTATTTATGAGCCCTCTAAAAGCGGTGTCCATAGCTCTCTGAAAGGTTTCTCCTGCATTAGTTAATCCAAATGGCATATTTTGATAGGCATAATTTCCCCACTTAGTCCTCAATGCAGTATTTAATATATCATCTGGATGTACGAGAATTTGGTTATATCCCGAGAATCCATCTAGAAAGGACATAAGTTCATAACCAACTACTGTTTGCAGTACTTGTTCCATGGTTGGTAATGGAAAGTTTTCCTTCTCACAAGATTTGTTTAAATTCCTAAAATCAATGCAAATTCTAATATCTCCATTTTTCTTCCTCACCGTTACCAAATTTGATACCCATTTAGAATGCCTGACTAGAAAGATGATTTTTTCCATGAGGATTTTGTTCAGTTTTGTTTTGATTTACGTTTCTATATTTGGATGAATCTCCCTCAATTTATTTTGTACAGGTTTTTCTTCTGAGATGATAGGAATTATAATCCGATAAATGATAATATTTCTTCAGTAGATAGACAAAGATAGATTGACATTTTGAGGTTTTTCGTCAGTTCCTAGATTTACTAACCCAAATCTTAAGGTAGAGCTTTTAATTTTTGAGTTAGTAACTCTTTTAAACCTATCTTTCAGATCATATAAGTCTTCTATCTTAACAACAGACATAGGAATAGAATTTTCATCTTGTTCATTCTTAATCTGAATGTCATGTTCATTTTCATCCAAAATTTGACTATCATAAGATCTTTCAGATGTCAAGAAATCTATGATATCTGAATCTTTATTGAATACTCTCTAGTTGGTAACATTATCACTAATAGATGGCCTAAAAATTAATTCAATATAAAATCTACCGGGACTAAACTCTTGGGATGGAATTAAATTTGATGCCACATTAGCCAGTAGATCTACGCTAACATTCTGCATTCTAGGTACAGAAGAAATGTTGAATACTAAGAAATGAATGGTTAATTATTGTACTAATTATTCGTAATGCTTTAAATGTCCACAATTACAATGAATGGTATCTCTAACCTGTCTAACAATGATTTCTGAATCTCCTAGAACCTTCAGATATTTGATATTAAGATCAATGGCTTTGTACAAACCTTGGTGTTAGTATGAATCTTTATTCGAAGTGTATGAAAAAAGACCACTTTAGCTACGCATAACTTATAGCCCTAACAACAGAAATGACTACTAATATCTTCAGATCTGTAATTAGATGATCAAGAAAAATGCTACAAAAATCTAGATCTATGCATTAGAAGACATTAAACAGTAGAAAAATAAGATTTACTCCATATATCCAATAGAGAAGACAAGAAGATATCCAATGAATAATTTTATTAATGGCACCTGGGAGGAAAACGCAAGAGGGTGTTCCCTGTTCTCTTCAATGGGATGGGTTCTTGTGAGTCCTCAACGCTTTAGATTTTGAACTTCTCTCTCTTGATAGTGTAGAAAACCCAGAAAAAAATGGAAAAATATGGCTATGATTGTGGATCAATAGCCAGACCAAGTGTTGAGATACAGAGTGATATTTAGGCAACAAAAGGTGACAAATGAATGGAAAAACCCTTCTATTTATAAAAAAATATTGAGTTAGTCTAGAGATTGGTGCATAATTAAAATATTATTAAACAAATCTAGATCCAACTTTTATGGAATATTTTATTATATTTGTTGGAGGGAAAAGGAATTTGACTTGAGTGAAATCCCCTCATTTGTAAATAATAAATAAATAAATGATTTATTTATCATTTTAAGGATGTGATTAAGTAATAATAAATAAATAAATGATTTATTTATTATTTTAAGGATATGGTTGAGTAATAATCAAATAAACAGTGATTTATTTAATTATTTTAAGGATACGGTTGAGTAATAATCAAATAAATAATGATTTATTTAATTATTTAAGGGTGAATTAGTCATATTTAACAAGGAATATTATTTAAATAAGATTTAAACAATTATTCTTAGAAAATAATAAGATAAATAATGATTTATCTAATCAATTTCCTTGTTTTGGGTTAAATATAACCAGAAATATTGTTTAAACTATTGTTGAACTAATTATTTCTTGAGGAAAATAAAAAAAATGTATATTTATTTAATATTTCCTTATGGGGTTTCCTGTTTAGACCATAAACAACTTAATAAAGGTGGTTTACTAAGTTATTTTCATAGTGAAAGCAATTTTACTTGGAGTAAAATTGGTCTCACATGATGTACTTGGGTCCATCTAATGATAATAGGTTAGATGACCAAAAAATGGTGTAACAGATTTCTCCCTAGCGTGCGAGCATTAGGAGCTAATCATATGACCGAAGTACATTGTAAGAACTCAATAATTAGACATTGAAGGGGAAGTCAAAGAGAGAGAAGTATAAGGTAAACCAAAGTGCTAAAAGAACTAGACCTTGAGGAGGCGACTTGCAGGTGAGACAAGTCTTTTTGATGAGTGAGTACCTTCTATAGGTGGTAGAGGAGGCATACCTATGCCCGCCGAGGCAATAGTACAAATAAATAGGGTGCCCGGAAAACCACGGAACACAATAATAAAGCATATGTTGGCCTAAACATGAGCCAGATAAATAACATGATAATGGATCCCACATACGTATTATGCATGGGATAACAGTCAGGACTTTGTACAATAATATATGAGTACATGAGATATAAATACAACCCAGATGCCCCTGAAAATAGGAAAGGGCTCTAAAAATATAACTGATACATGCAAACAAAATAGTGCTACAAGCAGCTGATGTCGAAATCATCAAATGTATGCAGTTGCATCGGAGGTTGTGATGAAGAGGTCATCTGAGTGTGTTGGGGGCTACCTATAGGGCCACCCCCTCATGAGAACTGAGACATCTCACACACACTCGGGAATCATCAATATCAGTTGCTGCATCACTGAACCATCGATTATAAGGATCTTGATCATGCTGAAAGGAGCTGGAGGTGAGAAACAATCAAGTCAAAGGGAAATAAGGAGTCCCTTTGCCTGATCTAAGGCACCGAACCAAAGTGTAAGCCGAAACCAAGGTACACCACCCTCTAGACCTCTCTTCTGGAACAAATAAGTTGATGTCGACAGAAGGAGGTCCGCCATATGTGAGGCAATTAGGGATCCTCAACAAGGGCATGAGAGAAAATAGTAGAGTGATTGATAGACTAACACCAATAATGATGATAAAATGGGGGGAACTGAGTAGCGAACGGACGACTTCCCTTGTTAGAGCATAAAGGGCATGGATGACCTGGTAGCGACTGACATAACATCATGAGGGATAGGGGACAGTGGGACTGAATGCCATAAGATGCGACATGAGAGAGGGACCAAGCAGTGAATGATGGAGGACTATAACGGGATGAAAAGGGGGATAGACTCCATGAATGCAATGATGACTCAGCTCGAATGCTCTAAAAAAGGGTGACTCGATGGTGCTATCATATATGTAAAGGGTCCAATGGGGACTTTAAAAGAAGGAGTTCCAGATGGTAACTCATGACAAAAGTCGACACGAGCATGGAAAAGTATGGAGGAAACATGGTGCCCCCGGTACGAGTGTTGCAAGTGCAGAAATTCAATTTTTTAGGAAGGGTGAACTGACGCTTCTTGGGAAAATGTGTCTCAGTGAAGTATCAAATCACTAAAAACTAATAGATACCATTTGAGGGCCCAGTGAGAGCTTTCCAATGGTGCAGACGGTTTGGTAAACGGAGCTACGGTTGGATCGAGGCGAGCGAAAGAAGAAACAAGGATTTCTCTTTTAATAAGGCATTTTCCCTCCAAATTCATTCATTTGCATGTGGAGCTATGGTGAATGTGGAGAGGAGAGAAGGCCCTAAATCTTTCGGCGATCGTAGCAGACAAACAGACCGTTGGAATCAAGAGCTGTCAGTTGCAGGTAAGAGGCCTAACCCTACTCTTTCTTTTCAGTGGATTAAAAGTTTAGATTAGGTCCCTAATGCTCAGTAAAAGCCCTTTACTCCTCCTCACGGCCTGTTCGTACTTTTTGGGGCAAAAACTGTGATCTAGGTAGCAGGTTTTGGCCAGATAAGTGCAACCTGTCCCAGGTTAGGGCCTGAAAAGTGCGACCTATCTGGGAGGGGTGTTTCAGTGTTGTTTTTTGGCTGAGAACTAGGGTTTTTTGATGAGAAATAGTCTTTCCTATCTGCATACTGATTGATATGATGGTTTTGTGTAGGTATGGTAGAATTATTGATCAACTAAAGAGAGAGACCTAGGTGCATTACGTTCGAAGATCCATGAGGATCAGTGTGTCCGCAGTGCTTTGGCCAGGTTTGGGGTTCTGAAGTTTGTGGAGAACCCTTTGATGAGAGATAGGGAGCCCTTATTGGCCTGAATTGTCAGCTACTGGGACCCGGACCATGAGGTCTTTATAGTGCAGGGGCACCAAATCAAGTTGATGGTCCAGGATATATATTTCCTGACTGGTCTCCCACCACTTGGGATGGTAGGGAATACTCAGCCAGTATTACCGCATGGGTGGAATATCATAGAGTTTGTAGAGTGCCATTGTTGTCCAGGTCTCCAAGTTAAGGGGACTCGGATACCCATTGGGAATTTGGAGAGGTTAGAGACCCGTGCTGTGGGCGCAGCGGTGCTACGGATCCTGGGCAACCAAGTACTCCATCACATTATGGTGGAGAGTTTTTTGAGTGGGAACTACTATGGGTGGGCCCAAATGATGTTTTCATTGTTGAAACGACAGTTGTCGCTATGTAAGCGGCAAGTGAACCATGACTGTGTGTATGGTATGGTTTTGTGCTCTTTCTTCTTTGATAATATCTCGACACTTCAACCTTGCATACAGCTCCCAGATGGGGGCCCAAGAGAGCTTAGGATGTGCCAGTGGGGGCGACTACTATGCAGAGGAGGAGGTGGAGCAGTTGGACGAGTGTTTCATCCTGATTTCTTTGTTCATTAAGATCAGACACCGATGTATATATACGATTATCCCTATACTAGGATGAGTTATTTTGGGGATCCGGATCTGCCACTTCCACCTGGTCGTATATGGGGACCAGATGGTAAGTGCCACATTGCTAATCTTTTATGTGCATGTAAATTTTTTAGAATATTGTATGTAGTACTGATTCTTTTACTTTTGGTATGCAGATACAACACCGGTAAAACCAGACGGGTACATGGGGCGTCCTGCAGTATCTAGGGCCGTAGGATCTAGTGGACCAAGGGCACAGTAAAATAAGGATGCAGCAGCCCTTCTGGAGGACATCCGTCATAGATGTGAGAGGCTTCTGACCGGTGTTTTGGAGCGCTGATGGCAAGACTTAGATGACTAGTACATAGAACCATGTATTGGTTTACCTTCGGAATGGCAAGGGGTCATGCGATGCATGGCGATGGCCGAATAGAGCGTTCATGATCTACGAGCTGTGGGGGCAAAGCCATTGGCTTAGGATCCTCCAGATAGTGATTAGTGTGTAGGGGCGTGTGGTGCCCCCATTTTTGAGTTTTTGGTAACATGCTATGGGCATGTCATATGTATCAGAGTTGATGAAGTCTAAAACATTTTATACGAAACATACTATGGATATTCATCGTTTTGATATTTTTATGTTATTGTCTTGTGTTAAATGTGTGTGTTAAATGCCAATCCAGAATATGGTTTGTAATGCTATATACGTAGTGGCTTTGTGCTCTAAGTTAATGACTGAAAGTAATGATTTCAAATTCACGCATCAAAAGCTTCACTCGTAAATATCTTCTGAAAAGGGTAGGATTATGCACACAATATACACCATTCAATTGCATGACAAGAAGCAGGGAATCTAAATGAAAATGAAGGTGGAGGATGTGATGTGAAAGGGCATCAACTAATAAACCTCACACAACATCATATTCAGCCTGATTATTGGTAGCAGTACCAATTCATACACCGTTTGAAAGAACAAGTGCCTGCAAAGGGGTAAAAATGGCCCAACCTGCCGAGGCTAAATTTCGGGAGTAGCAACTTACACCATCGGAAAAACCGATATAAGGTGTCGAAGGGGGTTCCTTCTTAAAGGTGCCACAAGACAATAAATGGGAGGGTAAAGAACAATGCGAGTAACCTGAGCGCATAGTAGAAATCAAATGCACTCTACGGAAGGGAGTGATCTGGGTAGGATGTCTACTTCCCACATGCTGCGGATGAGGGGGAATGTGGGAGCTACGAGAGATGTAGCTTGAGCTTAGGCTGCATAAGTCACCAATGGTATGGATGATGGCATCCTGTTTATGGGTAGTAAATATGAAGTCAGGGGTGGACGTAGCTTCCATGATGTCGTTGTCACAACAGGAGGTGGAAAAACAGGAGGAAGGGAGACCACATGACGCAGCGAGACTACCTGACTCATAATCATGAGAAGAAAGACTCACATGAACATCATCGTGAGAGATGATGTAAGAACAAGAAGATAAAGGATCTGCTGATGTTGAGCCCGAGATGTTTTATAAAAGGGGCTCAAGTGAAACAATAGGAGAAGATTCAGAGGGAAATTTTGTCGAGGGTCTCAAGGATGATGAAAGGTAGAGGATAGTGGCTGCATGCTCCGTCATGTCGACATCAGGGGGGGAATGTCAATAGGAGTGGGTAAATCCTCAGTTTGTCCTGCAGCATATTGTGCAAGTACGGGACAAGCGGATTGGTTTTGTTCAATCTCATATTCTCAAACTACCTCTAAAGAGGCATGGTAATGCGTCATGCGGGGACAGTTAGGGTCCCATGATTTGGCTGATTGGCAAGCCAAGTGACAGGGTAACATCAAACCAATCTTTGGAGCCCAAGGACCTACTAGCCTTCCTCGACTCAGAGAGGGCTCTCTCTAATTTTTGT
>JAXQQM020079576.1:0-153468 GCA_034641835.2 Pinus albicaulis | reverse complement strand
GAATTCAATGCAAGGCATATTTGAAACTCTAACTCTGTCTTCCGGTGTCTTATTAGAAATTATTTCAGTTTTCATTTTTTTTTTCAAGTTAGATAGTGTTTTCAAGTTTCTACATTTATAATTTTATTGCAATGTGGCAGACTGATCAGGGAAGTACAGGAACAACCCCGAGATGGGATGATCACGGAAAGAGGCCAGCGGAAGAACATGTAAAGTGCCAGCATTGCTCTATATTCGGGTATTTTAGTTATTTACATAATTGAAATAATATTAATTTTGTTCAAATATGCAGACACCTAGCCATGGTACACCTGATGATTCCCTCTATGAGGAAGAGCTTTCTTCATCCCTATCTCCAGCGCTCTTGTTGCAAAAAAAGGCACGAGATGCAAGGTCGGAATTTAATACTTTGATAGACATGCCTAAAACACCTGAAACAGAAGAGAGGATAAAACAAATTATGACCCAGCTAGAAACATATCAGGTAATAATAAAAAGTCAAAAGGATAATTTTTTTGTTCTGCATGAGATGAATTGTGATAGTTTGATTTTTAATTTTTACATTGACTAAACTAACAAAAAGTTCTTTTGTATGTAGTGTTTTCTGGCACTTGCTGAACCTGGTGTTGGTTGTAATGGGACACAAGGGCAAGAGATTGCCCAAAAACCCTCTCGTACACCTTCTACTCATTTAGGTGCCAGCCAAGAAACACACCCTGCCCAAGCAGACACCCATCCAACCACTGAACGTGTTGGCAGTGATGAGGCTAATATGGAAAACTACATTATTGCGTTTCCTGGAGCTACATGTGTCAGCTCCACAGGGACCATTAATGCCACGTTGTTGGTGAATGATGAAGGTGTCCCTATAAAGCACGTACAACTCCCAGGTAAATTTTAATATTTTAACTATTTCATGTACTCTATCTAAAACATATTTATCATGATTTTTATTTTTAAATTAATGATAATATTTTTTTTTCTGTGTAGGAAACAATGAGTTCTACAGGTTTTTGGAGAGCCATAAGTTGGTAATTTTTGGCCCAACCATACGCACAAGGTGGAATTCCCATAATTTCAACCTGAAAAAAGAACTTCTAGATTATCTAGAAGCCCTTTTTAGGGTCAGCACATTTGACAGAACAGCGGTGACTCGGGTAGCCGGAAAATATTTGAAATATACCAGGGACACCTATAGGATGCAATTGAAATTTAACCCTAGATACGAGTGTCCTCTCACAGTTCCAGAGAGTGAGTGGAGAGCACTCATCCATGACGGAAAAGAGAAAAGGGCAAGGTAAATTACAACTTTAATTCAATAGCTTTAATTTTCTCTATGTCTAAAATAAAAGTGTGCTACATCATATCTGACTTCAATCTTTTGATGCTAGGTTTCCTGACACCTCGAAGGCAACCAAAGCTAGAATTGAAAAAAAGGGCCATCACAAGCTAGGCCAGGGCGGCTACTTGAAATTAGCTGCAAGAATTGTAATTAAGTAGCTAAACATTTTATAATTAATTGTATCGCCTTCCAACGTTTTTGTAATCCTATCAAATATGATTAAAAATACACAATCATGTGTAATGTAGGGTGATGACTTCGGAATAGAAACTACAAAGGAAGATAAAAATATCGCTTTCCATTTCAACTATCAAGCCGTAGTTGAACGTCACAGAAGCTTCGGGCAGGTCCCAAGATCCAGAATGCCTGATAAGGTAAAACATTAAGCTTTCAATATGTTTGTTTTCGTCCATAAATTTAATGTCTAAAGACTTTGTTTAAATCAGGGGAGCAGCACTACCGACGAGGCAAATAACCCAGTTTTAGAGCCAGATGTAGATGATCCTCACGTGCAACCTGATCATTGTAGTGGGGACCAGGCCAAAAATGCTACTATCAGTGAGGGCCGTGACGGTAATTAATTTCCACTTATAATTTTTTCTAATTATACCTTGATGGCTATCCTTACAGAGAATTTTTCCCTTGAGGATATTACCACCAGAGAGGAAGACAGGGCAACAGTCCCAACGGTGAAAACTGGGGCACCAGGTAAATAATCTCATAGCAATTTTTTTTATTAATATTACCGAACTAGTTCAATGATATTTAAAAACTGACAATTAAAATTTAATATTATCTGTTTTTGTAGGCAATGCCCCGTCAATGGATGAGACCAGACATCGTGACTATGCAACTAGGTCAACAGTGCGGGTTGAAAGGCACAAAACATGAGCAGAGCATGATGATATTGATGATGTAATTAGGAGCTTTAGAAATAGGAAGAAGAAAAATAAAATTTGATAATGTAAAATATTGTATTATTATAAGACAAACGTTACCATACTTGGAATGTTTTTTGCCTTATATAAAAAACTCATTTATCATACTATTTTTATGTCAAGCATTAATTTCAATGTTTCCTTGCGTACTTTTTGTTGAATTTTTTTTTAATTAGTTATTGAATATTTTTTTTTATGCTCATGAAAGTAAAAAATGAAATATAGATTGGGTATTGGGGAATTGAGAGTGATGTGAGGGGGGAGGGGGGGAGGGGCCATAAGAGCTTCCACCTTCACGTGGTTGGCCCTGTTTAGTAGAGAATAATTTATTGGAGCGATTTAATCTTGGAGCAAACCTCCCTCGATCCAGCGTAGCAACAAAAAAGTCATTGTTGACTTAGTTGCTACTCTCTCAGATCATGGGAGGCTTGTCCCAAGTTCATGCGACTCCAATAAATTGTTCTTGAAACGAAGAGGAGCTTATTCAGGTATGTTTTGACATTTTCAATGTATGTTCTATCATTATCATAAGAATGCATCTTAGAGTAAAAAATACTACATCAATTACTTGTATTTATTGTATAGATAATGATGGATTTTGTTTGACTTGGCAGTGCAGGTACAAATCCTCTTTCATCATGAGAAATACAACTTGTCAACCAGGGTCATGTCTAGGATATTTTTGCTTTTGCGCTTGACCAGGTTCGTAATGTCACATTTTGTAAGTTCCTCTACAGTTCATAATTCAATATTAAGCTTGTTCATGATTATTATCTAGGTTTTTTGTATGTGTTTTTTCATCTATTTGATTGTAAGAAACTCTACATGTTTCCTGTTTTTCACTATGATTTCTCCTATTACCACTCCCAGGATGAATTCGACTTTATTGTTACATAGGTTACTTTATTGTTACTATGATTTCCCCATTTACGATTTCATAGGTTACATCATGTAAAGTTGTCAATCTCAGGTTGGTGATGAGCTTTAGTTCTCTAGATTTGGGGCTTTTCTGTTATTTTCTCCCTCATATCATTCTTGCATCACCTCATTGTTTGAACATGCCAATTGTCTACCACTTGTACCAATTGGCACATGTCAATCTCTGAGTGGTGCCACATTTCACCTATTTTTGGCCCACTTGACCACCTGAAAAACTCAAATCCACACACCATGTGTCTTTATCATGGAGTGCCACATGTCCTAGATATTTAGGCCGATAGGCCTTCTGTTATGAAAGAGATAATTTTTTTTTCGTCAACACTTATTGTCTAGGCACGACACCTGTTACTTTTTTAATCTGACGGTCACAGTCTCTCGGGTTACCTTCTAGGTTTGACGTACCACTGGTTTCTGGTATATTTCCATGGAATCGGTCTGAAAATACCAGCAACAATCCACACACCTTCAACCGTCCACAGACTTGTCGTTTTAGTAGTTGCATTTCCGCAACTACCAATACACCTGTCATTTTAGTTGCTGCATTTCGGCAACTTCCAATACACCTGCCGTTTCATTCTCCTGGACTCTGTGTATGCATATTTTTCATATAATTTTATCACGAGGTTGGCTGCAGTGCTTTGAAATGACTTTGAATATTTTTGCAGGTTAAAAGACATTTCATGCTAGAGCTATTGAATAGACTTGATGATATAGTTGTATTTGATCCTCTTTCTCGTGATGAGCTCAAAAAATTTGCTAGACTACATATGAAAGATGTAGTGATTCGTCTTGCAGAGAGAGGTGTTGCTTTAGGGGTTACAAATGCTGCTCTGGATCTTGTTCTTCAGGAAGCCTATGATCCTGTAAGTAATCACTTTGTTTTGCTTTCTTTCTTATTCAGATTCTATCTTGCTAGGGGATGTGCCCGTTATGGTTTTTTATGAGACCGTTGTCAATTTCATCACCATCCCTCATAATATGTTTGATTGTGTTCATAAATAATAAACAATTATTACACCAAACAATAAACAATTAACTGTACTATGAGTAATATGATATCTTGAAATAATTCTCATTATAATTTCATAACCTCTGCTCTCACTTGGTGGTGTCTATATCACTAAGTGTGTCTGCTTTAAAATTATAGTTACAGTAGAAAATGAACAATCAACTGCACTGTGACTGATATCTTGTAATAATTATTATTATAATTTCCTAACCTCTACTCTCACTAGGTGTCTATATCACTAGGTGTATCTATTTTAAAAATATATTTCAATGGTAGATAAATTGTTATCTTAAAATTATAGCTTTGATGGTGATACCTTGTGATTGATAATGAAGTTTGAAGCAGCTTTGGCTTTGACTAATATAGAATCAGGAACCTCTGAGAATACAAAGGTTGTGATTGATTATGGGGCACTGCCTATATTTGTGGAACTTCTTACCTCTAGGAATGATAATGTTCGAGAACATGTAGCACGTTTATTTTAGAGGCATAAAATTATTCTTCCCAACTATCTTTATATGTCTATAATTTTGGAATTTGACTTAAAAAAATAGTACCCAACTTTGAGTTCAACTTGTGTTTGTGTAAGCCTATTTGGGCTTTGGGAAATATTGCTGGAGACTCTGCAACATTTAGGGATCTTGCCCTCAGTCATGGAGCTTTGAGGCAGGTTCTTTCCCAGTTGAATGATACTGCCAGAATTTCAATGATAATAAATGCTACTTGGGCTCTGTCAAATTTTTGTCGTGACGTAAACCCCAACCACTATTCGAACAGGTAAGTAGAATACATTCTGCCTCTTCTTCTTAGTTCGCAGATACTATGGATTTTTTTTATAGATCTTAGTGCTGAGTAGATTTGGACGTAATATGGACCTAGGCGCTTGTTCATTACAATTACTCTGTCATCAGGTTTTAGAAAATGATCATAAATTTGGGTTTCACAAGGGGATTACCCTTGCTTGCAATTATCGATTATCAATCACATTCAAAAAAAGTCTTTCGTAGCATTGCCGAGCTCTTTGTAGGTGAATTTCTGAGGAAATTTCACAATATGTGAACTAAATTTGTCTATCCTTTTCAATACTCTGCACTTGTAACAGAACCAGACAAACAATTTAGTGGCCAATGCAACAACAACAACACCTCCGTTGCAATGCCTGCAATTCACCCTCTCTGCACGCATGAACGACTATGGCACCCTATTTTGTGAACAGGTACTGGAGCTGAAGGTACTGGTTTCAATTAGGATCGTGGAACTCAACATCCAAAATAGTATCAAATTCCATTGCAATAGTATTCCCCGGCGAGGGCAACAGTTCATTGAGACCTATTGGACTCATCACCCCCAAATAGCCTCCAGGGCTACCCAGAGTGTGATCATCTTTGTTGTTGAGTATATTTTTATTTTTTCAGTGAGATTTTAGGGTTTCTCTAACATAGCTTCAAAAATCCGATTCAGTGCCTGCTTGAATATCGTCACATAATACTCATGGTTTGGATTGATGAGCATGCTTTGAATGGTTGGTTGATTCATAAGAACCACCCATATAGTCATCTTGAGATATTTCAGAAGTTTTCTCGGGTTTCCTTTTTCACCGTTTCTAGTGGGTGGGATGGTGTGGGGTGATCCATCAATACTGGTGCTCTTGTAGTAGGGAATTTGTTTTTGGGGATATAAAGGAGCATTTGATGTAGATGTCCCATTGGATGCATTCATAGATGGGCACGAGAGGTCAAGAATTTAAATTAAAAATATGCAACCTCTAGCATGGCAACCTGAAGGCCGTGAGAGACACTAGTTAAAGATTGTTTTGTGCTGGCCTTAATATAGTCGTGATTTCTTTCTATTATCTTAATGCAAATATATAGTCCGGTCTCATTAAAATGAGGATTGTGGTTGTATTTATCTTTGGTTGTTTCTCTCTTAATGCTCTAGAAGTTGCCAAAAGTTGCGATATTTGTTTAGTTTGCCTGTTACAACTTAAAAGTGGTTTTTAGCAATGGGAGTCATGTTTTTTAAGGTTCATACTAATATGAAGATCTTGTAATTCTATATTCAGCATAAGAGAAGATGGCCTCTGCTTTGGGCGATATGAAAACAATTGCCACATCTACCTCATTGGGTAACAATGGAAAGGGGAAGAAGTTGGGTGCAATGTTTGATAATTATGGCAGACAATTGTCTTCTCTTTCAGTTTTTTCACCCATTTCCTTTAATTTCTCAAGCAGAAGAGGGACTCTGAGATTACGTGACAGAGAGAAGGTAGTTAATACAAGAGCTATGGAAAAGGAGTTGTACTTCAACAAGGATGGCTCAGTGACAAAAAAATTGCAGGTTAGAGAAAAAATTATGTTTAAAGGAAGGTCACCTGAACGTGAAACTTCACTGCGGTGGATCTTTCCTTGTCCACTTATATTAGATTTTAATGTGTTATTTTAATTTTTCATGGAGGGTTGTTTTGGCATATGGTCTGGAATTCAATTGCACACTTACTGAAAGCATTGTCAATTTGTCTTGCAGGTGGTGTGAACAAACTTGTTGATCTTGTTGGAGTCACCCTTGGGGTGAAGGGAAAATTTTTTTCTTGGAGAGAAAGCATGGTTCTTCGAAAATATTTAATGATGGTGTGACAGTAGCTAAGGAGGTAATTTGTAGATGTGTGCTCTGGTTTTCTTTTTAACGTTGTATTAGTTCCCCCTCTTAAATGTCTTAGATTTGGTAGGCATAATTTGAAAACTCAAAGGTGAAATGAAACATATTTGTTACCCAGTGGTCTACTTGGCCTATGGACTAGCCACATTAGAGTAATGCATAAATCTTTTCACAACAATAAAAGGAAAGGGTTATGGCTGATTCAAATTTTATTGTTATTGACAATGTAATGAAATGTATCTCAATGCTATGGTTTTGGCCTTTTTATTGGTTGAATTAGAGGACCCAGTTGAAAATATTGGGGCCAAGTTGGTAAGGCAAGCTGCAGAAAAGACAAATAATTTAGCTGGGGATGGAACTGAAGCATCTGTTGTTCTTGCACGGGGTTTAATAAGTGAGGGTGTAAAGGTAACTTTTTGTCGATAGCACTATATTAAGATCATCTATTCATTTTTTTAGGGTCTTATGGTGTTTGGTTTTTTAGTTTTGGGTTGGGCTTATTGAGTCTAAGATAGTTTTTGAGTGAAAAAATTGCTATCAGGTATTAAAAAAAATTGGTTCTTTTGTCAAAATTTATGAGCTTGTTAGGAAACACAAAACTGACAATGGTTTTATCTTAAATTTGTGGAAAATAATTTGAAATGAAACCTTTTTGTTTAGGTTGTTGCAGCAGGTGCAAACCTCGTTCAAATTACTAGGGGCATTGATAAGACAATAAAGGCCCTTGTTTCGGAACTCAAAATTTTGTCAAAGGAGGTAAACGCTTGCCTTTTGAGTAGGCTGGTTTTCCTTTTTGCTAATGGTTTGGTGTCTCTAATTGAACTAGTTTCCTAAGGTATTTTTGGTTGCAAACTTATTTTCATTTTTCATACAGTATTGGCCTTGTGGAATACATTTGATTGTGTGGTCTTGTTAGATCTACAACATTTGTATTTGTTTAGTCTTATGGCTGAGGTGCACTTTTATTATGGAAATAGTTGATGCAATATTGTCATTTAATCCTTACTGCAGGGTAGCACGTTGAGAAGTTTCTTATGAAACATTTGGTATTCAAAATGACACTTGATCCTATACAGCATCATGCACTTGAATTCAAAATTCATATTCAAAGTGTGCCAGAAAATTCTTGCAAAATTTCAAATATTTATGTTGTTTTAAACCATTATCTTTTTCATGTATTGGATGCTGAAAATGTGAAAAAGACTTTGGTATGAATCCAACTGGTGAATAATTTCCAGCAAAACAACCACTTCCAAGACATGATTTAGATGTAGAACATATGTACTTATGAAGCATAGAAAGATATCCTTGATGCATTGTCAATGTTTGGCTAGGGTTATTTTTGGAGAAAATAACTCCTTATTCCTAGAATAGTGATCTTCAATACAAGTAAATGCTAGAGAAGAGAGATCATCATGTGACATAAACCTATTAACAAAAGTGAATAGGGAATGATTATTAATTATGGCATACTAAGTTGTCAGTGATTTTGACTATTTTTCTTTAACATGTAAAAATGTTAAATTCCAAACTTACATCATCATGGTTTGGCATCATGAGCTTGACTAATTTTCCACCATGCTCATAATTTCATTGTTGTCTTCATATCTATAAACAATGTTTCAAATAATAATAAAAAATTTCTATAAGAAAAATCCAGACCTCCATGCTACTGCTCCTTGTGAGACAAAGTCAAAATTGCATTACACAATCTGACACATAAGAATCTCCTATATCCTGGTGAATGTATCCAAATTCTTATAATAGTGTCTTCAAGACTTATGTTGACATTGCCAATGAGATATTTAAGCAATGAAAGATGGAGCCTTCTTCATTTTTGTATATGTAACAGTATTTTATTAATATAAAGATTGATGGTTTTGTCTTTCTGAAAATGAAATGTAAAAATAATTTACTGTGGTCAATTGAAAAGTTTTTTTTTAAAGCTTTTCATTATGGAAGGGTGACATAGATATATGCCCTTCTAATTGAAATTTGGATCTGCCCTTCAAATTTGATCACTGTGTGGGACATTAACAAAAAATAAAACTATTCCACCGCGCGTTATATAAAACATATAACAAAGCCTTTGTCAAAACTTCAGACGAACCCTTTAGCCGTGGAGCCCGGACTTCAAACAGCGATAAACCATAATTCAAACCAAATTCATGTTCCAAAATAGCCTGCTGACGTCGGCCAATTTTGTGACACGAAAACCAAATGAATTTCGCCCTAATATTTTTCGAGTCTGAATTTGGGCTGGCGTACGGAGAGAGAGTTGTGACGCGAATTTCTTATCAAATTCACCCTAATCTTTTTCGGGTCCGAATTTCCACTGCGCGAGTGGCTCAAAAAAATATCCGCTCCAATCAATTTCTGCCACGTGTCCTCAATAAAAAGTTGCCCTGTTCCTGGATGCGGGTGCATTCGATGGCATTTAAGGCGACGGGACATGGATGTGGCGATTTCATATCAATCGCATTAAGTTTTAACATTTTTCAATCAGCCGATATTTAAGTTCCAAGGTTTTCACATCAAATCACATTAAGTTTTAACGATGTTTAGATCAAACCTCCACTCCTGTTAGCGATTCTGCATGCTCCAATATGCTCCGGCCTTCGGCTTTCATCAATGAGAGATTTATGACGGGCGTTCTTCGATGCCATTGCAGTCGGGTCGATAAAATGGTGTTTCGCTATGGATTTTCAGATGAGCCGCAACCTTTGAATTGTGGATGCTCTCCGGTTGCTGGGTTACACTGCTTTCTCACTGTGATGAGAAGGAGAAGTAGCCAGCTGAACTGCTGAAAATCTGCATTTCTCTCGGTTTGGTCTGTGTCTGTCTTCCTCGGTTTCTTGGAATCCTTCTTCTCCGTCTCGTCTTGTGCCCGCTGCTGAGACTGCACCCATGCGTCTCCTGCGTCAAAGGATGCGTTGCCGCAGGGGGAGAACTAGAGATCAACCCCTGCGCGCTCCCTCTAGCCCCTCAACCGAGTCATCTTCCCAGTCCAGTGATTATTACGCAGGTCACTATCCAAACACTAGAAGTGGGCGGGGTCAGGTTCCCCTGCTCCTCATTTCCCCACCACTTCACCTTCTCCCACGACACGCACTACAATTTTTTCCTTTAATTTCTCTCTGAACCGCCCACGAATCACAACTTCAATCACCGTGGTTTTCTGTGAGGAGGCCCAAGTGGAGGAAAAATGCACACGTCTAGCAGGTCTGAGCTCAGAAAAAGCCGGCCAGCATTCGGGCCTTCAGGAGGGGAGCAGTGGCGTGAATGTGGAGATAGCACCTGGCAATCCTGGACCTTCCGAAGGATGGTGCTGAATCGTCGAGGAATCACCAGAGGAGTAGTTTGGTTAATCTGGTTTTCTTTCTTCGCGGCCCACTTAATTGGGCATGTTTTATATTATATTACTGTGCTGGACCTCTGTAATATTTTTGAATTCTATAAACGTTCAAGACTGGTTTCCTCGTATGAGGGTAGTCTTCTTTTTTTATTTTTTGATGACAAATTTGCCATAAGTCTGGGAAATGTTTTTGACTTCGGTCATGCTGTAATTTTATTCCCACCGTTAATAGATTAACTTTACTTAGAAAAAAAAATGTTGCCCAGTTTCTATTTTAAACCTATTTTTTGAAATACAGAGCCATGTTTATATGATTGTTTATTGTCGAAGCGTTGCAGGGTGGTTTATTATATTAATATTTCACGGTCGAATTATGTTCATAACAATTGGAAAAAACAAATGTTGCCCTGTTTCTATTTTAAACTTGTTTTTTGAAATACAGAGCCATGTTTATATGATTGTTTATGGTCGAAGCACTGCGGGGTGGTTTATTATATTAATATTTCACGGTTGAATTATGTTCATAACAATTGGAAAAAAAAATGTTGCCCTGTCTCTATTTTAAACCTGTTTTTTGACATACAGAGCCATGTTTATATGGTCTACGTATTATACTCTTTCTCTGTATATCTACAAGAACCTTTTTGCTATGAATAGGGTGGATGTTGTAGCAGGCTACTAATGGAAACAAGTGAGCCTGAACCTTACACCTCGGATGCAACAGATGGTTACCAATTTTGGAATCAAGCGAGCCTGATCTTACAAGCGAGCCTAGGTTTCTGCAGATGGTTTTTATTTCTAGGAACAAGCGAGCCAGAACATACAATCGACCCTGGGTTTATACATATTTTTTCTCTATCATGGATGCTTTCTGTGTGAGGCGTATATCAACAGTACATGTCTCTGCACATTTACTGTATCTGCTTTATGATACTATTTTATGTGTTGACAGGTTATCACTCTGCCTTCAAAAATAGTGATGTTGGTCTATGTTGCTGGTTTATTGATATGGTATGATGGTCTTTTTATATTTTGGACATATCACACTCCTCACATGATTAGCATTTGTCTCTATTCAAGGATTTTGGGTACTTTAATTTGTATTTGGAACAATATTTGGACGTCGGTACTCTATCTGTTGCTTTACTATTCTACATACTGCTATTTCACTTTCTTATAGATGCCTCAGGCATATTTGGATGCTTTCTCATATTGTCGATAATCTCCATGTGGACCATTACTAGGTTTTATATCATGTCCTTCTATGTGACATGGGGTATTTTTCTATCATTGTCTGGGGTGGGACTTCCACTTTTCTGGATGGATATTTGGGTTCCAATCTTCAGATGTGAAAATGTAATGACTTCATGGACTGTTTTTCTTCATATAATATATTCAAAACAACGTTTTTTCTCTAGTGAAAAAAAAATGATTGTTTATAGTCGAAGCACTGCGTGGTGGTTTATTATATTAATATTTCAAATTTGGATTATATTTCTGTAACAATTTGGAAAAAAAAAGTTGTCCTATTTCTATTTTAAACCTTTTTTTTGAAATAGAGAGCCATGTTTATATGATTGTTTATAGTCGAAGCGCTGTGGGGTGGTTTATTATATTAATATTTCACGGTCATTGGAACAGCCACAATTCATAACAAATATTGGAGATTTATTGTCCTATTTTAAAATTTCATTTTTTTTTTTAAATTGAACCCATCGTTGGTATACCAACACTTTGTAAGCGTCAGTCTTCTGATGTCTTGAATGATTTCCGTCGATCTTGTGACGTCCGTCGATATTGCGACAATTCTTCCTAGGGTCGGTATTGCAACACTTTTGGAATGTGTCGGTATTGCAATGCTTCTAGGATGCGTCGGTCTTGCGACACTTTTGCAATGCATCGGTCTTGTGACACTTTTGTACGACGTCGGAATTGTGACAGCTTAAAAACGTCGGAAGAGCGACGTTCAAAACGTCGGACCACATTTCGTCGAAATTGAGACGGTTTACAAACGTTAGAAGAGCAATGTTCAAAATGTCGGACCACATTTCGTCGGAATTGCGAAAATTTACAAACATGACATAGATATATGCCCTTCTAATTGAAATTTGGATCTGCCCTTCAAATTTGATCACTGTGTGGGACATTAACAAAAAATAAAACTATTCCACCGCGCGTTATATAAAACATATAACAAAGCCTTTGTCAAAACTTCAGACGAACCCTTTAGCCGTGGAGCCCGCCGGACTTCAAATAGCGATAAACCATAATTCAAACCAAATTCATGTTCCAAAATAGGCTGCTGACGTCAGCCAATTTTGTGACACGAAAACCAAATGAATTTCGCCCTAATATTTTTCGAGTCCGAATTTGGGCTGGCGTACGGAGAGAGAGTTGTGACGTGAATTTCTTATCAAATTCACCCTAATCTTTTTCGGGTCCGAATTTCCACTGCACGAGTGGCTCAAACAAATATCCGCTCCAATCAATTTCTGCCACGTGTCCTCAATAAAAAGTTGCCCTGTTCCCGGATGCGGGTGCATTCGATGGCATTTAAGGCGACGGGACATGGATGTGGCGATTTCATATCAATCGCATTAAGTTTTAACATTTTTCAATCAGCCGATATTTAAGTTCCAAGGTTTTCACATCAAATCACATTAAGTTTTAACGCTGTTTAGATCAAACCTCCACTCCTGTTAGCAATTCCACATGCTCCAATATGCTCCGGCCTTTGGCTTTCATCAATGAGAGATTTATGACGAGCGTTCTTCGATGCCATTGCAGTCGGGTCGATAAAATGGTGTTTCGCTATGGATTTTCAGATGAGCCGCAACCTTTGAATTGCAGATGCTCTCTGGTTGCTGGGTTACACTGCTTGCTCACTGTGATGAGAAGGAGAAGTAGCCAGCTGAACTGCTGAAAATCTGCATTTCTCTCGGTTTGGTTTGTGTCTGTCTTCCTCGGTTTCTTGGAATCCTTCTTCTCCGTCTCGTCTTGTGCCCGCTGCTGAGACTGCACCCATGCATCTCCTGCGTCAAAGGATGCGTTGCCGCAGGGGGAGAACTAGAGGTCAACCCCTGCGCACTCCCTCTAGCCCCTCAACCGAGTTGTCTTCCCAGTCTAGTGATTATTACGCAGGTCACTATCCAAACACTAGAAGTGGGCGGGGTCAGGTTCTAGGATCTGGCCACCATATGGGTTCCCCTGCTCCTCATTTCCCCACCACTTCACCTTCTCCCACGACACGTACTACACTTTTTTCCTTTAATTTCTCTCTGAACCACCCACGAATCACAAATTCAATCACCGTGGTTTTCTGTGAGGAGGCCCAAGTGGAGGAAAAATGCACACGTCTAGCAGGTCTGAGCTCAGAAAAAGCCAGCCAGCGTTCGGGCCTTCAGGAGGGGAGCAGTGGCGTGAATGTGGAGATAGCACCTGGCAATCCTAGACCTTCCGAAGGATGGTGCTGAATCGTCGAGGAACCACCAGAGGAGTAGTTTGGTTAATTTGGTTTTCTTTCTTCGCGGCCCACTTAATTGGGCATGTTTTATATTATATTACTGTGCTGGACCTCTGTAATATTTTTGAATTCTGTAAACGTTCAAGACTGGTTTCCTCGTATGAGGGCAGTCTTCTTTTTTGATTTTTTGATGACAAATTTGCCATAAGTTTGGGAAATGTTTTTGACTTCGGTCATGCTGTAATTTTATTCCCACCGTTAATAGATTAAATTTACTTAGAAAAAAAAATGTTGCCCGGTTTCTATTTTAAACCTATTTTTTGAAATACAGAGCCATGTTTATATGATTGTTTATAGTCGAAGCGTTGCAGGGTGGTTTATTATATTAATATTTCACGGTCGAATTATGTTCATAACAATTGGAAGAAAAAACAAACACTGCTTTCTATTTTAAACTCGCCAAAACATAGCTGCTGTTTATAAGATTATTATCAGGGTACTACCGTGGTGGTTTATTATATTAATATTTCACGGTTGAATTATGTTCATAACAATTGGAAAAAAAAATGTTGCCCTGTCTCTATTTTAAACCTGTTTTTTGAAATACAGAGCCATGTTTATATGGTTTACGTATTATACTCTTTCTCTGTATATCTACAAGAACCTTTTTGCTATGAACAGGGTGGATGTTGTAGCAGGCTATTAATGGAAACAAGCGAGCCTGAACCTTACATCTCGGATGCAACAGATGGTTACCAATTTTGGAATCAAGTGAGCCTGATCTTACAAGCGAGCCTAGGTTTCTGCAGATGGTTTGTATTTCTAGGAATAAGCGAGCCAGAACATACAATCGACCCTGGGTTTATACATATTTTTTCTCTATCATGATGCTTTCTGGTGAGGCGTATATCGTCGAAAGAGCATGTTCCCACACATTTCATCGTATCCTCGCTTTATACTATTTTATGTGTTGACAAAGTATATCTTCCGTTTCTTCAAAACTAGCGTACGTCGTGGCTCATGTTGGCCGGTTTATTGATATGGTTTGATGGTCTTTTTATATTTTGGACATATCACACTCCTCACATGATTAGCGTTTTTCTCTGTTCAAGGATTTTGGGTACTTTAATTTGTATTTGGAACAATGGATGTCGGTACTCTATCCGTTGCTTTACTATTCTACATACTGCTATTTCACTTTCTTATAGATGCCTCGGGCATATTTGGATGCTTTCTCAGATTGTCGATAATCTCCATGTGGACCGTTACTGGGTTTTATATCATGTCCTTGTATGTGACATGGGGTATTTTTCTATCATTGTTTGGGGTGGGACTTCCACTTTTCTGGATGGATATTTGGGTTCCAATCTTCAGATGTGAAAATGTAATGACTTCATGGACTGTTTTTCTTCATATAATATATTCAAAAAAACATTTTTTCTCTTGTGAAAAAAAAATGATTGTTTATAGTTGAAGTGCTATGGGGTGGTTTATTATATTAATATTTCACGGTCGGATTATGTTCATAACAATTGGAAAAAAAAATGTTGCCCTGTTTCTATTTTAAACCTGTTTTTTGAAATACAGAGCCATGTTTATATGATTTTTTATAGTCGAAGCGCTGTGAGGTGGTTTATTATATTAATATTTCACGGTCATTGGAACGCCCACAATTCATAACAAATATTGGAGATTTATTGTCCTTTTTTAAAGTTTCATTTTTTTTTTTTTAAATTGAACCCTCCGTTGGTATATCGACGCTTTGTAAGCATTGGTCTTTCGACGTCTTGAACGATTTCCGTCGGTCTTGTGACGTCCGTCGATATTGCGACAATTCTTCCTAGGGTCGGTATTGCAACACTTTTGGAATGTGTCGGTATTGCGATGCTTCTAGGATGCGTCGGTCTTGCGACACTTTTGCAATGCATCGGTCTTGTGACACTTTTGTACGTCGTCGGAATGTGACAGCTTAAAAACGTCGGAAGAGCGACGTTCAAAACGTCGGACCACATTTCGTCGAAATTGAGACGGTTTACAAACGTCAGAAGAGCGACGTTCAAAACGTCGGACCACATTTCGTCGGAATTGCGACAATTTACAAACGTCGGAAGCGTGACGGTTTGGAAAACGTCGGAAGAGCGATGCTTGTTTGGAAGCGACGGAAAAAGTGTTGGTAGTGCGACACTTTGTCAGTGCGTCGGAATTGCGACGTAATGGCAAACCACGTTTTGCCCATCCTTGAACTGTCGCTCTTGCGACGACTATGTGTCGGAATAGCGACGAACTGGCCATCAGAAATTGGGCCAAATTTTCTAGTGAATATACATTTGACTTGGTCAAGGGGGTCTTCTTCATCAAATTACATGATGCCAAGTGGCAGGTTGTCATTGGTTCATTTATGGTTGAATCTTATTGGTTGTGCATGTGCCAAACCACATGCCACCAGATGGCCCAACCAGAGGCCACCAAGTGGCAGCACAGGAGCCCACAAAATTTTGGGTCAAGTCTAAATGGAGCAAGCAGGGGTTGAACCCACAACAACCGAGCAACAAACACCAAGTGCCACCATCGCGCTACCACATATGTTTCTTAATTAACTATGATGGCTGCATAGTTTTGTATTAACATTGTTTCGTCATTGGGGGGAGGGTATCAGGGTCTCGCCCCAACCCTGGTCACTGCCAGAGGCGAGACCACGAGTGGAAGGCTAGTCCCGCGCCCCCACTCTTAACTGTTTAACATATATCATCACCACCTGAATGTGACCACGCTGAGACCATGACAAAGTCGGAACCGCGAGGCTCTAACCACCAAGGTTATCTACCAACACAGACCACCACCACGCCACATGTGCCCACATCACTATTAATTCTGGTGGTTAGCCCTAACTGCCGATGCCAATATATATAAAAAAATATTCAACCATATTTTATATGGTTTCAATTATGATTTTTCGGCCTCATTGAGAAAATTAGCGCAACGACAATGTTTCCCTATTTTTGGGAAATTTAGCACCCAGTTAGCAGAATTCTAGTCGAATTTGTAGGATGGTGTCATATTTTGGGGAAATTGTGGAATGAATAGTGGAGAAACTAGGGGAAGTCATAACTTCTTTAACTTTTGGCCAAATTCGATGCATAAAGAGGATGCACAAACATTTTTCAGCATTCTGGAGCTGATGGAACAAGTTTCAGAGTTGTTTGACCATTGTGAACACATGTAATCACACTTTTGAGCATAATAGAAGAGGGACAAAACATTGGAAGCTGGACCAAGGAGACGTAGCCTAGTCGGGGTGAGCTCATTCATCATATTGTGTTGTGTGATTGTTTATGGTGATGCTCATGTCTGTTAGATGTTGTTGTTTAGTGTTTTATTTATGTTAATTTGTTCATGAAATTCACATTAAAACACATAAAAATTCATGTTAAATTTGTAATTAACCTCGCCATCCTCAAGAAATTTCTTTAAATTCTGAATTGGATCGTAGCACATCAAAACTAATAATCCCATTCAGATCAAGTAGCCTAAGAGGGAGCCATTTGTCACCTCTTTTTAGAATTTCTACTAATCCAATTTTTCCAAATCACCATGCCATGTGGTATTATCTAGTGTTTCCATGTCATTGAGATGATGTCATCTTACTAATATGTCACGCTGACTATGTGAAAGTGCCACATGTCATTCATAAATATGTCCACATCATCATCAATGAGATATTACCACATGTCATCATTTGGTTGATCTCATCGTTTTGATTGAAGTTCATCCATCTTAACCATCATCCATTCGTTGGATTGTTAGAAGTGTCATTGATCAACCTAAAAGATGCACACCATTTAATAGTGTTAAATAGTGCACATGTTTGTGTACCCGAGACCATTGATTTTATTTGTCAATGGTGGATCTACTTTGAACATGTCCACTAATTAAAAAATTTAATATTTTCGTTTTTTTCCCTAAAGTTTGTTCCCTCGATTTAATATTGACATTTCAAATGATCGTAACATTTCATTTAGGAGGATTTTTGCTAAGAAGGATATATCGTTGGAAATTTATTGATGAGACCTACACAACCATGACATTTATAGGATATTGAGAACATCGCAACTAATCCAAAAACTCAAATAAATTTAAGCACTTTTAACTGCCCTTAATGAACTTGTAAGAGAACCAACTGTCATATTGCTTCATAGAGTGTCTTATTATTTCCATAATCATTGTAAATAATAGTGTTATATCTCATACATCTCATTTGACATCAATGACATAATGTTTCCATCAATAACAACATTATGTGTATTATTTTGTAAATTATTATATTTCATTTTTATAATACAATCTAATTTATATTATTATTTTGTAAATAATATTATAATTTTTGGTTTTATGAATTTTTTTTGGTTTCAAGTACTTTAATAGTTTATCTTTATAATTCTTTTTTAGTACTTTCTTTTTTCTCGTATTTATTAATTCTTAAATTTGTGCTCTTTCTCTTGATTTATTGAAGAACATTGTGGATGAATCTCCCATGTAGCGTTGTGACAAATCTAGCTACGAAGACGTTTAAACAACAACTGATTTAGGCATCTATCTTTTGATTATTATTTTTTAAATCTAGTTTTCTATTTGAATGTGTTATAGGAAATATTTCTCACTATTATATAGTGTTTAGAATTGCGAACTCGTATTCAAATATCATAGTTAACGGTTATCTTCAATTTTGAATTTATTCTCAATCTTATTTTTTATATATTTCTTTTTTAAAAATCTCAACCTAATAATAAGTCTTTAGAACTAATTCTTGAATTCCATTTGAATTATGTTCAGAAGTCACGATCCTAATAATATATTTTCAAAAACTTGTTTTAGCATGTATTGCGTAAAATTTGACAACTATGTTACAATGAAGATATACTATGTTAAATTTAAAAATAAATAAATTATTGTTAGTGTTTTTTTACCATTTTCTTTCAATTATTTTTAAAATTGTAATATTGAATTGCAACTATAACAATGCAAAAGGAATTTAACACTAATGAATCTACGTGAAACTTAAAAGGAATGATATGAAAATCAAATGATCTTCATCACATACCGTTTGACAGGCAAAGGGGCGTATAATATTTGACAGGCCAAGCATAGGAGATATGAAACTCCGGGCCTGATTGCACTCCAAGGTTATCTAATTACATGACATGAGGTGCCCTCTACGTCAATATGGCTGCTATAATGCGGGTTTAACAATTGATGCCATCGTAAATGTTTAAGGCCTTGCTCCATCAAATTGGCAATCTGGCTCTCTATATAGTTTTCTACACTATGAACTTCACATTCCTCACTGGTAAGAGGTAACAGGTAACTTTTGCATTCTCCTCATCCACTAGAGGCACTTGAAGCTTTAAAATGAGGATTGGTTCGGGGACTAGAGAGTTCAAAGAACATTTCCATGATCCCATTGAAAGATTAGTAATGAAATTTTGAACGTTCTACCACTAAGCATGGTGAAAATTGAAAACACTACACAAAATTATTCGCAGGTGGGCTAATTTTCCATGATTTTTCCAAAAAAAAAGATTCGTCAATAATCACTTTTCCTAAAAATGATTCGCCCAAATTTTACAATATAAAATTATCTTAACTTAAAAATCGCCAACATTATATAGACACTACATATAAAATCATTATAAATTTGAATAACTTTAAAAATATGTCAATAAACATTTTATAGTTTTCATATTAGGGACTAGTGAGATTCGCTAATGTTTTAAATTTCATCATGATTTTCCATCGTTAAAATTTTCCCTGTAACTAGTAATAGTTACATAACATAAGTATATGTACTTTCGGGTTGATTCATAATGGTAATACAATGTAAAATTTTGTAATTATTCTAATTTTTTTATAATTTTTTTAGTTTTTTAACTTACAGGCCATTTTTTTAGGCCCTAGACAAGGTTTTTGGATAGTGAATACATATAAACATTATGTTTTCCATTGGTATACAAAATGTTATAAGCTTAAATGAAATAGTTCAGAGAGAACTTTCCAGTCACATATTAAAATTGTGCAATATAACCAGTATGCGGGAGTTATGATTAAAACAATGTATGGGGGCAATAAGGTATAAGTTCACTACCAAGAGCTACAACTCTATAACCATAGATCATATTGAGACACATAAGCAATTAATAGAAAACTCTTTGACCATAGAAAAAAACCATGGAGACAGACTTGAAATTCACGTACACAAAATTCTAAGAAACTAGTAGAAGCCCATTGTATCAAAATAGGCAAAATTGGGTAAAACCGACCAAAAATTCTGCAAGCCATAACTTCTACTCAAAAAATTAGATTTTGGAAAACAAGTAGTCAATAAGAAAGCATAAAGGATGTGAATACACTTGTTAGCCCATAATTTTAGCTTCGGATGGAACATTTCTTATGAAATTAAAAGAATTTTGTTGCTTTCCTGTGGAACATAGTTAACATGAGGACCAAAACTATGGAAATTTCCCAAGGAACCTACAACCATGAAGAAAATTTCAAGGGTATGAATGTTAGCATGGGTAAATCTTAGAATCATATTCAAATGGACATGGAAGATTTAGGTCAAAAAAAATGTTTAGAGGAGACCACAAGGAGCCTCAAAATGGGGATGCTCAACCATAAGGCTAATAATAAAAGGTTTATGAAAGAAAAAAAACACATTAATACCTAGATTCTATAAAACTTAAATAATTTACATATAAAAATGGATAAGAAATCTAATTCAAGGTAGGCAGATGAACAAATTCACAATTTAAGAGGAAATATTCTTGAAGTTAAAGACATTCTAAGAGTGTTGATAGGCATTAACATCACTCACCAAAACACTCAAATAATAGATGTTATGTTTTCTTTGAATATGGAGGTAGTACAAGCATATCACCACTTACACAACATGCAAGGAGAGCTTAGGAAAAATTAAGCCCTACATTTAATTGTGACCATAAAAATGGAGAAGATGTTGAAGCTTAGCTACTGGAGATAAGAACGTACCCCCAATTGTACAATTACTAATCCAACTTAGAGGCCCAAATTGCAATTTATTACTTGAAGGGAAAAAAAATGGTGGGAGCAAGTCAGGAAAGTCAAACATTTAGATGACAAGAATATCTCATGGAGGTAGTTTAAAAGGTAATTTCAAAAGTGATATTTGTCAGAGCATTACTATGAAAGGAAAATGCAAGTGTTCTTTAAAATCAAGCTAGGAAGCACAACAATGAAAGAATATGGGGGAAATTTTACTAAATTACTAATGTATGTTGCATTTATTAAGGATGAAAAACTTATAATGCAAACATTTTTAAGTGGGTTTTCATAATTCTATGATGGAAAAACTAAATTTGATGAGCCTGATAATTTGGATGAAGATATCAGGAAGGAAGAGTACTTTTGTGAGTATGGTAAAAATAAACCATCCTTTCAGAAAACTTGGATGACAAGAAAAGAGACAAGGTGGCGCAAGGAAAGAATAGGTACAAACCTTCATTTTTTACAAAAAAATTCCGAGAAAATCAATAAAACTCAACTAGCCCAAAGTTAACCAAGAGGAGTTAATTCATGAGGAAAAAGATCAATATTTCCACCCATTCAATGTTGGGATTGCTAAGGATTATATATTTTAATTGGATCATGGTATTTTTTTTCATCCATCTCAAATTTTTAGAGTGGAAAAAGTAGAGGAATCAGCTCATTGGGCCATTACTATCTACATGACCCAGTTTGGAAAAATGTGGCCTTAAATATTCTTAGATCATTTTGAGGTGCCAAAAGACATTTTATATTGATACAAAATTTCCACTATAGTGCAACACATTTTTTCATATTGTACACATAGATACCTTTCCAAGTGCACAAGAATTTCATAAATAGGATTATGTATGGAAAATTTATACCACTCGAAAGTTGAACTTCTTGTTTTGGCCACCATACTTCGAAAGGATACCATGTCAGCCCATGGAAATGTGGGTATCCATGTTATCATGATGCATAATACTCTACAATATTCCATATTGTAATCATATTTAAGAGTTGAGGGATTTAAACCTAACCACTAGTAGGCTATCAGGATGTGTTATAACCGGGCCATTAGGAGAAAAGGGGTTCCATTATTTTCGAGGGAATTTCTTCCATATACTAAAGTAGCCAAAAGGGATAGAGAGAGAACATAGATAGGATTTTTTCATTTTAGTATCCCAAAATACATATGCTTTACTTCTTTGTGCTCAAGCATTTTCTATTCAGAGAAATAAAGCATAGCAACCTCACCTTCCAATTGGGTTTTCTATTGAAAGGGTTTCCTAGGTTATATCTTGTGCCAAATCATGGTTGATGATTTTATATTTTATTTTTGTATATTTTTTGCATCACTCTAATTTGCATGCATACACAATAAATAGTAATTTATAGATCCAAAAATCTGAAGAGAAATAAACCCTCATAGTGTAAATTTTGGATTTTTAAGTATACCTTTATCAGTTTTGTTGTGATAAACTATCTAGTGGAATATCCATGGCATTTTATGGATCAAGAACACATGTACAGATATTGACCTCAAAAAGTATATAAAAATGAGGACTGAACACCACATTCAAGTTGCAAATATAATGGAGGACATAGTAATAAGCATACCCAGAATTTATGCAACATTGAAAAATAGGTAGGCTAATCATCCAACTCATATAGTTGAATTTTAAGGTAAGATAAATAACCAACATATTTCCATTTTAAATGATTTTAGAGCTACACATAGTTATATAGATCCTAAAATTGTCTAATATTTAATTTAAATAGAAACAAGCATGGAAGGACTTGCCATTAATTTAGTTAGCTATAGGTGCTAAGAGAAGTATAATTGAATTATTGAATGAATTTAAAATTAACATGAGTAAGTTCAACACAATTTCATATTTAAAGATGATATCATTGTGGTCATATGATTTCCTAAGTAATATGGATTGGTTGGAAAAATAACATGCAATCCTAGATTGATATAATGATTCTTTCACTTGCCTTGATGAAGAGGGGCAGAAAAGAGAAGTATGAGGGATTCTACAACTACTTTTACTCGAGAGATATCATCCATAAAAATTAAGAAAAATATTATAAAATTGTGCCAAATTTATGCATCTCACATGGAAGAACAAGTGAGGGACAAAGTACCAAGCATTGAAGATCATCAGGTACTTAAGTAATTTGAATATGTAATTGTTGAGATACCAAGTTTGTTTCCTTAAAGAGATATTTAACTTTCCATATATTTGGTACCTAGAGCTACCCAAGTGTCCAAGATACCATACATGATGAGAACACTAGAACTAAACGAATTGAAAATGTAGTTGGAATAACTTCTTAACAAGGGGGGTACATATGCCCAAGTGTGTCACCTTGGGGTGCCTTAATGCTCCTTCTTAAAAGGAAATATAGAAAGCTAAGGTTGTGTACTGATTTCAAACAACTAAACATGGTAATAGTGAAAAACAAGTATCCGTTGTCGAGGATTGATGACTTGTTTGATATACTAAGAGGAGCTAAAGTGTTCTCTTATATTAATTAGATATTATGATACCATCATATAAGGATTAAGGAGGAAAACATTGACAAGACAACGTTTATAACTTGATCTGGAAATTATGAGTTGCGGTGGTACCATTTGGGTTTTCTAAGCACCGGGTATTTTCAATTGGCTTATGAATGGAATTTTGTGGAAGTATTTGGATATCTTTTTCATTTTATTTTTTGATGACATCATAGTGTGTTCAAAATCTGAAGAAGAGCATAAAGAAAATTTTACAATGGTTTTGTAGGTACTGAAAGAACATCATCCTTATTTCAAGTTGAGGAAATTTTCATTTTAACAAGTTCAAATTCATTATTTGGGTCATATATTTTTATAGGAAAGGGTGGCAGTCAAACCGTAGAAAATAAAAGAAAATAAGAGTGGGTAGCACCAAAAAATGTTTCATAATTGATATCCTTCATAGTCTTTGCAGGCTAGCATGTGAGATTCATTGAGAGGGTTTTAGAAATAACACAACTTATCACTTATTTGCAAAAGAAGGGTGTGGAATTTTAGAGGTCTCATGAATGTGAAGGGCCATTTCAAAATTTCAAAATTTTATTAAAAAGTGAACCAATACTAAGGATAACTTATCCAAAAAAATATTTCATTGTGTGCATTGATGTGTGTAAGGAATGGCTTGGAATAATCCTCATGCAGAATGGGCATGTGATATTTATGACTCAAGGAAGCTAAAAGAGCATGAGAGAAAGTATTCCACTTATGATTTTGAATTGGTTTCCATCATACATATGTTGAAAATGTGGAGGATTTACCTCATGGGAAAAATTATTGAACTAAGAATAGACCACCATCATTTGAATCATTTATTTGGATAACCAACTTTAAATATTAGACAAATTATATGGCTAGAAAATTTGGTTGATCATAAATTTAATATAAAACATATAAAAGGTAAAGAGAATAAGGTGGTTTATTCACTCATGAAAAGGATGCATACAATGCATTCTACAACCATAGGTGTATGAAGTTATGATTTAAAAATATAATTTTACAAACTGGAGATTTTGATCAACAATACATGAAAATAAAATATCTACATCAATAAATGGGCATATGATATTTATGACTCAAGGAAGCTAAGAGAGCATGAGATGAAGTATTCCACTTATGATTTTTAATTGGTTTCCATCACACATATGTTGAAAATGTGGAGGAATTACCTCATGGGAAAAAGGTTTGAACTAAGAATAGACCACAATGGTCTGAAGCCTTTATTTGGATAACCAACTTTAAATCTTAGACAAATTAGATGGCTAGAAATTTTGTTTGATCATAAATTCCATATAAATCATATAAAAGGTAAAGAGAATAAGGTGTTAATGAACTCAACAGAAGGATGCGTACAATGCATGCTACAACCATAAGTGTATGAAATTCCTATTTAAAAATCAAAATTTCATAGACTGAAAATTTTGATCAGTGATACACGAAAATAAAAGATCTGCATCCAAATAATTTACATCAAAAGTACAAGAATTGTGAGGTGAAAGAGGATGGAATCCTTCTACACAATAGTGGAATTTACGTGTTAAATTCGTAGGGGCTTAAATGTATAGCGTTGAATGAGATACACAAGGTACCTTATGTTAGACACCCAAGGTTCCAAAACTTCAACATTAAAGAAACAATACTTTTGGCCAAGTATGAGAAAGAAGGCAAGTTAATTTTTTAGTCAGGTATTTAGAGTGATAAAAATTTAATGTTGAGTACAGACATTGAGTTGGATTTCTACATCCAATACACATTCCTGAGTGGAAGTATGAAATTTGTCATTATTGATTTTATTGCAAATACTCATAAGACTATGAGCTGACATGATTCCATCATGGTGGTGATGGAAAAGCTCACTAATACTAACTATTTTATTCTAATGAAGTCAAGACACAAGGAAACAAATATTGTTTAAATTTATATAAAGTAAATTTCCAAGCTACATGGTGTGGTTGAGGTCATTATTGGAGATAAGGATACAAAGTTTACATCAAAATTTTAGATAGGTTTATTAAAGGGATTTGGAACATGTTTAAATTTTAGCACAAAATACCATATAGAATTAGATGGTTATAAAGAAAGAGTCAATCAAGTGGTTGAAGATATGATTAGAATGTACGTAATGGAAAAACCATCACAATGGGAAGAGTATATGCATTTAGTGAAGTTTACATAAATAATGGGAACCATGCATCTTTGAGGATGAACCCATTTGAGGCTTTGTGTGGAAAAACATATAACACCATATATGAGTTAGGATAATCCAATTTATAAGGCCTTTGTTGGGATATACTTTCTCGGGGAAATGGAAGAGAAAGTAGTAAAAACCATGCAAAATTTGAAGCTACCAAGGGAAGATATAAAAACTATGTAGATAAGAACATCCTAAATAGGGAGTTTAGAGTTGGTGATCATGTCTTATTGAGAGTGAAGGTAAAGAAAATTTCATCTAAATTGGGTGGTTTCTCAAAGTTGGTAGCTATATTTTGTGATCCATTTGAAATCCTAGAGAGGATTGGTCTAGTTGCATATAAGATTGCATTGCCAACATCCATGCATATTCATAATGTGTTTCATATTTAATTATTTAAAATGTATGTTCTCAAGTAGCTAATGATGTGATTGACAAGAATATGATTCAAATGGAGCCCAAGGGAGATTTCTAGGTCCATCTAGTGGGGATTTTAGACAGGAAGGTCAAGGTTCTCCACAATTGAGCCATTGTCTTCGTAAAGGTTCAATAGACACATTTTCGTCTTGAGGATGCCACATTGGAGCATGAAGATACTATGAGGGAAGATTACCATCATATTTTTGAATAATTTTGGTTGTATATATATGTGAACATATGATGCAATAAGGAAAATTCATAAATAAGGGGAAGGCAAATGTAACACCCTTAGGATGATGCTGATATGTGGTGTACATATCATTTTTAGGCTAGCAAGCCAAGGACTACTTTGGGGCCAACATGAAAATTTACATATGTTTCTTCAGCCAATGTTCCTATGTTTATATTCTTTGAGGCTTCTGAGCTTGTTTTTATAAATATGAAGTCACATACATATTAACAAAATACACCACTGTTGTATTCCAAGTCAGACAACAGAGTATGGGGAACTGAAACTCCATGAATGTCAAAGGGGGATAAGGGTTAAGTGTTGTAGGGCTTAATCTTAGGTTGCTAAGATATTATTAAAATAATACTAAGTAGAAATCTCATGTATTTTATCCCAAGTCCATAAAGTGACTTTAGAAGTTTTCGTGTGTCAAAAAGAGGGATGTGCACATAAAATTAGAGGGGGTTAATGTTATTGGGTACATGAACATGACATCATCTTAGTTGTGGAGAGGATGAAACTTCCAGGAAAGGAAGTAAGGTGACTATATAACATGTGTGACTACAAGTAAAATCATTGGTGGATTTTAGGAAAGGGATAGGCCTTCTTGGTGCAAGGCTAGATATGTTCCTATAAACCTAGAGAGAAGTTGGAACCCATAAGAAAATCACAAAGCTTTGAAACATCCCTAGCTAGAATAATTCAACACCCTAGAAGGGTAATGGCATAACCTAAAGGAATGTGGGTTTAGAGAAACGAATGAATTACCTAGGTTGTGTGGGATGATGGAGGATGTGATATTGTTGGTAGTTTCATAACCCTTTTCTATAGCACCCCATGTATGTAAACCAAGTTTTGTAATATTTAATCATATATGTGTGTGTGTTTGTGTTTGTTGCATATATATGTAAAAATAAACTGATACCTAGCTGAAGGGAGAGACACAAAGATTAAAATATATGAGGGTAGGGAGATAATGTTCCTATTGGGGTACCTAAGGCATGTCTATTTTTTTCTTGTGGCATGCTAAAAATAGGCCCATATGGTCGCATTGAATTTACTCAATTTCAATCTCACTAGTGACCAACCAGCACTATCATACATTGAAGAAGATTAGATGAGGTAGCATGGGAGCGGGATAATACCCATCCCTTCCCCCTCCTTTTGGATCGAGATAGTGAAATAATTTCCTCGAGAAGAAAATAAAATATGAGAAAATCAACAAGAAAGGGCACAACTAGGAAAAAATTTGAAAAAAAGGAGAGAATTCATTATGCATGTAATAAAATCCTTGCATAAAGAGAGAACAAGGTGTTATTGGAGCTAAGTGAACAACTGAAATAGATTGGAATGTCTGAGAGCCAGCGTTTAGAAGCTTTGCATGTTATTCTTTACATATCTTGTATTGAGGCCACTAGATGGTGAGTTTAAGCCTAAATTGTCATAGGAAAGCTCAGGAAGATTGAATTACTTTGTGCTTGTTGTTGGTTGATGAAATAATTGACAGGGAAATTTGATCACTACAAGGATTACTAAGAGAGTTTTAAAATTTCTTGTTCAATTAACTATAGAACCATACAATACCTGCTAATAAATAAATGTTGAGGAACCACCTCTAAAATAAGATTAGCCTCCTGGATATCAATAATGGTCATCTGAAGCCCTATTTTTTTGACATAAGGAGTGAGTGAGCCATTGTGGTGCTTATTGCTAGTGTGTAGTTGTTAAACTACCATGATAATGGATCCCTTCTCTTAGGTATGTGACTAAGCTTTAGGTGTGCATTTCCATGAACAAGCATCCCTTGAGACTTTGATTCTGGCTCGGGGGTGGTCAGATACAAGAAATATTGTAATGCAACTGGCCTATGGTTTGGTGGATAGTTGAAGTCCCTCCTTAAGTTTATAACCATATTTAAACACACAGATAAGTGTAAATTACTTTTGTATATTTTATTATGGATTATATTGATTATTTTTATATGTGAATGATGCAATACTTTATGTGTGTTATAAATATAAATAGTTGTCGAGTTGTGACGCTCACTCATATATCCATGATGGAATGACATCCTATAAATTCATGTCTTTTTGCATGCCTATATAGTGTTCTTAATTATCTTAATCATGAATAACATATAGTCATGAATTCATAATGTTGATGCACTCTGATAGTATGTAAATGAATGGATAAGTTCCAAACAATTTCATTGTTGTTACTTTGTTTAAATTTGGAGGTTGAGACCTCAAGCCTTAGTTTGCAACATCGGGATGTGCTTTTGCTAAGACCGTAAGTTGTTCTCCTCAGCCAAGGAGTTCATGCTCTTATTTAGATAAATTATCTAGAATTTTATTTTTCTATAGTGAAGGTTATGTCGCCAGCACCGACAAGAAACACAATTAATATATCATATGAATGATAGTAGGATGGCACCAAGTGAGCATTGTTGGAACTGCTCCCATTGGAACCTTTATAGATGGATAGGATTTGGTTTTCAACCACAAGACATAGTATTTAAGTGTTAAATTTGGCTGTATCAGGAAAATTTCTCCTTAAGGGAAACCCTAAGCCCCAAGAAAGCCCATTGTGTCCCGAAGTGAATTAAGATATGTCAGTTGTCTTGAAAATTCTTCTATTATTTGATATGGAAATTTCCATATTGGGAAAAAAGAAAATAATACTAACTTGACCCATAAATGATTCCAAGTAAATTAAGTGGAAAATTTAAATTTTTATGTCACAATGTTAGGTCGGCTCCACAAATTGAGGCACCCATTTGGACTATGGAGAAGTCTACATATTAACGCTTATAAATCATTCCAAAACACACTCAATTTTTATCATTCTTGGATTTTGGTGAAAATATCTCTTTGTTCTAGCATGCGAAGGGGAGTCTTGTGTCGACAATTTTTCCATAGCAACCCATGTGGTCTTTTTGTGGCAACGTGGTTCATAAATGCAAGACAGTTCGATCTATTTTGATATGAGCTTGTTGATGAGCACCATCATTAGGTATTATTGGAGGGGTTAATCTTAACATTTTTAGCCTTATTAGTCTCCCATTCTGGCATTTAATTACATTATGTCCATATGTTGCTTAGTATAGATGGTGATTAAGGCTTGTCATACTTCGAATGCATAATATGGTTTAAATGGAGGATAATCACAAATATATTCCATTTTCGTTGAATATTTTGCAATAAAATATTGAAGTAGACAGCAAGGACAGATTATAGGAGGGTTTTCCACCTCCTTAATTCCTAAAGGCAACCAAGGGTGTTGGAAATATGATGCAGAGTGTTGTCCTTGATGGCAACCCACTAAATGAAGATGAAGACATGTGACTGTTGACATGTGTTGTCCTTGATGGCAATCCACCTGATGAAGTTATGCTTGACTTGATGGACTTGTGTGTACAGAAGGCAATGAAGAAAGGAATTTAGAATGTGCTCAAAATATGATGAAAAGAGTATGTCTCAGTGTATACGCGGATTTGCCTAGGGGAAGTCGCGTATGCACGCGGAAAATAACGTGCCAAGTCGCGTATGGGCTAAAGCGCTCAAAAAGTGCAAAACCAAGGGTAACCACCATGGTATTGACCCATTGTATTGGGTAATGATCCGCCTAATTGACCCCGTTCAGGTAGTTTTAGGCTTATGGTATTGCTTTGGTCCATGGTATTGAAAAAGGGGGCTCATGGTATTGAAAAGGGTAAACCTATATAAGGAGAAGAAATTCATTGTGCAAATCATGAGTGTGGGTGCAAGATGTCTGAGCTTGAATGAATACTTCTCTCTGAAGTATATCTGAATGGAAAGGGTTATACTTGAATGATAAATCTGAATGTATGATGCACCAATGATGAAGAAGGGGATCTAGATCTGAATTGCTCTTGTATTTGCTAGATCTGATTATGGAAGGCTTAGATCTGTGATGAGGCGAGCATCTAGGCGAACATCTGTCTGAAGCAAAAAGGGTAGATCTGAAATGAATATCTGATCTGATGAAGTATGCTGCTCTGTAATGATTGAAGATCTATACGCTACTTCGCCGCGGAGGAAGCGCGTATATACGCGGCTTCAGCGAAGAGAAAGCGCGTATGCGCAATAAAATATACACTGAGGTATACGCTGGTTTGTGTGGACGGAAGCGCGTATATACGCGACATAAGTGAAGTAAAAGCGCGTATGCAAACTAGGGTTTGCTAAAGCAAGGGGTATGAAATATCTGATCTGTTCTGCTATCTGATCTGTGTTGATATGTATCTGTTGATGATGTATGTTTGTGCTTAAAAGTATGGAAAGGGTTCGGTCTGGAAATATGATGAATTGTGGCCTGCAAGTTGTGTTCTATTAAAGTGGTTGGATCCAGTGTGAAAATTGATGAAACGTGGTCCAAGGTGGTGCTGAAGGTTGTAGCCTTCAGTCAGGGGGTTGTAGCTCCCTTCCAGGTGAGGCTGGTAAACGAGATCGGGGGGTCGTAGCTCCCTTCCAAGAGAGGCTGGTAAACGATTCAGGGGGTTGGAGCTCCCTTCCAGGAGAGGCTGGTAAACGAGCACAGGTGGGTGCCTGCGTGCTGGTCAAGTCTGCGCCAGCATATATGTTGTAAGATGTTTTCTCTATAATAAAATATTGAAGGCTGAGCAACTGCAGCGGTGGTTTTCTCCCGACTTGGGTTTCCACCTAAAAATCCTGGTGTTCATGTGTGATGCTTTGTGTGATGATTTATTCTGTTCTTACTGCACATGTTTACTGCTTATTGAATATCTGATGAATAAACGAAGGAATGATTTAAGTGAAGAATTAATGACATAAATAGATATCTGTGTATACGCGAGTTTCGTAAAGGGTATCCGCGTATATACGCAAGTCTGGTTCATGAAAGTAGCGTATGCATTTTAGAAGCAAGAAAAGGTGAAAGTTTTGAATATGCAGTAAATACTGATTCACCCCCCCCTCTCAGTATTTTTCCCAACAATTGGTATCAGAGCAGGTCCTTGTGCAGAAGCTTGATCGCTTAAAGGGGATCCGTCGTAATGGGAAGTCAAGAAGGAGTAATGTCTATAAAGCCACCTCTATTCAATGGAAGCAATCTGATATTCTGGAAAGTACGTACAAAAGCATATCTGCAAAGTCTTGGTGCAGATGTATGGGCAATCGTGGAAGAAGGTTATCAATACCCGGCAAGTATTCCTACTGATGCAGCTGAAAGAAAGAAATATGAAATCAATGCCAAAGCAGTGAATGTCTTATTGGGAAGCATGTCTGAATCAGAATTTGCTAAAGTGATGCAGCTACATTCGGCAAAAGACATATGGGACAAAATCATTCTAAGCTATGAAGGAGACACAAAGGTGAAAAGTGCAAAACTCAACTCTTAGAATTGAATATGAAAATTTGAAAATGCATAGTGATGAGAGTGTTTCCAGTTTCTTTCTTCGTCTAGATGATATTGTAAATCGGATGAGAAATTTGGGTGAAACCATGGCTGATACTACTCTGGTGGAAAAGGTCTTGAGATCTTTGACTTCAAAATTTGACTCTAAAGTTTCTGCTATTGAAGAAAGACAAGATTTGCAAACCCTTACTATTGTTCAATTACATGGTACTCTGACTGCTTTTGAAATGAGACAAGGAGGCCCTTCTCAAGTAAGAGAAGCTGCTTTTAAGGCATCTACAAAAGGAAAGGAAAAGGAAGTTGTCAAAGAATCCAGCTACATATCCGATGAAGAAGAAGCGAATTTCGTGAGAAAGCTCCAACTAGGTACTGGAAGATTCAAAGGTAAGCTTCCCTTCAAATGTTTTGAGTGTGGAAAAGTTGGTCACTATGCTGCTAAATGTCCTTATAGAGAAAATCATGGTAAAGGGAAACAATTTGAAAAGAGAAAGAGTTATTATGCAGAAGAAGATGATGATGAAGTGTCCAGTGAAGATGAAGAAGATTCTGACCAAGATCTGAAAGTGCTCATGGCTAAGAAGCAAAAGAAGAAGGTTACTCAAGGAAAGGAGATACCTTAGAAATCATGTATAGCAAAAATTGAAGAAGATGAAACAGATTCCGACGAAGATCTACAAGCACTCATGGCAAAGAAGAAAAAGGAGAAGGCCACTTGTAATACTCTTCTTTGTGCAAACAATAGTAAAGATAGTGAAAGTAAAGTTGTGGATCTAGAAGAAGTTCTCAAGATTAAAGAAGAAGAACTACAAAGTTCATACAATAAGCAAGAAACTATCTATAAAGAGATGATCTCACAAATGAAAGATCAAATAGAAATGCTAAATGAACAGGTGGACAAGTATCAAAGGTTTCATACTTATGCATGCAATCGAATTAAAGATCTAGAAGCAGATCTGGAAAAATCAAGCAAGAAGAATGAAGGACTTGAAGCTGCTATCATTTTTCTGCAAGCAGAGCTAGAAGCATCAAGTAGGGAGAATAAGGAACCTCTACAATCCTTTGAAAAGGAAGGCCTTGAAGCAGAAATTATCTCTCTCAAAGAAGATCTGGAAAAATCAAATAAGAAGAATGAAGAGCTGGAACAAACATGTGAAGAAAATGAAAATTGGCTGAAAGAAGAGATCCTAAATCTGAAGGACCAAGTTGAAGATGGAAGAAGAAAAGAAGAAAGCATGACAAAGCAATGTCAAGCCTTGGAGGTTGAGGTAAACATTCTCAAAGGTAAATTGGAAGAAAAGGTAAAACTGTTGAGGTTTCATGATAGTACTAATATTCTGAACAATATTCTGAGTAATCAAAGGTCTCCTGCTATCAAACATGGTCTTGGTTTCCATGAAACTGTTAAAGGAGAATCTAGCTCACAAGGAAGTGCCAAAAATTCTGAAGATCTCAATGCAAAACCTGATGTGTTGAAAGAAACAAAAGATCAACCAACAATCATGAATTCTCAAAAGAATTCATTCAAGAACGTTGAATGTTTTAAATCTCATAATTATGGGCATGTTGCAGCAAATTGCAGGAGCAGATCATTTCAGCCACAAACAAACAAATTCTACTCAGAAAGGTACTCTAGCTTCTTCAGGGGATATTGTTTTTCATGTAACAAGTATGGACATAAATCAGCTACTTGTAAATGGAGGAAGAATAGAAATACTCATTATGATTCTTATGATTATTTCTCTGGCCACATGAGATGTTATGCTTGTAATAAGTATGGACATGTAGAAAAAGAATGCAGGATGAACAGATCTGGGAAAGTGGACAATTTTCAGCACACTATTGGAAAGCTCAAGCAAATTTGGAAAAAGAAGGAGGACCGATCAGAAACGTAGGGAATTCAGACCCTACTGCAGTCATCTGCTTCTGAAGCTTACTTCTCTGATTGACTGCAGGAATGATGTGAGATACATTATGAGAATTAGTAATGTATCGTCACAGGGGGAGAAATGTATGATGTCTCTCATGTTTGATTTGATTATTCTGGTTATATGTATTTCTGACAGTGCATCTGGTGTGAAGAAAAGACAGGAACAGAAGGTAAAATAGCAGAAGAAATGAAGGAAGATGGAAATTTTCTATGCTTCACTTTCCATACGCATGTTCCATTAACTAAAGTCGCGTATACACGCGAGTTCCAGAAGACGCAGTCGCGTATGCATTGATGATAAGAAAATTTATCTGATAGCTGAAGATCTGAAGCAGAGGTCCAGGGGGAGCATCAGTCTGACTGCTGATGATTGCACTGTTAGCATCATTCTAGTTATACTCATGATAATGAAATGATGCATGGGTTCTCGTGTTGAATATTATGGATGAAGCCTGGTTGCTTTATGATGAAGAGCATTCATTGTTGAGATGAAAGTCTTATAGTTCAGAGATGAGGACAGATCATGCAGAGATTGTTGTTAATGACTTGCTGTTGAAGGTGTCTCAGATTGCACAAGTTAAGGAAGAAGCACTGGTTTAGGGGGAGTAGCAGGTTGAATTCTAATGATTGCATTGTTGGAAATATGACTGCTTATTCTTTGGTCTTGGTGATACTCATGCTCAAATGATGATGATTTAGTATCTTTGTGTGGATGAGTTGGATATTGTTTGTTTCAGATCATATAGAGTTTGGTTGCTATGGTTGAGATATTTTGCCTACATATGTTAATTCATGTTACATCTTGAAGATCATGGTGATTTTGGACCACATGGATGATTGCCTGACACATATCTGAAGATGTTGTTCTGGTATGATAATCTTTTGGAAGGAATGTATTGATGCTGCAAAGGATCTGAAGGCTTGGTTACTAATGGGCTTATGCGACAACCATTGGATGACGCTTGAAGACACAACTACACTATTCTGTTATATCTGTAGTCCAGGGAAGCAGTCAAATATCTCAGAAAGAAGCTGAACATTGTCTTTTCCTCATAGAGAATCAGATCTGCATAAATTTTAGAATATGGCTTGGGATACGCGGGTTTCCTGAAACAAGGCTGTTGCATGTACGTTGTAGTTTTACAAACCCGCGTATGTTGGTTGTCAAATTGCAGGGATGGTTCGACATTCTCAAAGACAAATTGGGCATACGATGGTATTCGACACCGTTGGCATTCTCCTCCGGTGATGTTCAACCTCACTTGTGCCTTCACGTTTTGATAAAGATGCCTTGATGATTTGTTGGTAAAAGTGTTTAGGATGCACAAACTAAGGGGGAGCCTTAGTCACATGGAAAGGTTGCCTGGTTGCACAGATTCAGGGGTAGCATTAGCATTGCTGAGTATAATGCATTGTTGGCATTATGATGGTTCTGAAATATGTTCTCTTTCTTGAAGACTTTCTGATGTTGGTCATAAATGGTCATATTTATATTTTGGTGAAAAGGTCTTGTTGAGACCCATGATGTAAATTTGTAATCTTCACTTGCGAAGACTCTGTCATTTTAAACCCACTTGTCATAGCCGAGCTGGACTTTTGTAAACCCATCAGCTGGGTAGTCGAGTCAAATTTGTAAACCCACTTGGTTGGGTAGTTGAGTCTCATGGTTGCAAATCCACTTGTCAGACACTAGATGTGGGTATGAGTCTTCGTGATATGTTCACAGAGACATGTACTTTCTATTGACAAACATGTTTGAAGTTTCAAAGATGAACTCGGTGGGGGAGCTTGGCCACTTCAAAGACATATCGTATCCGCAGAATGTTTCTTCCACATTAGGAGAAAAGTGAGAGCATGATCCGCTTCTTTGCCCTTGATGTCAAAGGGGGAGAGTGACATGGTGTTTGAATGCAGATAATGGTGTCAAAGAATTGGGAGAGTGACATGGTGTCAATATACTTATCTGTTGTGGTAACCAAACACCATCGTGGTTGCCATCAAGTCCAAAGGAGGAGATTGTTGGAAATATGATGTAGAGTGTTGTCCTTGATGGCAACCCACTAAATGAAGATGAAGACATGTGACAGTTGACATGGTGTTGTCCTTGATGGAAATTCACCTGATGAAGTTATTCTTGACTTGATGGACTTGTGTGTTGTTAAGGCAATGAAGAAAGGAATTTAGCATGTGCTAAATCTTGATGAAAAGAGTATGTCTCTAGGCATACGCGGATTTTCCTAGGGGAAGTCGCGTATGCACGCGAAAATAAACGTGCCAAGTCGCGTATGGGCAAAAGCGCTCTTAAAGTGCAAAACCAGGGGTAACCACCATGGTATTGACCCATTGTATTGGGTAATGATTCGTCTAAATGACCCCGTCCAGGTAGTTTTGGGCTCATGGTATTGTTTTGGTCCATGGTATTGAAAAAGGGGCTCATGGTATTGAAAAAGGATAATCCTATATAAGGAGAAGAAATTCATTGTGCAAATATAAGAGTGTGGGTGCAAGATGTCTGAGCTTGAATGATTACTTCTCTCTGAAGTAGATCTGAATGGAAAGGGTTACACTTGAATGACAAATTTGAATGTATGATGCACCAATGATGAAGAAGGTGATCTAGATCTGGAATGTACTTATATCTGCTAGATCTGTTTATGGAAGGCGTGTGATCTGTGATGAGGCGAACATCTGTCTGAAGTAAAAGGGTAAATCTGAACTGAATGTCTGATCTGAAGAAGTATGCTGTGTACAGATTGAAGATCTACACGCTACTTCGCCGCGAGGAAGCGCGTATATACGTACAGTCAGCCGAAGAGAAAGCGCGTATGCGCAATAAAATATACACCGAGGTATACGCCGGTTTGTGGGATTTAAGCGCGTACATACGCGATATAAGGAAGTAGAAAAGTTGCTGTGAGGTAACCAGGTTTGCTGAAGCAAGGGGTATGAAATATCTGATCTGTTATGCTATCTGATCTGTGTTGATATGTATCTGTTGATGATGTATGTTTGTGCTTAAAAGTATGGAAAGGGTTCGGTCTGGAAATATGATGAATTGTGGCCTGCAAGTTGTGTTCTATTGAAGTGGTTGGATCCAGTGTGAAAAATTGATGAAACGTGGTCCAAGGTGGTACGAGGGTTGTAGCTCTCTCCAAATAACAGTTTCTTCCGAGGAGAGGTCGAAACGAGATCGTGGGTCGAGCTCTCTTCCGTGAAAGGCCGGTAAACGAGTCGTGGGTCGAGCTCTCTCGGTGAGAGGTCGGTGGAACGCAGAGAGGGGTGCCCGCGGGCAGTCGCTCAAAAGTCTGCGCCAGCGCACATGTTGTAAGATGTTTTCTTTCTATAATAAAACACACACGAGCAATTGCTCTATGGTTTTCTCCCCGACTCCTGGGTTTCCACCTAAAAATCTTGGTGTTCATGTGTGATGCTTTGTGTGATGATTTATTCTGTTCTTACGTTCATGTGTGATGTTTTGTGTGATGGTTTATTCTGTTGTTCTTACTGCACATGTTTACTGCTTAATGAATATCTGATGAATAAATGAAGGAATGATTTAAGTGAAGAATTAATGACATAAATAGATATATGTGTGTACGCGAGTTTCGTAAAGGGTATCCGCGTATATACGCAAGTCTGGTTCAGGAAAGTAGCGTATGCATTTTAGAAGCAAGAAAATGTGAAAGTTTTGAATATGCAGTAAATACTGATTCACCCCCCCCCCTCTCAGTATTTTTCCCAACAAAGGGATCCTCGATATTCCCTCCAACAACTCGAAATCGAAGGCAGCCAAGCAAGTGGAAGATCAAGTGACTAAAGCTCCACTTCTCTTGCCATCAAAGGGGACACATAACCTAATTTTTATGGAGTTGTTGCTAGCTACCCTTTAGGTTAAATAGGGTAGAGCATGAGCTCATTAGGATTCAAATTTTGGAGGAAGATAGTAGACTCTTATCTCTTGTGGTAGACTTTTGAGACTTTCATGGCAATGTAATGAGACTATTTCTACAACAAAATGAGTATTCAGTTTTTCCTTCACTGATTTAGTTTCGGAGAGCTGAGCTTATGGGTTAGGTCCCAATCCATTAGCCTCGATCACTCTCTTGTGTATTTATGTTTATTTTTATGCCATTGTAGCTAGTTTAGTTCATGAGTTTTAGCCATTTTTCTTACATTTCATTTTACTGTTTTTGGTTTTCTTCCATTTCACATTTGATGTAGTTAGGCTCTTTTAGATCATGGTATAGTAGCATATAAACTTCAAAAATTGTGTGTCAAAGCTTCCCTCTCTCACCCTTTTCATTGGAGCTTGAGGGGGGCAGATCATCACCACATGCCCAAAATTTCTCTTCATTTTATGATTTCTTGTAAATAATAGATAGTTTGTTGTATTTTTCATGAACATGTTGAGAATACTGAGTTAGATTTTTGTTTGAATGCATAAGTAGGTTTTCTTATCAAATTTAACTCATCTTTTCCATCTTCTTCATTGTAGATTTGTCAATGTTTATTGCATGAACAAGTATTTTTCTTACAAGTTTGAGTAGAGAAGTAGAGGAGGACTCCACCCGCATCCCTAGCTCCATTTATCACCCTTCACCAACCTCCTTTCAACAAAGTCACCCTCAACCATGTTTTTTTTATTTTCACCACCACACCGAGAGCAACCCTAGAAGTGAAAGACAGGCTTTGAATGAATTTTTGAGTTTGGCCAAGGGGTTTTCCACCTTCCATCCACCTAAATACACCTTCATTTCACCATCCCTACCCCTTTACTCATAGATTTTTTTCTTGAAAACACCCTCTCCTTGTTTCTTGTAGCATTACAGGGCATCCTATAGCACTACAGTAAACCTGTAGTAGATCCTGTAGTAGCACTAGTTAGCCTCGCTTTTAGCCCAGAAACCATATTCCACATCACCTAACCTTGGCACAACCTCCAAGACACATTCAAATCTAAATCCATCAATCCAAGACCTTCTTAAACCACCTTAGTGCCTCCTTCTTTTGCTACAAAATAGTGTATTTAAAAGCATAGTTAGCCCATGACTAGATGCATGGTTAAAGAATAACAGTTAAGAATAAAATAGTTAGATTTTACTTAGCCATTTGGCCCAACAATGTGTGATTAGATTAGTCTTCCTTTCTACAATTTCAATTCATCAATTTACTTCATGAATGTTGCCTACTCTCCTTCTATTTCTTGCAATAGCATAAATTGTAGATTTCCTTCCTTGTAAAATAGCTAGACGTATCTTCTTGCTTTAGAATAGGCCTTTGATTGTTGATAGAGTAATGGTTTTGAGACAATTGTAATTTTAGGTCTAATTGAGAAGTGTGACAGATTTCACTCAGAAACCCTTTCAATAACACCCTTTCGTAGGACTCGGAAGAGGATGGTATAAGTAGAATGCATTTTTTGTGTGTATAGCACTGTCACCTCCAATTTGGTACAAACCCCGGGTTGATAAAGTAAAGTAGAGTAGCCTCTGGGAGTTGTAACACTCTTGGTGCAATACCAGAGATCAACACTTTTTGGCGCCATTTCTAGGTATGCCTCTAAGTAGATGCTTTGATTTTGTTTTAGCATTCTTTTATGCTTTTATTTTACATGCAGTTCCAAAAATATTTAAAAATACAAAAATAGTTTTACTTTCATGCCTCATAGGAGTAGGGATAACCAAGGAAATTCTTTACCGAAAACTCCCACATTCCCACACAGTCACCCTTCACTCTCCTTTAGTGACTGTGAGATTGAACACGGCATAGGTGAGTCTCTTGAACACTTTGAAGAACCTATTATAGAAGAAGAAGAACTTGCTTCACCCGAGGAACCTGCTACACTAATCCAAGCCATGGCTGAGACTGGGACCCAAGGAGTCTTTCCTAGTAGAGAAATATATGGGGAAACTACAATGAATAACATCAGTCCCTCAACCCTTCCACATTTCCATGGAATTACCTCTAAGGATCCTGACACCTTCATGTTTGATTTTTTTGTTGTCTGTAGGACCTATCACTGATGTGAATGGAGCATGTTAGTGTTTTTGTGCTAATTAATCTTTTATATTATGAATTCAATGTATTGTGTGTGCTTAAGGTTTCAAGTTCTCTTACAAATTATGAAGTCTCATGAGTGTTTTTCATGTCAATTTAAATAAAAATTGAACATAAAAACAAAGGTTGAACAACAGAAAATAACTTACAGAACATCACCATATAAAACATCAATGCATGTATTTGATGAAGGAGTTCACCCCTCTTGGGCTACATCTCCTTGGTCCAACTTCCATGGCTTCGGCCTCTATATTATGATAAAATTTTCAAATTGACCTATTTATAATGCTCTTTTTCTCCTGTAACCTCCACCAATGAGTCCAGAATGCCCAAAAATGGTCATATAGCCTCTTTCTGCACTTGACTTGGTCGAAAACTCCAAAATGTATGACCATTTAGATTTTCCATACTATTTCACGCCCTAAATTAGCTAACTAGAGCTAAACGGGAAGTCTCTGTCGAATTTGGGGGTCCGCTAACTTAATCCATCATTAATGTTAAGTAACATTTTAATGCTAATTAAGTGCTCATTCCACACTTAAACTAATCTGGAATTAAATGTGGATTAGGTGCATTTAAACAGGATTAAGGTTAAATAAATATGGTTTAAGTTTTTAACCTATGCATTACAAATTGGCTCTTGTCGGTGGTCTTGTTATGTGGTCTTATGGATCGAGGGTTGGCCCCCACTTTCCCCTGCCATACACCATTTGAAACTTTAAGTAGATGTGGCTGCCAATTAATATTAAGAACCAACGTGTAGGCGGAATGGTAAGGTGTGACGCTAGCTAAGGGAGGTTGCAGGGTCGAACCCTGACGCTTCCACATGGACTTAACAAAAAAAAATTAGTCCACCATACAAACTTGGGGGGGGGGGGCACGTGGAAGCCCCAAGCTACACCACATGTCCTCACCCAACTGGCCCAAAATGAACCAATATAATCTTACCACATAACCTAAAATTTGACCAGTACCATGTTTCCACTTGGTAGCTCACCATTCACAGGAGGAAATTTCCAAAAATTATTCTGCACAGTCAGCATGCCACATCATCGATACAGACTGTTTATTAGGCATCTATCTATTATTTTTTAAAAATTTTCCCAATTTAGCAAAGCGAACAAAACTCGTTTCTAGGAGAATAAAAAGACCATTTTTCATGAAACGAAGTGTGACAGATTCATAAATACGAGAACTACGTGGTAATTCAGGTTTCGATCCATTCTAAGAAATTTGATATTTGAGCATAAAATTGAGCCCTTGATCATTCCTCCCCACTTGAAGCTTTTGGACCCAAAAATATCATATTTATTTGTTGAATAGGTGAGTGTAAAATTCCTTCACCTTCCCAATTTCAATCCATTTGGCCTTTGAAGGAATTTTTCCTTTAAGCCCCACTCAAAGATAGTCGACACTTCCTCTTGTCGATGTCCTTGTCCTCCTGTCAAGTATGGTGTCTTTTTGTAGCTCAAAAAATAAGAGAAAAATATTCAATAGATGGCAGCTAAACATTCTCTCCCTTATCTTCAATCAAAGGAGGCTCATACAATCTCAAATTTTAAAGATTAAAAAATGAATAAATTATCATGTATGAAGGCAAATCAAGCTTGAAGGCATTGTTACCAATATTTTCCAGAATTTTGAAAGGACCATAACGGATTGGTTTCAGATTTTTACCTTATCCTTGAAGCCTTTCCTTGCTAATTTGAAGCCAAACTTCATCACCAACTTGAAACTTATGATCCACCTGATGTTTTTCATGCTTCGCTTTGTACTTTCCTTGAATTTTCTCTAGTTGATCTTTCAATGTTTGATGAATCAAATGAATTTTATCTATGAATTTCTTTGCTTTATTTATGTCACTATGTCCATAAATAGCTATATATTTCCCAAAGCTGAAATCCAATGGAAAATTTGGCAAGTAACCAAGACATGCATCAAATGGAAATGTTTGAGTAGAAGAATGTTTTGCGCAATTGTAAGCATGCTGAATGTAATGAAACTATTCATCCCACAACTTAGGATGTTTGCTCCAATATCCTCTAATAAGATGAATTACCGTTATATTGACCACCTCAGTTTGACCATTTATTTGTAGATGAAAGGTCGTAATCCTCTTTAGCTTAGTGTCCATCAAGTCCCACAAACTTGACCAAAAATTCCCAACAAATCGAGAATCTCAATCACTTACAATAGATGTAGGCAACCCAAAATGAAGACAATTTTTGAAAGAAAATATGAGTTTTTTGTTTAGCTGTAACTTTCTTTTTACATGGCATAAAAATACACATTTTTTTGAACTTATCCACAAATACTTACAAATAATCATGACCTATTTTTGACAAAGGAAGGCCTCCTAAAAAATCCATAGAGATACTCTCCCATGGACGTGAAGGAATCGGGAGTGGTATGTACAATCCTAACTTCATAGTTCTAGGCTTACTGACTGCACATAAAGAACAACCTTTAATAAAATGTGACAAACTTTCAAGCATACAAGGCCAATAACAATACCTTTGAAGATTTTCCATTTTTTTTCTTACACAAAAATGTCTCGTAATAAGAGAAGTGTGTGCTTCCCTTCCGAAATTCACTCTCTAACCCCGTGGAATACAAATCTTACCCAGATGATACAAAAAGTTATTATGAACATGATAATCTAATTCCTTAACTTGGTGACCATGACTCAATTTTTCATAAACATCTTGAAAGTCATTGTCAAATGAATATTTTTCAATGTAACTTTCATGTAAAACAAAAGTATTCTTGAGTAAAGTAGATAAATTAATAATAGGCATAGAAATCCTATCAACAACCTTGTTGTATATACCTTTCTTATACCTGATGACCAAGTGGAATTGCAACAAGAATCCCATCCATTGGAAGTGCCTTGACTGCTGCAATTTATTCTATGATTGCATGTATTGCAATGGTTGGCGATCAGTGTGAATGGTTTCCATTCCCATCAAATAATGTTTCCATTTCTTCACACTTTGTACCAACGCATATAGCTCCTTGTCATATGTAGGATAATGTATCACTACACCATTAAACATTTATGAATGGAATGATATAGGCTTACCATGTTGTAAGAGGACTGCGCCCATGGCATAGTCACTTGCATCTTTCTAAATCTCAAAGGGTTCTCTCAAGTCCGATGATGCTAATATTAGAGTTGAGATGATCTTCTTCTTCAAGGAATCAAATTATTTTTTTTATTGCCTCCCCACTGGAAGACTTTATCAACACTCGTCAATGCACGTAACGAAGCTGCAATAGAGAAAAAATTAGGAATGAGCTTCATCGAATAATGTGTTGCTCCTAGAAAACTTCTTACCTTCATGACTGAATTGGGTGTAGGCCAATTCACAATGACCTCAAATTCATAGGGTTGTATCTTCAGCTCACTTCCTCTAACAATATGTCCCAAATACACTAAATAAGTTTTACTGAATTCACATTTCGACATCATCAAAAACAATTGTTCATTTCTCAATACATCAAGCACCTTGTTCACATGCATGACATGTTCTTCTCGTGATTTTTTGAATATCAATATATCATCTACGTAGACAATGAAAAACTCATCTAGAAATGACCTTAATACATCATTCGTAACTCTCATGAAAGTAGCTAGAGCATTGCAAATACCAGAAGGCATAACAAGCCACTCAAACAATCCTTGTTTAGTTTTAAATGTGGTCTTCCATATGTCCTCTTCAACTATTATAACTTGATGATAACCACTTCTTGAATATAAATTAGTGAAATAATTTTCATACCTCAATTTATCAAGCACCAAATAATCAATCCTTAGGAGCGGATAACGATTTTTTTACCGTGATTTTGTTGAGTGCATGGAAATCCACACACATGCGCCATGTTCCATCATTCTTGGGCACCAATACAATCGGTGAATCACATGGTGATGTAGATGGATGAATGATAGATTTATTCAACAATTCTTGGATTTGCTTATTGATTTTTTCACATTCCATTATCGACATTCGATACATGCCAATGTTAGGGAGTGGAACATCCTACTGCAGTTGTATCTCATGTTTGGATTCCCCTCTTCAGATGTAACCCATTTGGCACTTGAAACATATTGCCATCTTAACTTACCACATCAAGAAAATATGATTTTAATATATCATCACAACCTTAAAAATATTCAAAATCCTTATCATTCTTTTCTTTGATCATAAGAAGTGTTATCACTCAGGTTTTCCTTGAAGTTGTGGAAAAGGAAAGTATACCCGAGGTAACCACAAACCAACCTTCGGATGCAGAATCTAGCCAATCTGCATCTAGAGAGGGCTCTCTCTTTATAATTTATCTTTGTTCTTAGAAGGTTTTAGGCTAGTTATAGATCCAAGAGTTTGTTTGAAAATGGTGGAATCCGCCAACTAAGGGCAAGGTTGAAGATTTTCAGTCCATTGGGCTATGGAGTCAAAGGATGGCTTTACTGGAATTCTATTCTACACACAAGATGGATTTGCAGGGCAAGATAGCCAAATAGAGAACAATCCTTAAAATTTAAAGTGGATGGGATGATTTTGAAGGGATGAAAGGCAGCTAAGAATCTTTCACCATGTTCAGAAGACAGAAATGAAATGATTACAAACAAAGAGCAATGAAGAATTCTTTATTATAGTAATCAAGAATGTTTAAATTAGCAAAGCAATAGCATTTAAGAATTCGTGCTTATAACCAATTTAGAGGAAAACATTAAGAATAATCACATCTGAAATCATAGTACAATTAAGTAAATTTTGATTCAATCCTTTATGTAAATTATTCGGAAATGAACATAATGATATTATAAACAGCTATAAAACTTAAGACATAGGATAGAAAGACTTATTGAACTGCAGTCCGACACATGAATCCTGCAAAAAATCCTGAGCTTCAAATTGTCATCCAGTAAGCCACAAGTAAATTTCTCCAAAACACTTTTATTCCAAAAATATCAATGTCACAGCAAAGTAGTAGAATCCACCCTCAATACTCTCTTTGAGGGTTTATTTATACAAAAAATGATCGAAACTATCTCACACTAACCTAGCCACTAATCTAGGGTGACTAATGAATAAGTTACAATAAAAAGGAGACAAATGGTCTCATAGATAGAACAAAAAGTAATTGCTGGTGTGTTGTTCCCTTATTTTGTGGACGTGCTGGAGGCAGGTGCTATAATAGGGCTCGATGCTTTCCCTTTGAGTAACTCCTTTGCTTGTTTGATACTCTTTGTTTCAACTGATACTCTTTCAACTGCCCAACTGATATTCTTTAATCTGTGCTCATTATTTATCCTTTACATGATAGTAAAAAGGTAAAATTCTCAACCTGAAGATAAATTTCATAAAATGTCCAATAAGTCTTCCCACCATCGATCTTCTGCTATTATGGTTCTTTTAATTTTTCTCAATGTTTCATCAGCCTCTGTGTATCTGTAAAAAGTGGGCTGATTAGGGAACAAATACTTTATTTCCTGCTCAAGATGAAACAAATTTTTTAACCTGTCGTAGAGATTCCTCCCTGTTGGCAGTGTTGCTTGTGACGAACTGATAGAAAGAACAGTTGTGTTATGAGCATGTATATCTATTTTATTAACATAGGTTTCCAGATCCATTATATTGTCTTCTGCGAGCATAGGACTGGGTAACCCATTGTCTAATAAAACCTGAAATTTCCCTTTAAAAGTATTGATTTCTTCCAGAATATCTGAGCACTTCCTTTCCAAATTCTGCATAAGAGTTTTTTTGGTAAAAACTCTTTTTATTTCTAAAATAGTGCCTGTCCTGTCATCAATTCCTAATTCTGAAAGTTGTTGCTTAGTCCGGGTGTTTAGAAACTGTATAAGTTGATTAGCTTGCTCAGGTTTGCCCTTTAATTCATCTCTTGTCTTGGCTATTTCTTCCTGAGCTACTTTGATCAAGTCATTTTGTTCAAAGATTGTTTGAACAAAGGACCAAATACTTTTTATTGACTCAATTATATTATCCCAAATAATTTCATTTATTTCTCTCAAAGGCTTTTCTAACGAAAGATCTTTTTCTAAAGCCTTAACCAATTTTTCCAATCTTTTAATTTCCCTGGTATTATCTGCAACAGTCCTTTTAGACATATCATATTTCTGCTCCAAATTTTCTAACTGCAATTTTGTGGTTTTAAGTTCTGTGATTCTGAGTTTTAAACTTTCCATTTGTTTTACCAATTCATCAGAACTTAAACCAGAAGTGTTTCCCTGTGCTGACTCTGTTTGTTGATCTGCTGTTGTGGTACCTGTAGTGATCTCTGTTGTAGATGTTTGCATAATATCCTGCTTTTCTTTTAATGCCTGTTCCAATTCTTTCTCTATTTCACTCAGTTTCTCAGTCATTTTTAAGAGCAACTCCATCATCTCTTCCTATGAATTTTCCTTCAAAACTTCTTGGGTCTGGGGATGCCTTGAGGCTGGAAATTTCAGCTGCTTTCTCAATGCAGCTATATCATCATCTTTCTTTTTAATTAGTGCTTCAGTGCTTTTGATATCTTTGGGATTGTGACCCAAACTGATGATTATATCTTCCAGAGACTTGATTATGTTATCTTTTGCCTGAGAAGAAGCCTTCTCAATTTGCAATTGGGTGTTTGTATTATTTAAAGAATCTCGCAGCCTAAGGGCTGCCATGGCCTTATCAGTAAGGGTGGAGTATATCATTTCTCCAGTTTGTCTATGCAACTCTATTTGGTCCAGGGGATGAATGTCTTTTGCCAGGACCTCAAAATTGGTCCTAATATAATCAGATGTTGTCATGGGCTTTGGTACTTTGGATTTGAAATGGCTCATCATCATTTTGCCTTGTTGAATGTCAAATGCTGACATCAATCTTTCCTGATTGTGTGGGGCCATTTTTAGATACTGATCATATACCTTCATTCTCAATGGATCATTCTTTGCTTTTATATTAATGAAAGTTTTCTTGATATCACCTGCATCTGTTTTTGGTGGTTTAAAAGAAGATACTTCAGTACTCAACTGTTTTTGCAATTCTTTTCCTTTGTGGCCTGTATGTGTTTCACTAACTATGCCAGTTAGTTGACTATCTTCTCTTCCATCATCAAACATCTCATCAATAATTTCCACATCTGGAAGTGGATCGGGTTTCCGCTTTTTGGCTTGATGTAGCTCTGAGGATTCTTTGGGAGGAGTAGGATCTGGAGCCCGTCTTTTCTTACCTATTTCCATATTAGATGGAGTTTGCAATTCTGAAACTTCAGGATGATTTACTTGAGTAGGAGAAACCTGTGTCTGATCTGGTGCCCTGGAGGTTTGAGGTTTCTCTGCCATGACAAAAGTTTCAATGACCTGTATTTCAGGTTCTTTCCCTTTACTTTTAGACTCTACTGCAATTGATAGACTCTCTTCCTGTAACCCCTGTTGGAGATTTCCTGCTGAAGAGGTGCCAATGTGAGGTACCTGCACTTGACCAAAAGATTCTAGGTCAAACTCTTTCTCAAGGTTTTTCATAATTTTGTTTCTATTGTCTTCTTCATTATCTTGCTCAACTAGTGTTCCTTCCACCCATTCATCTTGGTTAGAATATTGTTCTATATCAGGAATCCTGTGGTGAATATATGGGGATGATTTGTTCTTCATTCTTTTATCACAGATAAAACCAAATGGATCATAAGGAACCCAACGGAAACTCCTTTGGAACTTGAAATGGTTTTGTAGTATATCTTCTGCTTCTCGCTCGGCCTCCCTAGAGTTGCATATGAAAGGACCTAATTGACTTTTGATCCTGAGTTGGGCTTTCTTTTTTACACTACAAAAATGAATCATATCAGAATTATTCATTTTCCTGAAATATTCTAAGTCAAAAAGCCTCATAGGCACATATTTTGGCAACTTGAATGGATATAATTCACATCCATATATTATGATGACTGAATGATTTTGATATAAATACCAGTCCCCAACTTTATATGTCCTTGAAAGCTGCAAAGTCTTCTTAATCTCATTACTGAGCCTTGGAGGGGGAATTCCTGTCAACAAGGTAGTTGCAGGATATACAAAAATATCGATGAACTCGGCATAAGAATAGGGAGAATCATAGGAAGAATGAGTTATGGCAGACCAAAAAATAACTGATCTAGGGTTTCCCTTGGCATCAAGCTTTTTAACAGGAAAAGGGAACTTCTCTGATTGATAATAGATGAGGAGATGGTAAATAACTGAGGAATATTTAAACACTTTCTCATTATCTAGCCTCATGAACTGGTCATGGATTTTATTGGAAATGAAGGATGCAAAATCATATTTTACTGCAGGAGGTTGCCCAGGAGTAAAGATAGACAACAACACCAGGGTTATTTCATCAACATATTCACTTGTATTGAAACCCATGACAAAGGATATCATATTCAGGATGAGTCTGCCTAAATTATTAAAGTAAGCAAAACCAAAGGGAGGAGGCCCCTTAGGTTGATGTTCAGGCAACATAAAAGTCTGGCAAATGCATTTTAATTTTTCTGGGGACAGTTGGGTAGACTTTTCCAGTAGTTCTTCCATGGACAAAGGAGTAAGATCTTGATCAGGTTCAAAATGGAGCATTTTATTGATAGCTTGAGGAGTGATGGGGAAAATGATACTCTGATCAGGAGACAACACTGCCCTTTGAGTCGAATCATAGTTGGAGTGACAGTAGTGGATAATTTCTGGGAAAACATAGACTGAGGGGATAAGATATCTTGGGAAATTGGATTCCCACAATCCAACGACATCTAGACCCTTCGAATAATCGTCTCTGCAGCGACAATAACTTCGAAGAGGACTTTCATCGAAACCTAAGTCTTTAATTTGGAAGTCTTTATCCACTAATGGTAAGTATTCTAACTCTCTGTGAGGGGCATTCAATGGGGTTACATTCAGGGCTTCCGGAGCTTCCATTTTGGTTCTTGTGTATTCAAAATGGAAGTTTCTGGGTTTTCTTCACAGACCGGGCGCAATTTTGATTCTAGGAGCTTTGATTTTACTTGCAGGAACTCGAATAGACTGTCATTAACCCTTTTTCAGATTCTGGCATGAATTTTAACACAGGAAAGTGGATTTTTCAAAGAGTTTCAGCAGGAATTTGAATAAATACCTGTTTAATGGAGAAATTTGAATTTTACAGGCACTGGCCAATGGCGGATGGATGCTTGAGCACTGTTTTAGCAATGGCGTTCGGCAATTTAGTCGGCGGCGTCTCAAACAGCGGAATTTTCAAAATTTTCAGAGGAGGACGCAGTCGTTTTCAGCAGTGAAAATGACAGAAAAACACGATTTTTTGTTTTATTTACAAGTCAACGGGGATTTTGATTTTTTCGAGGATGACGTCATCTGGTACGGGAAGACGCGTCACCGGGACCGGGCGGTAAGTGGTAATTTCCGCACCGCTCTTTGGGAGATGGTGGTATTCAACGCGGGGCAGCGATTCCATTGATCAACTGACACGTGGTCGGAGGACTATTTCAAAACCACCGTGCCCCCGCTCATTAACTTTCGGACACAAGAAGGCCAGCGGAATGATCGTAGGCCGTTGATCTTCGGGGGGGCGATCTGACGGTGGAGGGGACGTGGAGTAGGCGGGGGTTTAATGTGCGGGCCCAACGTGTCTTTGAAATGATTATCGTTTAATTAATCATCCCGGGAGGCTTTTGATAGGCGGAAAATATGGTTATTAATTAATCCTAGTGATTTAATTAATCCCATTGTTTAATCGGGGTTGCGGCGGGGTTGAGGAATTTTAACTAAGGTTAGGGTGTCAGGCGGAAATGAAATACCACGTGGGTGGGTCACGAAGGCTTCGGGGGACTTTCGAAGTTTTAGTTTAAATTAAAACTTCGTCTTTATTTATTTTTTCTTTCAAACATATAAAACTATATGTTTAAACCTTTTCCGATATTTCTTATTATATGGTAATAAATAAATGTTATTTATCAACCATAGGGGTAGGGAAATAACTTATATGGGTATTTTTAGCCAAAGGGTTTTTATTGGGGGTTTTTATTTAACAAAGGGGATTACATAACTTTGGCCAAAACTTATAATAAGAAGGGTTTTTGGAATATTTATGTATAAAGGAGTTATGTACTATAGGATAAGGTCTTTTCACTAGGGATTTAATAGGTAAATCAGATGTTAATATGACAAAGGGACAAGGGAAACTCAAAATACTTTACCCAACTAGGAAAGTGGAGATTTCTGAAGTAAATTGCATCATCTCAATTTCAACACTTAAACATAGAATAGAAAGTAATTTTGAGGGATTATTATGGAAATTTGCATGATTTTCCTAAGTAAAATAGAATTTTACTTAGGAAAAGATTAAAAGTGAATGATTATAATGATAAATGACTTCAAGTACTTAGGTCTTTTTGATCATTAGGCCGAGGGTCCGGTCCCTCCAAAAGTCAAGGAAATGCCTTGAGCCCCTTTAATCTTCAAATACCTTAGCACTTTGGGGAAATTAGTAAAACTCTTAGGGAGAAAGTGATGTGGGAAGTTAATGATTTTGACTTTGCTTTCTGTGAATTTTCCAATGTATATTCTGCTTCAGTACTTGTGATGAAGGTAAAAGATCAAACATATTTAGCACCATCATTCATCATATAAAACTTTGCAACACCATCTACCTACCCTATCTACTTGACACTACCATTTTCTCTTCTTTATTAGGGTGCATTTGGACTTGCAAACCCTTATCAATCTTTTCCTTTTACATGGCAAATCTATCTAATTCTACTCTTATTACATCCAAGGGCTCAGATTAAACTGTTGAGCACCTTTTATTAACTCTACCTATCTACTTATCTGCCAAGATTAAACTGTTTGGTCAGATATTTATTCTCTATTCTACAACATGAAATTGAAACATGAATGAGTCAAGTTTAAGCAGTTTGACTGTTCATAAATTGTGGCAAAAGTTTGACAAGCTGCACACAATTTCTTTATTACAAAAACGAAATAGTAGTGGCATTTGGATTTGCACACTTTCCTTGGTCTATTTTTTGCTTGGGGTTCATTTCTTTCATTTTCTTGACCAATTTATTTTTCTTACCCTTTGATTTTTCTTTTAGGGTATACCCTCTTTACATTTTTAAATTTTTTTGATTTTTTGGTTTTTCAAGAATATGGAACACCTTTGCTCAAGAAAAAGGTTTGAACATATTCCATAGTTCAATCAAGATAATCATGAAAAATGACACCTATTGGTATAGGAGTCTAACACTGGCTCCACTTGGGGATGGCTTTTCCTTGTGAAAAGTCAAGAACAGCAGGTCAGTTGTCTCAAAATGTCTTCAAACTAAACCATGTAATCTCCCTCTTCTGGTAGCTTTATTGTATATATGATAGTGCAACTTTTGAAGCTTAGGGCCTTCACTTCAGGCTTCAACCTTAAGAAGTCACCATCCAATCAAAACTAATGCATTAGAAAAAGATATATTATGTACAAGTTAGAAAAAATCAGAATATCCTAGTAAATAGGATCAAAATAATGCTTCAGCATTCGACCATTGACTAGCCCTTCCTCAGCTTCTGCATTGTCCAAATCCTTCAAAAATTATCTGTTGTTACCCTGTAAGGCATGAATGATGTAAGGCCCTTTCCATAAGAAATCAAATTTCCCATGTTTCCCTTTTTCTTCTCTTCTGGAATCCCATCTTAGGACTTTATCTCCTAGTTGAAAATCTTCTGCTTTAGTTCTTTTGTCAAACATTTTCTTTAAATTTTCCTGTAAGACTTGGGATCGTTGATACACTTCTTCTCTGGTTTGCTGCAAGTGAATTTTTTGGTTAATTCTTCTCTGAATGTCATTTGGTTCCACTTGAGCCTCTTGAAGTAATTTCATAACAGGAATTCCTAAAGATGATGGGAATCTTGCCTCAATGCCATAAACTAATTCATATGGACTGGTCCCAATTGATTTCTTAGTTGTAAGTTTGTCTGCCCACAATGCATTGATAAGTTTCTTATGCCAATTCTTTTTGTTTTCTTCCAATAATTTTTTAATGATATTAATAAGACTTTTATTGGAAGATTCTGCCAGTCCATTACCCTGAGGGTAATAGGTTGTTGAATGGCCTAAAGTAATATGATATTTATTGCAGAAACTAATCATTTTCTTTGACTTAAATGCAGCAGCATTATCTGTTATGATTTTCTCTGGACAGCCAAATCTGGAAAGTATGTTGGTTTCTAAAAACCCTATAATTACAGAATAATTGGCATGTCTGCATGGGATAGCTTCAATCCATTTAGTAAAGTAATATGTGGCAGTAAGAATCCATCTGTGTTGTCCAGAAGAAGAGGGATGAATTTCTCCAATAAAATCTAATCCCCATTGTTGAAAGGGTATTTCTGTGGAAATTGGTCTTAATGGTAAAGGTAACAACTTTCTTTTACCCTCAAAGATCTGACACTTATGACAAGTTGTTACAAATTTCTTAACATCTGAAAACAAGGTTGGCCAGTAAAAACTAGCCCTTAAGATTTTATCTGCAGTTGACTTCCAGTAGAGGTGTCCACCACAATCCCCTGCATGAAATTCATTAAGAACTTTGTCAGCTTCATCTTTCAATAGACAATTCAATAAGATTCCTTCATGATTTTTCCAAAATAGAGTGCCATCTAAAATACAATATTTTAAAGATGTCATTTTCAAAAATCTTCTTTTTGTTCTGGACAACCCTGGAGGATCTTGCAGGTTTAATAAAACATGAATGATATCAGTGTACCATGGTGAATCTACGAAAGCTTGACTGATCTGTGGAGTCGCCATCTCCTGTTCGTCAGCTAGTTCGTTAATGTCTAAGGCTTGGCAATTAGTTTCAGTCATGAGTTGAGCCAAACCTTGACCTTTTATGAGTTTTGTTGGTTTAATTTCAATATCATATTCCAAAATGGTAGCTATCCACTTACCTCTTTTTCCTTCAATACCATCTTGAGTCAAGATGTCTTTAACTACAGCATTAGGCACATAAGCTATCACATGAGAATATAATATGTAAATTTTGAAATCTTTAATTGCTTTTACCAATGCAAAAGCATGTTTCTCCATGATATTGTATTTCAAAGATGCATCTCTAAGTGCTTTACTAAAAAAGGCAATTGGTTTTTCACATCCCTGATAATCTTTTTGTAGTAAAACATATGTAATTGTATGTTCAGAAGCAAATGAAAAAATAATGAAATCTCTGTCAAACTTTGGACTAGTAAGAACTGGTGTTCTAGTTAAAACCATTTTAATTTCCTCAAATGATTGCTTGGCTTCTACAGTCCAGTCAATGCTTGAATCTTTTTTAAGCATGTTAGTAAGCAATCTAAGTAATTCAGCTAAACTGGAAATAAACCTTCTCAGGAAATTAATCTTTCCTATGAAAGCTTGAAGTTCTTTAATATTTCTGGGATGAGGTATTTGCAAAATTGCTTGTATTCTTTCAGGGTCAATTCTAATGCCATCTTTAGAAATAATGTGACCTAGGAGCTTTCCTTCTTCCAAACCGAACAATGACTTTTTCGGATTTAAAGAAATGCCATATTTTCTGCACTTTATAAACACTTGCCTTAGATGATCTAAATGTTGCTGATCTCTTTTGGAAAAGACCGTTAAATCATCTAGATAAATTACCAGAAAATCATGTATTTCTTTAGCAAAAGCAATATCCATTGCTCTCTGAAATGTAGCTCCTGCATTCTTTAGTCCAAATGGCATCTTGACATATTTAAAGGTACCCCATGGTGTTGTAAATGTTGTTTTATCTTGATCATCAGGATGAACCAGAATCTGGTTATACCCTGAAAATCCATCCAGTAGAGATATCCTAGAAGATCCCACTACCCTTTGTAGAATATGGTCCATTTTAGGCAAAGGATAGTTATCTTTTAAAGAAACTTTATTCAAATTTCTCAAATCGACACACAGTCTAATTTCTCTAGTTTTCTTTCTTGTTGGTACTAGATTAGAAACCCATTCAGAGAACCTAATAGGAGCTATAATCCCTGCTTCAAACATCCTTTTAATTTCTTTTTCAATTGAAGGTAGTAAAACAGGATTGATCCTTCTAAGTTTTTGTTTAAAAGGTTTCTGATCTGGTTTCAAAGGTATTGTATGCTGAATGATTGATGTATCATATGATTTAAGATCTTCATAACTCCAGGCAAAAACATCCCGGAATTATTTAAAAAGTTCAACGTATTTAACCTTTTGATCTTCTGGCAGAGATTTAGACAATTTAACCATTTTGGGATTTTCTGGGGTTCCTAAGTTACACTCTTCGATATCAGCCTTAACAGGTTCCATTTTAGGTCTAAATGGAATGTCATTTGAATCAAAAATATCTTCCAAAGGAGTTAATCCTTTGGGCAAATGATTGTCTTTCAGATTAATGATTTCAGTTTCATCTTCGATGATCTCATCGAATTCCATTTGTATCACATCCTGCATATCTTTTTTTGTGAATGTGGTTGGGTGAAGCATATGAATTGCAGTCTCTCTCGAAATATCTATTTTTTGTTCTTTTTCTTGATCAGATTCACTAATTGTTATGTCCTCATCTATATTACTGTTAGAAAACTCATTTTCTAATGTCAAAAAACTATTGATTTGATTGTTATTTACAAATACTTGCCAATTCATTAGATTGTCCGGTATAGCAGGTCTATGTCTAATCTCAGCTGTGAACTGATGATTAGGTCCAAAAGGCAACTTACATGTGCTAGCGAACATTGCAAGACTGTGAGCATGAAAATTTTTCTTCCTTGGAATCTTGGCAAGTTGAGCTTGTAGAAAGGTGTTGAGAATTTCCACAACCGTTTCTCTATATTGTTTCAATATGGGATCTTTGGTTGAACATTCACCATTAATATGTTGGATAATTAATTCAGAGTCCCCTGTGATTGACACCCTAATTGCTCCTAACTTTTTGACATGTTTAAGCCCTAGTAAAAGGGCTTCATACTCAGCCATGTTGTTAGTGCATTTAAAATTCAATCTATAAGAATGACCTTCCGCATGATCATTTTCAACATTATGTAACCAAATTCCAGCCCCTGCTCCTAACTTGTTTACTGAGCCATCAAATTCTAAATGCCACAGAATTTCATGTCCATAATCTTCATCAACTGTTTTAACATGTTTCTTAACAGGAGCTAGTTGTTTAGCTTTTTCTGGTATTTCTTGGTTGTCTGGTGTTTCTTGGTTTTCAGAAATCTCTTCAATCTTAATAGTAGTTTTGTTTGTAGCTTCCTTTTCAGGTGCTTCTAGTTCAGTTGGAAGGTCCTTTTCAGCATTATAAAGGATGAAGGAATCCATATCAGAATGTATTGAATAGACAAGGAAGTTTTCAGGCTTCTCATGACTACTAACCAAGTACTTCATCAAGGTTTCTCTATATAATCTTTTAGGTTGACCAAATACTGAAATAGTGGCATATGACATGTCTAGTTGAATGGATCCTCCAAGTTTAGCACCCCAGGATCTGGAAAGAAACATACCATATTTAGGAGGAATATCAGCCACTACTATGTCCATCAAAATGGATTTCACAGGGTATTGCACCAAAGTAACACACAAATCTTTAATCAAACCTAGACATTTTACCTGACTAGAATCAAAAGAAAATAAATCTTTATATGGTTTGGTAATGTCTAAATTTAATCTTTCCATCACAGCTTTTGGCATCAAATTGTGGGATGCTCCAGAATCCAGCATAGCATTGTGGAGTATTTTGTCATGAACGTTCAGGCTCACATAAAATGGAGGAGTTCCTCTGTTTTCTGGTTTGCCATTTACCTCGGGACCAAAAAGTAGTTTAGGTTGATCATCAAGAATATTTACTGAATCATCCATTCCAGTAATGTTAATGTTTAGGGATTTTCTGATTTGACTTCTATAGACATCATGTTTAGCCAATTCTGATAAAGGAACAACTATCTTTAGTTTGCCTATTTCAGCCTCTAGATTGAAAGGTTTTTCTGTTTGAGCTTTAGTGTTTTGCACAGTTGTGTTTTCTCTATTTTTTGGGTCTTCAACATTTTTCTCTTTTTCATGAGTAAAATTTTGATTTGAAGGTGTTTCTGAACTAATTTCTACTATTTCTTCTATGTTTCCTACCGGAGGAAAAGTATTATATTGTTGTTTATTATTTGGTTGGTTGTCAGACACATCTTCAATTATTGGATCTAAAGGGTTAGGAGTTGTCCTAGACAGAATTTGTACAGGGGGAATGTTTTGTACAGGAGGGATTTTACCTTTGACATTTTGTTTTACAGTTTTCTGTTTGCTATTCTCTGGCACATCAATCCGTCTGCTTCTCAAATTGTACTGTTTATGAACCTCATAAATTGTTGTGTCATAGCCTTCCTTAAAATCAAAAGTTTCACCTGAACGAGTTTGGAATGTTTCAAGGATTTGATTCTCTTGATCATCCTGAGATAGGAAAACTTCTGGTTCATTTTTGTCTTCAGTTACATTGTTTATTTATACATCTTCTGTAGGTTCTTCAGAAGTTGAGCCTTCAACAAAATTTTCTTGGAAAGGTGATCTGATGTTTTGGTTAGGGACATTCTTTCCAATATTTTGGTTCTGATTTCTTCTAAAGTTTGGGTTTCTTACAACATTATCACCAGTAGATTTTCTTTCGATTGTCTCCACTCTGTCTCCTAATCTTTCTGTACCTTTAATGATTGCATCTAGCTTTCTTTCAAAAGCTTAAATTTCTTCATTCGGAGGCATTCTTCTTTCGGCCCTAGCTCTGGCTCCTTTTTCTATAAGATTTGCTTCCACACTAACTACTATGCTCTGCATTTCTTCTAGGGTTTGGGGGGCTCTTTCCTTGAGTGAATAGGCTATGTCAGAGTCAAAACCATCTGGGAATTTGACCAATACTGAGTCAGGAGGGGGTTTAAGGTTTTGAGAAACAACATTGTAGGCTTCATTGAATCTTATGATGTAATCTTGCACGGTTTCATTGGGTCTACTCCTCAATTTTTAAAATTTTGATAAGATCTGAAGAGGGTCTTTCTTCTTCTCCCATCTATTCAAAAATTCCCTATACAAAGCTGCTAAATTGGAAATAATGTTTGGGGTAAGGGCCCTAAACCATGTCCTAACTTCCCCAGTAAGACTCTGAACAAAAATTCTCATTCGGACATCATCAGTATCAATTTCATAAAATTCAAAGTAATCAGTCATCCTTTTGGTATGTTGTTGAGCTGTGTAAGTACCTGATCCATCAAAAGGTGTGATCTTACTTTGATAATCTTGAGGCAAGGTAGCGGGGTTGGCTGGCAACTGTAAAGGAGCATATCTATTGGCCATTAGAAGGAATAATAGGTGGTGTTGTGGGTGGAGGAGTAGAAGGGGTGATTGGTGTTTGAAAAGCTTGAGGGAAAGTAACTGAACTTGGGGAAGCTTCAGTAATCACAGAAACGTTTGAACTTTCTTCAAAGGTCTGTGCAGATGAAATGGAGTTTTGTAAATGTCTTTCAAGGTGATATGAAACGAATCTGAATTGCAAATCTTCAAAAAACAATGGATCTGGAACTAATCTTGATAATTCGGTTTCAGAAAAATTTACAAACAAGGATGTTTCAAATCGTTCGTCAAAAGGAATTTCGTCAAAATATATGATTTTCACGGGACAAGATTGTGATCTAGAAAGGGGTCTGGAACTACCAGAACTCTCTTGACTTCCTCTTTCAGAACTTTCTTGACTTCCTTGTCTTCTAAGAATCCTAGGAATCAGATTCAGATTTTCAAATATCGGTGGTGGATTGGGGTCAGGAATTGACCTAGTACGACGAATCCTTTCTGAAGCCAGTTTTCCTAGATGATATATGTCTTTGGATTTTTTTAGTTTTAATTGAAATGAAAATACAACTTCTACAAATTCTTCAAGAAATAATGATTTATGATTAAAATTTTCTCAAAGATTTTATTGAACTAGAGAGTCTGATTAAACATTTGAAACTAAGGTTCAAAGTATAAGCTAAATCAGAGATAGACTGAAGCAACATTTATTTACTATGCAGTTGCAGGGAAAAAGCATTTCAAAGGCTACCTGGCTGATCTTCAAACTCTGTCTATAGCTTATAAGTGAACAATATTTACAAAAAATGATTCAGATCCCCAGTATGGTCGCCACTATGTTATCACTCAGGTTTTCCTTGAAGTTGTGGAAAAGGAAAGTATACCCGAGGTAACCACAAACCAACCTTCAGATGCAGAATCTAGCCAATCTGCATCCAGAGAGAGCTCTCTCTTTATAATTTATCTTTGTTCTTAGAAGGTTTTAGGCTAGTTATAGATCCAAGAGTTTGTTTGAAAAATGGTGGAATCCACAAACTAAGGGCAAGGTTGAAAGTTTTCAGTCCATTGGGCTATGGAGTCAAAGGATGGCTTTACTGGAATTCTATTCTACACACAAGATGGCTTTGCAGGGCAAGATAGCCAGACAGAGAACAATCTTTAAAATTTAAAGTGGATGGGATGATTTTGAAGGGATGAAAGGCAGCTAAGAATATTTCACCATGTTCAAAAGAAAGAAATGAAATGACTACAAACAAAGAGAAATGAAGAATTCTTTATTATAGTAATCAAGAATGTTTAAATTAGCAAAGCAAGAGCATTTAAGAATTCGTGCTTATAACCAATTTAGAGGAAAACATTAAGAATAATCACATCTGAAATCAGAGTACAATTAAGTAAATTCCGATTCAATCCTTTATGTAAATTATTCAGAAATGGACATAATGATATTATAAACGGATATAAAACCTAAAACATAGGATAGAAAGACTTATTGAACTGCAGTCCGACACATGAATCCTGCAAAAAGTCCTGAGCTTCAAATTGTCATCCAGTAAGCCACAAATAAATTTCTCCAAAACACTTTTTATTCCAAAAACTTCAATGTCACAGCCAAATAATAGAATCCACCCTCAACATCTCTTTGAGGGTTTATTTATACAAAAAATAATTGAAAATATCTCACACTAACCTAGCCAATAATCTAGGGTGACTAATGAGTAATTTACAAATAAAAAGGAGACAAATGGTCTCGTAGACAGAATAACAAGTAACTGCTGATGTGTTGTTTCCTTCCTTTGTGGATGTGCTGGAGGCAGGTGCTATAATAGGGCTTGATGCTGTCCCTTTGAGTAATTCTTTTGCTTGTCTGATACTCTTCGTTTCTACTTATACTCTTTCAACTGCCCAACTGATACTCTTTAATCTGTGCTCATTATTTATCTTTTACATGATAGTAAAAAGGTAAAATTCTCAACCTGAAGATAAATTTCATAAAATGTCCAATAAGTCTTCCCACCATTGATCTTCTGCTATTATGGTTCTTTTAAGTTTTCTCAATGTTTCATCAGCCTCTGTGTATCTGTAAAAAGTGGGCTGATTAGGGAACAAATACTTTATTTCCTGCTCAAGATGAAACAAATTTTTTAACCTGTCGTAGAGATTCCTCCCTGTTGGCAGTGTTGCATGTGACGAACTGATAGAAAGAACAGTTGTGTTATGAGCATGTATATCTATTTTATTAACATATGTTTCCAGGTCCATTATCTTGTCTTCTGCGAGCATAGGACTGGGTAACCCTTTGTCTAATAAAACCTGAAATTTCCCTTTAAAAGTATTGATTTCTTCCAGAATATCTGAGCACTTCCTTTCCAAATTCTGCATAAGAGTTCTTTTGGTAAAAAATCTTTTTATTTCTAAAATAGTGCCTGTCCTGTCATTAATTCCTAATTCTGAAAGCTGTTGCTTAGTCTGGGTGTTCAGAAACTGTATAAGTTGATTAGCTTGCTCAAGTCTGCCCTTTAATTCATCTCTTGTCTTGGCTATTTCTTCCTGAGCTACTTTGATCAAGTCATTTTGTTCAAAGATTGTTTGAACAAAGGACCAAATACTTTTTATTGACTCAATTATATTATCCCAAAGAATTTCATTTATTTCTCTCAAAGGATTTTCTAATGAAAGATCTTTTTCTAAAGCCTTAACCAATTTTTCCAACCTTTTAATTTCCCTGGTATTATCAGCAACAGTCTTCTTAGACATATCATATTTCTGCTCCAAATTTTCTAACTGCAATTTTGTGGTTTTGAGTTCTGTGACTCTGAGTTTTAAACTTTCCATTTGTTTTACCAATTCATCAGAACTTAAACCAGAAGTGTCTCCCTATGCTGACTCTGTTTGTTGATCTGCTGTTGTGGTACCTGTAGTGATCCCTGTTGTAGATGTTTGCATGATATCCTGCTTTTCTTTTAATGCCTGTTCCAATTCTTTCTCTGTTTCACTCAGTTGCTCAGTCATTTTTAAGAGAAACTCCATCATCTCTTCCTGTGAATTTTCCTTCAAAACTTCTTGGGTCTGGGGATGCCTTGAGGCTGGCAATTTCAGCTGCTTTCTCAGTGCAGCTATATCATCATCTTTCTTTTTAATTAGTGCCTCAGTGCTTTTGATATCTTTGGGATTGTCACCCAAACTGATGATTATATCTTCCAGAGACTTGATTCTGTTATCTTTTGCCTGAGAAGAAGCCTTCTCAATTTGAAATTGGGTGTTTGTATTATTTAAAGAATCTCGCAGCCTAAGGGTTGCCATGACCTTATCAGTAAGGGTGGAGTATATCATTTCCCCAGTTTGTCTATGCAACTCTATCTGGTCCAGGGGATGAATGTCTTTTGCCAAGACCTCAAAATTGGTCCTAATATAATCAGATGCTGTCATGGGCTTTGGTACTTTGGATTTAAAATGGCTCATCATCATTTTTCCTTGTTGAATATCAAATGCTGACATCAATATTTCCTGATTGTGTGGAGCCATTTTTAGATATTGATCATATACCTTCATTCTCAATGGATCATTCTTTTCTTTTATGTTAATGAAAGTTCTCTTGATATCACCTGCATCTGTTTTTGGTGGCTTAAAAGAAGATACTTCAGTACTCAACTGTTTTTTCAATTCTTTTCCTTTGTGGCCTGTATGTGTTTCACTAACTGTGCCAGTTAGTTGACTATCTTCTCTTTCATCATCAAACATCTCATCAATGATTTCCACATCTGGAAGTGGATCGGGTTTCTGCTTTTTAGCTTGATGTAGCTCTGAGGATTCTTTGGGAGGAGTAGGATCTGAAGCCTGTCTTTTCTTGCCTATTTCCATATTAGATGGAGTTTGCAATTCTGAAACTTCAGGATGATTTACTTGAGTAGGAGAAACCTGTGTCTGATCTGGTGCCCTGGAGGTTTGAGGTTTCTCTGCCATGACGAAAGTTTCAATGACCTGTATTTCAGGTTCTTTCCCTTTACCTTTAGACTCTACTACAATTGATAGACTCTCTTCCTGTAACCCCTGTTGGAGATTTCCTGCTGAAGAGGTGCCAATGTGAGGTACCTGCACTTGACCAAAAGATTCTAGGTCAAACTCTTTCTCAAGATTTTTCATAATTTTGTTTCTATTGTCTTCTTCATTATCTTGCTCAACTAGTGTTCCTTCCACCCATTCATCTTGGTTAGCATATTGTTCTATTTCAGGGACCCTGTGGTGAATATATGGGGATGATTTGTTCTTCATTCTTTTATCACAGATAAAACCAAATGGATCATAAGGAACCCAACGGAAACTCCTTTGGAACTTGAAATGGTTTTGTAGTATATCTTCTGCTTCTCGCTCGGCCTCCCTAGAGTTGCATATGAAATGACCTAATTGACTTTTGATCTTGAGTTGGGATTTCTTTTTTACACTACAAAAATGAATCATATCAGAATTATTCATTTGCCTGAAATATTCTAAGGCAAAAAGCCTCATAGGCACATATTTTGGCAACCTGAATGGATATAATTCACATCCATATATTCTGATGACTGAATGATTTTGATATAAATACCAGTCCCCAACTTTATATGTCCTTGAAAGCTGCAAAGTCTTCTTAATATCATTACTAAGCCTTGGAGGGGGAATTCCTGTCAACAAGGTAGTTGCAGAATATACAAAAAGATTGATGAACTCAGCATAGGAATAGGGAGAATCATAGGAAGAATGAGTTATGGCAGACCAAAAAATAACTGATCTAGGGTTTCCCTTGGCATCAAGCTTTTTAACAGGAAAAGGGAACTTCTCTGATTGATAATAGATGAGGAGATGGTAAATGAATGAGGAATATTTAAACACTTTCTCATTATCTAGCCTCATGAACTAGTCATGGATTTTATTGGCAATGAAAGATGCAAAGTCATATTTTACTGCAGGAGGTTGCCCAGGAGTAAAAATAGACAGCAATACCAGGGTTATTTCATCAGCATATTCACTTGTATTGAAACCCATGACAAAGGATATCATATTGAGGATGAGTCTGCCCAACTTATTAAAATAAGAAAAACCATAGGGAGGAGTTCCTTAGGTTGATGTTCAGGTAACATAAAATTCTGGAAAATGCATTTCAATTTTTCTGGAGATAGTTGGGTAGACTTTTCAAGTAGTTCTTCCATGGACAAAGGAGCAAGATCTTGATCAGGTTCAAAATGGAGCATTGTATTGATGGCTTGAGGAGTGATGGGGAAAAGGATACTCTGGTCAGGAGACAACACTGCCCTTTGAGTTGAATCATAGTTGGAGTGACAATAGTGGATGATTTCTGGGAAAATATAGACTGAGGGGATAAGATATCTCGGGAAATTGGATTCCCACAATCCAATGACATCCAGACCTTTCGAATAATCGTCTCTGCAGCGACAATAACTTCGAAGGGGACTTTCATCGAAAACTAAGTCTTTAATTTGAAAGTCTTTATCCACTAATGGTAAGTATTCTAACTCTCTTTGAGGGGCACTTAATGGGGTTACATTCAGGGCTGTCGGAGCTTCCATTTTGGTTCTTGTGTATTCAAAATGGAAATTTCGGGGTTTTTCACAGACCGGGTGAAATTTTAGTTTTGAAAGTATTCTTTTGGTTGCAGGAACTAAAACAGACCAATATAAAACTTCTTTTCAGATTATGGCTTGAATTTAACACTGGAATGCGGATTTTTTACAAAGTTCCAGCAGGAAAACGGATAAATACCTGTTTTATGGAAAATGTCGAGATTTACAGGTACTGGTCAATGGCTGGTGGATGCTCAGGCACTGGTATAACAATGGCGTTCCGTAATTTTGGTTGATGGCGGCTTAAACAGCGAATTTTCGAATTCTTCAGTGGAGGACGCAGTCGCTTTTAGCAGAGAAAATGACAAAAAATACACGGTTTTTTGTTTTATTTACAAAGTCAATGGGAATTTTTTATTATTTCGAGGATGACGTCATTTGGTACGGGAGGACACGTCACCGGGACCGGGCGGTAAGCGGTAATTTCCGCACCGCTTTTGTGAGATGGAGGTATTTAACGGGAAGGCAGCAATTCCATTAAGCGATTGACACGTGGTCAGAGCACTATTTGGAAACCACCGTGCTCCCGCGCGTTAACCTTCGGACGGGAGATAGTCAACGGAATGAACTTGGACCGTAGATTTTCAGAGGGGCGATCCAACGGTTGGTGGAACATGGAGTTGGCGGTGAGTTAATGTGTGGGCCCAACGAGGTTTTAAAATGATTAACGTTTAATTAATTATCCCGGGAGGCTTTTGATAGGCGGAAAAGATGGTTATTAATTAATCCTGGTGATTTAATTAATCCCACTGTTTAATCAGGGTTGCGGCGGGGTTGTTGGTTTTGTAAACCATAGTTTATAAATTGGACCTTGGGAAATTTAACCATGGTTAGGGTGTTGGGTGGAATTGAAATACCAAGGGGATGGGTCACGGAGGCTCGGGGGTTTTCGAAGTTTTGTTTTAAATTAAAACTTCGAGTTTTATTTCATTTTTTCGTTCAAAACATATAAAACTATATGTTAAAAAACCTTTTTCGATATTTTTATTATATGGTAATAAATAAATGTCAACCGTAGGGGTAGGGAATATTTTATATGGGTATATTTTAGCCAAAGGGTTTTTATTGTGGGATTTTTATTTTAAAAGGGATTAAATAAACTTTGGCCAAAACTTAGAATAAATGGGTTTTTTGGGATATTATTGTAAAAGGGAATTATAGATAATAGGATAAGGTATTTTAATAAGGAATTAATAAATAAATCAGATGTTAATATGACAAAGGGACAAGGAAAACTCAAAATACTTTACACAACTAAGAAAGTGAAGATCTTTGAAGTAAATTATATCATCTCAATTTCAACACTTAAACATAGAATAGCAAGTGATTTTGAGGGTTTATTATGGAAATTTGCATGATTTTCCTAAGTAAAATAGGATTTTACTTAGGAAAAGGTTAAAAGTGAATAATTATAATGATAAATAACTTCAAGTACTTAGGTCTTTTTGATCATTAGGCCGAGGGTCCGGTCCCTCCAAAATTCAAGGAAATGCCTTGACCCCTTTAATCTCCAAATACCTTAGCACTTTGGGGAAATTAGTAAAAATCTTAGGGAGAAAGTGATGTGGGAAGTTAATGATTTTGACTTTGCTTTCTGTGAATTTTCCAGTGCATTTTCTGCTTCAGTACTTGTGATGAAGGTAAAAGATTAAACATATTCAGCACCATTATTCATCACATAAAATTTTGCAACACCATCTACCTACCCTATCTACTTGACACTACCATTTTCTCTTCTTTATTAGGGTGCATTTGGACTTGCAAACCCTTATCAATCTTTTTCTTTTACATGGAAAATCTATCTAATTCTACTCTTATTACATCCAAGGGCTCAGATTAAACTGTTGAGCACCTTTTATTAACTCTACCTATCTACTTATCTGCCAAGATTAAATTGTTTGGTCAGATATTTATTCTCTATTCTACAACATGAAATTGAAACATGAATGAGTCAATTTTAAACAGTTTGACTCTTCATAAATTGTGGCAAAAGTTTGACAAGCTGCACACAATTGCTTTATTAAAAAAATGAAATAGTAGTGGCATTTGGATTTGCACACTTTCCTTGGTCTATTTTTTTCTTGGGGTTCATTTCTTTCATTTTCTTGACCAATTTATTTTTCTTACCCTTTGATTTTTCTTTTAGGGTATACCCTCTTTACATTTTTTAAATTTTTTGATTTTTTGGGTTTTCAAGAATATGGAACACCTTTGCTCAAGAAAAAGGTTTGAACATATTCCATAGTTCAATCAAGACAATCATGAAAAATGACACCTATTGGTATAGGAGTCTAACAATAAGCACATGGTTTTTTCTTGATTTTACTAGTCTCTTCATTTTCCCAGCATTAACCAAAGTGAGGCTTAGATTTTTGCAATGAGCTCTCACAACATATTGCACTCCATCTTTGAGCAAGTGGTACTTGTTCTCATGGTGATAGAAGCCTTCTTTCCTATCATAGAGATATGGGCTACCCAAAAAATTCTAGAAATGTCAAGCATTACAACATCTAACTCAACTTCATCAATAAAGTTTGCGGTAATTGCAAACCAGAAAATGCATTTTCTTGTAACCTGTAAATTTGTATATTTGGTTATCCAACCCAAAGGGTATGTCTTACGATGAGGTAAGGTTTCAATATTTAGATTCTTAGCTAAGTCTTCAGATATTAAGTTTTCTTGAGACCCACTATCAAATAGTGTTTCAATTTTTGTATGTTTTGAGATCACTCTTACATGAAACATATATATTCTTGTTTCTTCACTTGGAGTGTTGTCGTGACAAGTTGAGGAACTAGTACTTGATATGGCTTATTTTCCCTTTGTGACCATGGCTGCAATTTTAGTCTCATCTCCTAAATCGGATCCAAAATATTTTTGTGTGGTATCAGTTGTCTTTTGTTTCCCCTTATTGTTGAATTTCTTAGGCCTAAATTCTGGATGAAGCTTCCAACAGTGGGCTTCATCATGAACGTCTTTGGAACAATGAGTACATGTGGTTTTCTCCCCTTATTTCTTAATGGATGCATTCTTATTTTGTTTACCCTTGAAACCCTTTCCCTTTTCACCACCCTTGAATGGTTTATTTTTACACTCATCTTGTACATTTTTCCCTCTTGCCTCAAGGTGTGTAGCTTGCACACAAGCCTCATCTAGACTAGTGGGATTAAACATGAGGATGGTATGCTTCAGGTAACTATGAAAACCACCTATGTACTTCAGAAAAGTTTCTTGGCTATGCAAATCAACTCCTAACATAATAGCTCTTCTCCTAAATTCATGAGTGTAATATTTCACACTTTCACCTTTCAATTGTAGAACATTTTTCCACCTCATAATAGTTTTCTTCATGTAAGCTAGAGGATAGAATTTCCTTTTAATGGAAGCAATAAAATTTGACCAAGACATTGAGATCTTACCATGTTTATTAATCTCCTCTTGTGTCTTTTCTTCCCACCATACAAGTGTTAAACCCTCCATTCTCAAGGAAGCCAATTGAATCTTTATGTCATCTTCTTGAAGGTTTTGAATTTTGCAATAAACCTCCAATTGACGAATCCAATTATCCAACTTCTTTGCATTCACTTTTCAATTATACATTGGAAGCTCAAATTTAACATCAATTTTAAGTAAGGGTGATTTACCAGCTCCTTTTGAAGTATGTATATTAACAGAAGGAAGAGTTGTGGTAGTGGAAGATGATGATGATGAAGGTGAATATGGTGGTGAGGATGATGGTGGAATGTATGGTGGTTTCTTACCATCTCCATGACCACCTCCTACTGGAGAACCCTCTCCTCCTGTAGGCCTTGAACTTTCTCCTTGCATCCATAAATTCATCTCCTCATAGAGGAATTTAACCGTCTCAGTCATATCAAAGAATGCCTTTCTAAATGCTCTCTCATCTTCTGTCATGATAGGTTCTCCTTCATGAGAAATGCTCACTGAAGACTCAAATTGAACTTGAGGATGTGCTAGTGTTGAATACTTTGGAAACATTTCCCTTCTTCCTCTTGAACCAACCGTGGGGCTCTCAACTAGCCTCCCTTATCCTCTTTTGAGTTTTAACCTTGTAAGCATGAAACAAAATTTCAAACAATTAGATCCCTTCTTGCACAAAAAAACCTAAAGAACCAAGAGCTCTGATACCAAAAATTATCTGAATGGAGTATGTTAGTGTTGTTTTGATAATTACTCTTTCAGATTATGAATTCAATGTCTTATGTGTGCTTAAGGGTTCAAGTTCCCTTGCAAATTATCAAGTCTCATGAGTGTTTTTCATGTCAATTTAATGAACAATTTAACATAAAAATAAATGTTGAACAACAGAAAATAAAGTACAAAAAATCACCATACAAAACATCAACATAGGTATTTTATGGAGTTCACCCCTCCTAGGCTACATCTCCTTGGTCTAGCTTCCATGTCTTGGGCCTCTATATTATGCTCAAATTGTCAAATTTACCTATTTACAATGTTTTTTTCTCTTGTAACCTACACCAATGAGTCCATAATGCCCAAAAATGGTCATCTAACCTCTTTATGCACCTGAATTGGTTGAAAAATCCAAAAGTTATGACCATTTACATTTTCCCCACTATTTCAGGCCCTAAATTAGTTAACTGAAGCTAAACTGGTAGTCTCTGCCGAATTTGGGATTCCATTAATTTAATCCATCATTAACGTTAAGTAAGAGTTTAGCGCTAATTAAGTGTTCTTTAGCACTAATTCTGCACTTAAACTAATTCGAAATTAAATGTGGATTAGGTGCATTTAAATAAGATTAAAGTTAAATAGCATAGTTTAAGTTTTTAAACTCCGCATTACAGATTGACTCCCATCAGTGGTATTTCATTGTGGTATTATGGATCAGGGGTTGGCCCCCACCTTCCCTCACCATACACCATTTGAAACCTTAAGCAGATGTGTCCGAAAATGAATATTAAGAACCAACGTGTGGGCGGTATGGTAAGGCATGACACTGGCTAGTGGGAGGTTGTGGGGTCGAACCCCGGTGCCTCCACCCGAACTTAACCAAAAAAAAAATTAGTTCACCATACAACCTTGGGGGGGGGGGGGGGGGGCACATGGCGACCCCGGGCTGCATGTAATAATCCTATTTTAATAGTAATATTCAATTTCATTTTGTTTTCTTTGTTTAAAGAATAATTACGCAAAGGAGGGTCAAAAAATCCTAATAAAAGAATAAATACATGCCCAAATGTGAATAGAGGTAAATCAGGGCCTTCTTGATAAAATCCACTTGTGTGAAATAGGATTGATGTATTTGACTGGGTCAACAGGACCAAATCACAACACGGTCCAGATACATTGAACCTCATGGATGATCAGCGCAGTTCTAGAAGGAGGTCCTCCATGGGAAAAGGGTTAAATGAATGAAGGTGGTTTAGGGTTTTGGCAAGCTCTCATCTTATAAAAGGAAGGGGCAAGAAACACATTGAGGTTGTTCATGATTTGATTTCTAAATTTTTATCTATTTATAGAAACATTTTTCTTGGCTGCTTAGCCTAGATTGCATTGGAATTTCCTGTTTAGGAGTTTTGTCTCTTCCCATTGAGGAGCTCTTGGGAGAGCTTGTATTGCTTGTCCACTATCTGGTTGGAGACCAAGATTCTACTTCCAACTGCAATGTAGATTTAGTGAGGGTTTGCTTGCTTTTTTAAGCTGCAGCAAGTGGAATACTACATCTATTCAGATCTAGCTTGTATTGGAGCCTCTTCTCAGTGAGTGTGTCTTTTAACCTCCTGGAAGAGTGTATCCCTTGGTTGAGCTTCAATTTTTTATCTTGGAATCAGGCCAAAGTGTTATCCATCCTCAACTGTGCAATTCCTTGAAGATATTGTGTCCCTTTTGGCAGGCAGAGTTGCAGTGGGGTTTTTGTATCAGCTTGGAGGAAAGATCTCTGGTGAAAGGGACCCTTCCCTTCACTGTGGTGATCCATGGACTGGAAAACCAATCCATGTTCATTTCAGATATGATTTGTTGTATATCATATTCTTCATAAATTTTTGAATATTACTGCAGATCTGTGGCTTATATCTCAGATCTACTCATTGACATCCATCTTTTGCTGAGATCCCCAAGGGGAGTGTAAAGAAGAGCCTCTTTGGCATATGGATCTATAATAGATCTGAATTTTTATGTAAGGATATGCCCTAGATCTGAAATATAATGAAATAATGCTTCAGCCCCCTGAAAATTACGTTTTCAAGTTCTTCAGTCTTAATACATGGTGCAACACCTCTATTTTGAGGGTTTATTCATGTTAAATCTCTGTTTTTCTCTTGTATATTGTTTGATACATATACTTGATACAATTTACTGATGTTAAGACCCTATTATAGTTAACACCTTCATAATTTTATGCTTTCTATGCTTCATTAACTTTTTCATACTCTAGGTCATGGGAAATCAGCAATTTTAAGCCATTTCGGGAGTGGGGGAATTGTTTAACTTAGCTAGAGTGATTGTTTTAATCTGAAACTTGGTATGGGAGTCCCTCATGACCTAATATAACAGATCCAACCATCAATTTCCTCTGGTTTTATGAAAATTTCTGAAAATAACCATTTTAGGGCTTAAATCACTGCTTTTCCCCACTTCGGGTTGAAGGGATAGATCACTTTCCTTTTTTGTATATATTTTTGTTAGTAGAGGGTTTATTAACACCTCCCATGAATTATTAGCCTACTTATACTCCAATACATTGTTTTTATATTGCTGCAGTCCCTCATTGGACATTTATCAAGCCATACTAGGTGTGGGAGGCTTGTTGCCTCACCTAGTTTGTTTTGTTTCTGATATCCTCTTTGAATTGGGTCTTATATTACCATATGTAAGGAATCCAAGGGCTGATCTTGGTTTCTGAAGCACACATCCCTAAAAAATGCATTTTTCAGGCCTGTTTTACTGAGCAATCCCTTTTGGGATATTACACTGCACCACGTGTCCTCACCTAATTGGCCCAAAATGAACCAATAGAATTTCACCACGTAACCGAAAATTCAGCCAGTACCATGCTTCCACTTGGCAGCTCACCATTCGCCAAAGGAAATTTCCAAAAATGGCCCTGCACAGTCAACATGCCACATCAACAATATAGACTGCTAACTGGGCATCTATCTGTCATTTAAAAAAAAAATCATGTTTAGAAAACTGAATAGAAATCGATTCCAGGAGCATACGGAGACCATTTTTCATGAAATGAAGTGCGTCAGATTCATAATGACGATAACTACATGATCATTCAAGTTCCTAGCCATTCTGATAAATTTTATTTTTGAGAATAAAACTAAGCCCTTGTCCAATGACTATGCCTCATATGATCAAAATTTGAAGATATTCCCATCCACCCTCAAGGATTCAACCTTGCACTAGTTCATGGGTCTTCATGGGAACAACATCACTACATGGGCACAGATTCAAGAGGCCTTTAACAATAAATAAAAGGGCAAATGTATGTCCAAGGAAAATAAAGAGGAAATATTTAGGATGAATCTAGGGCCCGATGGATCCCTAGAATATTATGAATAAATATTCCAGTTAAATTATAAAATAAAAAAATGCACCCTTGATCCTGGATCACTTAAACTGGTACTTCTCTGAGGGATTAGGGATTTGTTCATAGAAACCCTTAATATGCTATCAAGAGGAGATATCTACCAGTTGCATTATGAGGATATCAAAAATGTCTTCAGGAACCATTTTAGGTGATCGAGGTGGATATTGGTGGTCACCCTCCTATTCCACTTGGGGCCCCACCATTGTTTCTTTCAAAATTTTTAGTTTCCCTAATTATAGCACAATTTACTATTTTTAGCAATTTTTTGGGTCCTAAACTTCTGGAACCATTTTGAGGCCCTAAACGAAGTTTTCTGGGCATCAAACCTCCAACGAATATGTGTTTGTTTCAGACTTGATATTTTTTGTTAGTAATTTAGTCCTCTTATAGATATTTCTAACGATGTATCATGTGTGTCAAACGGAGATAGTATACCAAAGTTACGACCTCGGGAAATTGATGTACCAATTTACCCTAATGGGGCTCATATTCTGGTGTTTCATCTCCTAGGGTTAGTTTTTTGGAGGTTTAGGGTTTTCCATTGTTTTTGAATAATATATAGGCCTTCGAGCCACACTGTAACACAAAATTTAGAGGCCAATAGCCACCACATCTCTTCTCAGAGAGAAGTTACTAGTGCGGTAGCTAGTTTATTTCCATTTTGTTTGTAAACAAATTTTAGTTCTTTGATATTAATGAAATGAAGTGTTATTTCTACCTCTTTTTTGTATTTATGGTTATATGTATTCTGTTGTGTTCCTACATAAATTTGGATCACTAGGGTAGCTAGGAAGAAAGGTAGAGCTAGCCATAGTATGACCAACACCCCTTCATCTTCCACCTCCATCAAGCATGAGGTTGGAAAAGTGTTTGAGGACTTAAAGAGTGAGATGCTTCACACCTTTGTTTTGAAAATGGACACAATGAAAATCAAGAGGACACAAGAGAAATCAGAAAGAGCCTTGGCTATATTCTTCCCTAGTTTTACTAGAAAACACCCTCGGAATGAATGTCCATTAAATGTCATAGAGGTTTTCTTAGTCTATGAAGAGAATCATGCCACACATAAGTGTCCCTCCTTACCTGTGTTCAAATTTTTATATCAATTTGGGGAAGTAGGACTGGAGCAACTCTGTTTCATAAATCAGAGAAGGCCTCAAGGGCCTAACTCATATCAGCAGGGTATGCAAGGTGCACCTTACTCCTATTACCATAACAATCAGAATGCACCAATGCAGTCTTGGTGCACCTCCACTCCTCCATCATGGCCTACACCTCCTACTTGGTGCTACAACCCTCCATATCACCCTCAGCCTATGAACCAACCATTTCAGCAATATGTTCCTCAACAACCTCAGTGGAGAAACCCATAACAAGGGTGGAGGCCTTAACATAATCAACCACCTGCTATATTGCCTCCACCCAAACCTCAACCTCAGCTCACTCATTCTGCTCCACCCAAGCTGCCTCAAATTCCTACACAATGCAATCCGAACCTGAACAATAAGTAGGAACAATAGGTTAATAGTGGAGAGGCATTCTATCCAACTTATGTTGTGGAGATACATGAGAACAATCTCAAGTTGGGAAGATTAATCTTGGAAAATCAATCTCCCATCTCCACCTACATAGGTTGAAGAGTAAAAGGAATAAAGTAACACTCAGATCCAACAATATCCTTTTCTTGAGTGCTTGATCCACTCTAGTTAGCACACCCCATAGAAGACTAAACTTATGGGAGAAATTAAAAAAAATTGTGTGAAAATAATCCTTCTCCAGGCTATTAAGGATGTCCCTATTTATAATAGTGATTTAAGAAACCTAAGAGAAATAAGAAAGATACCCCCACCATCAATGTAGTAGGGAAGTTGTTCGACTTAATGTTGGGAAGGGTGATCTTCTCAAAGTACCTGGACCCTGGTAGTCAAGTTGTAGAGGTACACATAGATGGTGTCATAGTCCCTAATACTCTATGTTGGCAATATGATGCAAAGTGTTGTCCTTGATGGCAACCCACTTGATGAAGATGATGGCAACACTTGATGAAGATGATGGCAACCTACTTGATGAAGTTATTCTTAACTTGATGGACTTGGTAATGATGTAAATCTGATGTGATATGATGTGTCTACAGAGAAAATCAGTTGTAATGATGAAAGGAATTTCAGTATGTGCTAGAACAATGATGAAAAGTGTGTGTCTCAAGGCATACGCGGGTTTGTCTAGGAGAAGTAGCGTATGCACGTGGAAAAGTACGTGAAAAGTCACGTATGCTCAAATGTGCTCTAAATAAGTAAAACCAAGGGTTACTACCATGGTATTGACCCATTTTATTGAGCGCTTGTATGTCTATGAGATCCCGTCCAGGAATACCATTAGAAGTAATTTGGTTTGGCTCATGGTATTGAAAAAGGGTAAACCTATATAAGGAGAAGAAAATCATTATGCAAGGGGTGCATAAGTATGGGTTTGAAGGGATACTTCACTCTGAAGCATGTCTGAATGGAAAGGGTAATAGTTTGATGATAGATCTGAATCTGTGATGCACCTATGAAGAAAATGATGAAGAAGGGAATCTAGATCTGAAATGTATTTGTATCTCCTAGACCTGTTTATGGAATTCTTAGATCTGAGATGAGGCGAACATTTGTCTGAAGTGAAGGGTTAAATCTGAACTGAATATCTGATCTGAAGAAGTATGCTGCTCTATAATGTTTGAAGATCTATACGCTAGTTTTTTGCAGCGGAAGCACGTATATACGCGGGTTTGATGAAGATAAAGCGTGTATGGGTTGTTCTGTAATGTGCAGATGTATACGCGGGTTGATATGAATGGAAGCGCATATATACACAGTATCATTGAAAGGAAAGCGCGTATGAAAACTAAGGTTTGCTGAAGTATGAAGTATGAAATGTCTGATCTGTTTTGTTGTGTTACTTCTATCTGTTAATGATGAATTCTACAGATCTGGGTTGTTTGAAGTGATAATTATCAGTTTGATGTATGATTGAGCTTAAATGTGTGGAGTGGGTCCAGTCTGAAAATATGATGAAAAGTGGCCTGCAAGTTGTGTTCTAAAGAAAGCTATTGGGTCCAGTATGAAAATTGATGAAACGTGGTCCATGGTGGTGCTGAGGGTTGTAGCCTTCAGTCAGGGGGTTGTAGCTCCCTTCTAGGTGAGGCTGGTAAATGAGAGCAGGGGGTCGTAGCTCCCTTCCAAGAGAGGCTGGTAAACGAGAGCAGGGGGTCGTAGCTCCCTTCCAGGAGAGGCTGGTAAACGAGCGCAGGTGGGTGCCTACGTGTTGGTATGAGTCTGCGCCAGCAAACAGTTGTAAGATGTTTTTCTTTATAATAAAATATTGAAGGTCGAGACAACGAAAGCGGTGGTTTTCTCCCGAATTGGGTTTCCACCTAAAATCCTGGTGTTCATGTGTGATGCTTATGTATGATGGTTTATTCAGTTATTACTACACATGCTTACTGTTATCTAATTATCAGAAGAATGAATGTTGCATAGAACTATGTAAAGAATTAATGGCATAATAAGATCTTTGTGTATACGCGAGTTTTATGAAGGATATCTGCGTGTATACGCGAGTCTGGTTAAGCAAAGTAGCGTATGGGTTTTGAAGTAAGAAAAATTAAAAAGCTTTGAGTATGCCCTAAATACTGATTCACCCCCCCCCCCCCCCCTCTTAGTATTTTTCCCAACAATTGGTATCAAAGCAGGTCCTTTTGCAGAAGCTTGATCGCTTAAAGGAGATCCGTCGCAATGGGAAGTCATGAAGGAGTATTGTCTTTAAAGCCACCTCTATTCAATGGAAGTAATCTATTATTCTGGAAGATACAAACAAAAGGATATCTGCAAAGTCTTGGTGCAGAAGTATGGGCAATCGTGGAAGAAGGTTTTCAGTATCCGACAAGTATTCCTACTGATGCAGCAGAAAGGAAGAAATATGAAGTCAATGCCAAAGTAGTCAATGTTTTGTTAGGAAGCATGTATGAACCAGAATTTGCTAAAGTGATGCAGCTAAATTCAGCAAAAGAAATATGGGACAAAATCATTCTGAGCTATGAAGGAGATACAAAGGTAAAAAGTGCAAAACTCCAAACTCTCAGAATTGAATATGAAAATTTAAGGATGCATAGTGATGAGAGTATTGCCAATTTCTTTTTACGTCCAGATGATATTGTAAATCGTATGAGAAGTTTGGGTGAAACCATAACCGATACTACTCTAGTGGAAAAAGTCTTAAGATCTCTGACTTCAAAATTTGAGTCAAAAGTATCAGCTATTGAAGAAAGGCAAGATCTGCAAACTCTTACTATTGTTCAACTACATGGTATTCTGACTGCTTATGAAATGAGACAAGGAGGTACCTCTCAAATCAAAGAAGCTTCTTTTAAGGTGTGTGCAAAAGGAAAATAAAAGGCAGATGTCAAGGAATCAAATTATATAACAGAAGAAGAAGAAGCAAATTTTGTGAGAAAACTCCAACTAGGAACTGGAAGATTCAAAGGTAAGCTTCCCTTCAAGTGTTTTGCTTATGGAAAAGTTGGTCATTATGCTACTAAATGTCCTTATGAAGATAATCATGGTAAAGGGAAACAATTTGAAAAGAGAAAGAGTTATTATACAAATGAAGTATCTGATGAGAAAGAAGAATATTCTGACCAAGATCTACAAGTGCTTATGGAAAAGAAGCAAAAGAAGAAGGAGACTCAAAAGAAGACATCTCAGAAGACATGTGCGGCAGAAAATGAAGAAGATAAAACAGGCACTGATTGTTGTTCTTGTGATTCAATTTCTTGTGAAAGCAATGGTGAAGATAGTGAACGTAACAATATAAGTCTAGAAGAAAAACTCAAGATCAATGATGAAAGCAATGATTGGAATCAATTTCATAAGAGAGAATCTGTCTACAAAGATATGATCTCTAGAATGAATGAACAGAAAGAAATATTGAATGGACAGATAGACAAGTATCAAAAGTTGTATGTTTTTGCAACCAATCGAAGTGAAAGACTTGAAGCATAAATCATCTCTCTCAAAGATCTGGAAAAATAAAATAAGAAGAATGAAGAACCCCTATCATTTGAAAAGGAAGGACTTGAAGCAGAAATCATCTCTCTCAAAGAAGATCTGGAAAAATCAAATAAGAAGAATGAAGAGCTGCTACAAACATGTGAAGAACAAGAAAATTGGTTGAAGGAAGAAATTTTAAAATTGAATGATCAAGTAGAAGAAGGAAAAAGGGTCGAAGAAAGCATGAAGAAGCAATGCCAAAAATTGGAGGTTGAGGTAAACATTCTTAAAGGTAAATTAGAAGAAAAGGATAAAATCTTGAGGTTTCAAGATAGTACTAAGATTCTGGACAATATTCTTAGTAATCAAAGGTCTCCTGCTATTAAACTTGGTCTTGGTTTTCATGAAACAGTCAAAGGAGAATCTAGTTTACAAGGAAGTGCTAAAAATTCAAAGGATGACAAAGCAAAACCAGAAATGGTGAAAGAAACAAAAGGTCAACCAACAAATATAAATACTCAAAGGAAATCATTCACTAATGGTGAATGCTTTAAATGTCATAATTATGGGCATGTTGCAGCAAATTTCAGAAGCAGATCATTTCAGTCACAATCAAACAGATTCTATTCAAAAAGGTACTCTGGTTGCTTCAAGGGATATTATTTTTCATGCAACAAGTATGGTCATAAAGCAGCTGATTGCAATAGAAGGAAGAACAGAGAAACACACTATGATCCTTATGCTTACTTCTCTGGTCATATAAGATGTTATTCTTGTAACAAGTATGGGCATGTGGAAAAAGAATGCAGGATGAACAGATATGAGAAATTGGTTAATTTTTAGCACACAATTAGAAATTTCAAGAAAAGCTAGAATAGGAAGGAGGACCGGTCAGAAAAATAGGGAATATTGACCCTACTGCAGTCATCTGCTTCTGAAGCTTACTTCTCTTAATGACTGCTGGAGTAATGTGAGATACATTATAGGGATTAGTAATGTATCATCACAGGGGGAGAAATGTATGATGATTCTCATGGTTAGTTTGGTTATTCTGGTTATGTTTATTTATAGCAAAGCATCTGATGTAAAGAAGACAGGTATAGGTGGTACAAATTCAGGGGGAGATGAAGGAATGTGAAATTTTCAATGTGTCACTTTCCATACGCGGGTTCAGTGAACTAAATCTGCGTATACACGCGAGTTACAGTGGAGACAGTCGCGTATGCGCTAATAATAAGAAAATTTGTATGACAACTGAAGATCAGGAGCATAAGTTCAGGGGGAGCATCAGTCTGACTATTAATGATTGTATCATTGGCACTATATCTACTTATTACTCAGTTCTAAATGATGATGAAATGATACATGGTTTCTGATGATGAGATTATGGATGAGCCCTATTTGCTTTTTGCTGAAGATTATTCTTTGCTTTTTGGATGAGATGGAAGTCTCATGATTCAAAGATAAGGACAAATCATGTAGAGTTGTTGCTGGTTGAGACCTTTTTTAATTCTTACACATGTTACATCATGTTCATGATAAATCTTGAAGATCTTGGTGATATTAGATCACATGAATGATTGCTTGACACATAGTGTTTATTGTAGAAGTTGTGCTGGTATGATAATTCCTCTTGGGAAGAATATGTTGATGCTGCAAAGAGTTTGAAGGCTTGGTTACTAATGTGCTTTTGCTACAACCATCGGATGACACTTGAAGACACAACTACATTGTCCTATCTATCTGTTCTCATATATTCCAGGGAAGCATTCAAAATATCTCAGAAAGAAGCTGAAAACTGTCTCTGTAGAGGATCAGATCTGGTTAAAATGCAGAAGATGGAATTGGATACACGGATTTCCTTAAACACAGTCGCGTATATACGCGAGTTCATACACAGAAAACTGCGTATGTGTGGTGGCTGACAATTTTTCTGGGTCAGCATTTCTTCAGCACAAGTTGTGGTGTTGTTTGGTATCTCTGATACTGTATGGTTTCTCTGGTGATGTTTCAGCTCTTATATTTCAGTTTCATTCTCTGATTTTGGGTGAAGATGCCTTGATGATTTGCTGTTGAAAGTGTCCAGGATGCATAAGCAAAGGGGGAGCTTTTGTCATATAGAAAGGATGCATTGGATGCACAGTTTCAGGGGGACCATTAGTCTTGCTGAGTATAATGCATTGTTGGAATTATGATGGTTTTGAAATGAGATCTCTCTTGAGGTCCTTCTGGTATTAGTCATGAAAAGTCATATTTGTAATTTGATGAAAAGGTCATGTTGAGACCTATGATGTAAAAATTGTAATATTCAGTCATTTAAGGACTTGATCAAATGTGTAAACCCACTTGGTTGGGTATTTGAGTCTCATATGTAAATCCACTTGATTGGATCTTTGATGTAAATATGAGTCCTTGGTGATAGGAAGGTCATAGATTCATGTACTTCATTGAAAAATATGTTTGAAGATTCAGCATGAACTCAGGGGGAGCATGGTAACTTCAGTGCACATCAGATCTACAGCGCTCTTCTTGCTACATGAGGAGAAAAACCTTGTGTTGGTTTTGATCCGCCCTTTTCCCTTGATGTCAAAGGGGGAGAGTGACATGGTGTTTGAAGAGGGGGAGAATATCTTTATGCTTAATGTATTTACCTGTTGTGATCAAACACCATCGTGGTTGCCATCAAGTCCAAAGGGGGAGATTGTTGGCAATATGATGCAATGTGTTGTCCTTGATGACAACCCACTTGATGAAGATGATGGCAACACTTGATGAAGATGATGGCAACCTACTTGATGAAGTTATTCTTGACTTGATGGACTTGGTAATGATGTAAATCTGATGTGATATGATGTGTCTACAGAGCAACTCAGTTGTAATGATGAAAGGAATTTCAGTATGTGCTAGAACAATGATGAAAAGTGTGTGTCTCAAGGCATACATGGGTTTGTCTAGGAGAAGTGGCGTATGCACGCGGAAAATTACATGCCAAGTCACGTATGCTAAAATGCACTCTAAATATGTAAAACCAGGGGTTACTACCATGGTATTGACCCATTGTATTGAGCGCTGGTGTGTCTATGAGATCCCGTCCAGGAATACCATTGGAAGTAATGTGGTTTGGCTCATGGTATTGAAAAAGGGGTAAACCTATATAAGGAGAAGAAAATCATTGTGCAAGGGGTGCATAAGTTTGGGTTTGAAGGGATACTTCACTCTGAAGCATGTATGAATGGAAAGGGTAACAGTTTGATGATAGATCTGAATCTGTGATGCACCTATGAAGAAAATGATGAAGAAGGGAATCTAGATCTGAAATGTATTTGTATCTTCTAGACTTGTTTATGGAATTCTTAGATCTGAGATGAGGCGAACATCTGTCTGAAGTGAAGGGTTAAATCTGAACTGAATATCTGATCTGAAGAAGTATGCTGCTCTATAATGTCTGAAGATCTATACGCTAGTTTTTTGCAGTGGAAGCGCGTATATGCGTGGGTTTGATGAAGATAAAGCGTGTATGGGTTGTTCTGTAATGTGCAGATGTATATGCGGGTTGATATGAATGGAAGCGCGTATATACGCGGTATCAGTGAAAGGAAAGTGCGTATGAAAACTAAGGTTTGTTGAAGTATGAAGTATGAAATGTCTGATCTATTCTGTTGTGTTACTGCTATCTGTTAATGATGAATTCTACAGATCTGGGTTGTTTGAAGTGATAAGTATCAGTTTGATGTATGATTGAGCTTAAATGTGTGGAGTAGGTCCAGTCTGAAAATATGATGAAAAGTGGCCTGCAAGTTGTGTTCTAAAGAAAGCTATTGGGTCCAGTATGAAAATTGATGAAACGTGGTCCATGGTGGTGCTGAGGGTTGTAGCCTTCAGTCAGGGAGTTGTAGCTCCCTTCTAGGTGAGGCTGGTAAATGAGAGCAGGGGGTCGTAGCTCCCTTCCAAGAAAGGCTGGTAAACGAGAGCAGGGGGTCGTAGCTCCCTTCCAGGAGAGGCTGGTAAATGAGCGCAGGTGGGTGCCTGCGTGCTAGTATGAGTCTGTGCCAGCACACAGTTGTAAGATGTTTTTCTTTATAATAAAATATTGAAGGCCGAGACAATGGCAGTGGTGGTTTTCTCCCAAATTGGGTTTCCACCTAAAATCCTGGTGTTCATGTGTGATGCTTATGTGTGATGGTTTACTCAGTTATTACTACACATGCTTACTGTTATCTAATTATCAAAAGAATGAATGTTGCATAGAACTATGTAAATAATTAATGGCATAATAAGATCTTTGTGTATACATGAGTTTTATGAAGGATATCCACGTGTATATGCGAGTCTGGTTAAGCAAAGTAGCGTATGGGTTTTGAAGTAAGAAAAAGTAAAAAGCTTAGAGTATGCCCTAAATACTGATTCACCCCCCCCCCCCCCCCCTCTCAGTATTTTTCCCAACACTCTGATTGATCTCAAATATGACATCAATTTAATTACCAAGGAAACTATGCTTAAACTCAACCTCCAAGGGATTTTGAGGAAAACCACAATGGTTCTGCAACTTGTAGACCAGTCCACAGTAGGTTTGGAAGGAAATGTTAAGGATGTAATGGTTTCAATCAACTCTTGGGAGTACCTTATATATTTCCTTGTTCTCTAGCTGAAAACCAACTTTAATGGATATCCTCTCATTTTAGGGAGACCTTTCTTAGCCACTTTCAATGCTCATATAAGTTGTCGGGCTAGAAACATGACTATAAAGAATGGGCCCTTGTCTAAACTGTTTGTATTATATCCTCCTCCCTAGCCTTCCATTGAGCATGACATACCTTTATGGTTGGAGGATGAAGAAGAAGAATATGAAGTATACATCACTATGCCATATGGCATTTCTACCATAGATATTGTTCTTAGAGGGGGGAAACCTTATGAGGATGACCTCATTGATAAAATAATTTAGAACCAACCCCCCACTAACAATCCACTTGATGACCTAGTAAAAGAGTCTAAAAGTCACCCTTTGATGAAACTTCAATCAGTGGATTCAAGTTCTAAAACCACCAAGGCTGTGGAATTTGGCCAATAAAAATCTTTGAAAATTAACTCATCCCTATCAGCTAAAGACGAAGAGCATCTATGCCATCTCTTGAAATAAAACCTTGATGCATTTTCTTGGGAATACAAAGACATTGAATGAGTGCATCCCTCGGTGTGCTCACATCATATCTACATTAAAGAATGGTGCAAGCCTATGTGCCAACCCCAAAGAATGATGCACCCAGCTCTAAAGGACACAGTAAAGGAAGAACTGTAGAAATTATTGGATGCAGGTTTCATCTATCCTATATAATATAGTGAGTGGGTATCTCCTCTTGTCCAAGTCTCAAAGAGGAATGGAAAATGGCGAATATGTGTTGATTACCTAGAAATCAACAAAGCCACCAAGAAGGACCATTCTCCCTTCCCCTTTATAGATCAAGTTCTAGATGGCCTTGCAGGAAAGAAATTATTTTCTTTCCTAGATGGGTTCAGTGGGTATAACCAGATCCAAATTAGCCCTGAAGACTACGAAAATACTACTTTTACATGTCTCTGGAGCACCTTCGCTTACAAAGTCATTCCATTTGGGTTGTGAAATGCCCTAGCTACATTCCAAAGAGATTTCTTGATCATTTTATCCGAGCTAGTCCATGACTCGGTTGAAATCTACATGGACGATTTCACACCTTATGGGGATGACTTCCAGGAAGCTCTCTCCAATTTGGGAATGGTGATGAGAAGGTGCATTGAGATGCATCTCTCCATGAGTCCAGAAAAGTGTGAATTCTTAAAAAGAGTAGGAGTATTATTGGGCCACTCAATATCACAAGCATGAATACAGGTGGACCCGAACAAAATCACCATCATAAAAAGGGTGCCTACTCCTCAAAAGCAGAGAGATGTCAGAAGTTTCCTAGGTTTATCTAGCTACTATATAAGTTTCATCAAAGACTTCAGAAAAATTTCTTCACCATTATATGGCGTGTTGGCCAAATATTTTGAGTTTATCTGTTCCATTCTCTATCAAAAATATTTTGAGCTCATTAATGAAAAGTTAACTACTACCCCCATTATCTGAGGTCCAAATTAGGCTCTGCCTTGCCATGTCCACATAGATGCATCAAAAAAAGTTGTGGGTGAAAATTTGGGGTAGCTAGAAGAAAAATTACCCTATGCCATATATTTCATTAGCAAGAATTTATCCAAGGATGAACTCAACTATACGGTCACAGAAAAGGAACTTCTAGCCATTTTCCATGCTTTAAAAAAATTTAGACATTATATCTCTAGTTATCAGACCTTTGTACACACTAATCATCCAGCCATAAAGTAATTAATGAATAAACCTGATGTTAATGCTAGAATAATTAGATGTTTTTTTTATTACAACATTTTGACCTAAAAATTATTGATAAACCAGGGAAGGATAATTTTGTTGTAGATTTATTATCTTGACTAACTCTACTTGCAGATGACGAAGGAATGGTGGATGACCAGCTTCCATATGAACACCTATTTTCTATCTCAACACTATCTCCATGGTTTGCTGACATGTCTAACTACTTGCTGTTTGAAAATTTCCCTCCAAACATCTCATCTAGGGAGAAGAGAAAGATCATCAAAAAAATCGCCCCTTTCACCTAGATTAGTGGAAATCTCTTCAAGTTGGGCCTTGACCAAATTCTCAGAAGATGTGTGAGGGAGAAAGAAGTTTTTGACATCGTCTCGGCATGTCATGATAGTCCTTGTGGAGGCCACTTTGCTACAAAAAAAACAGCCTTCAAAGCTTTGTATGTGGGTTACTATTTTCCTACCCTCCACCAAGATGCCAAGAGATACACTAGTAGGTGTGACCAGTGCCAAACAATGGGGAAACCTACATAGAGGGATGAAATACCTCTGCACCCTTATGTGGCTCTAGAGCCATTTAACAAGTGGGGCATGGAATTCATTGGACCCATTGATCCACCATTCGGGCATGAGAGGTATATCATAATCTTCACTAACTACCTGCCCAAGTGGGCTGAAACAAGGTTTGTAAAGGTGGAAACAGAGGATAAAGTAGCATATTTTTTTAGAGAGAATGTGATATACAAGTTTTGATACCCCATAGAGGTATTTACTAATCAGGGGGCTCAATTTACATCTCGTCTCATTGAAAATCTTCTGATTCAGCACAATATAAAGCATAGGACTTCCATTTCCTACCATCCTCAAGAAAATGGTCGGGTGGAAGTGACAAACAGAGCCTTAGAGAATATCCTCACCAAGGTTGTGAGAAGTGGCAAGAAATATTAGGTAGACAGATTCATGGAAGCCACTTGGGCTTACAAACAACTTGGAAGACAACCATAGGGTTCACTCCTTATGAATTAGTCTATGGGAAGAAATCTTTGATTTCCATTGAGTTTGAATACAACACATTGAGGATGGAAGTTGAGTTAGACGTAGATATCAAAAAGGCCCAAAAATAAAGATTGTTGCAGTTAAATGTTTTGGATGAGTTCAGGATGCAGACACTCCTTCACACATAAGTTATTTAGCTACAAAGGAAGGTTTGGCATGATAATCACATTAAGGAAAATACCTTTCAAGAAGGAGATTGGACACTTCTCTATGACTCAAGGTTCAAGGAATTCAAAGGAAAATTAATGAAAAGATGGTTGGGATGTTACAAAATGGAAAAATTATATGATAATGGCATGGTTTAGATCAGGACCATAGATGAGGAGGGAACCCCCCCACTTTTCAATGGTTACATGATTAAAGTATACAAGAAGCCCCTGTCTAGTGATTAGTTTATAAATTCCATAAACAATGAGGTGTATGTAATTGGAAGCTCCAGAGTTTCCAGTGCCTCCCCTTCATAGAAAAAAGAAAATAAAAATAAATAATAAAGAGGCATGGGTGAAAACCTCTCTAAGGCACCCAAGGCCAACACCAAGGTTGAAAACCTCCATGAGGTAGTCCTGGAGAAGAAAAAATAAAAATAAATAAATAAAATATCCTTGGGTGACATTCTCTTTGAGGCACCCAAGGAAGACTTTTGGGTTGAAAAACAATGTGGAGGAAGCCCACTTGTCCTCAGAAAAAAGAAAAAAAGAAAAAGAAAATCACACCTATGCATTCACTTATTTCTGTTTTGCAGGTTGTTGATCAAATGTGGTTTTAGACACAGAGGAGTAGTTTTCTTTCTATATTCTCTCTCTCCTCTGCTTACCAATTCCATGAGAAACTCCATAATGCAAAAATCCACCCATTTCTTCCTTCAAGTAAGAAGAAAACCCATTTTTTCCTCCTGTCTGTAATTGCTACAGGATGTCCTAACTGCTACAGGATTTCCTATAGTGCTACAGGAAACCATGTAACTACTATAGGAAAATCATATGCAAGAAAAGAAGCTCTCTCAAGGGAATATAAACTTCAATAAAGGCATGAAAATGGATATGTTTTCTATACCAGCACTCCTACCCCTCACTCCACTCCATGCATGAGAACTCACTCTCTAAACCCTATTTTTCACCACTAGCATCTAGGTTACCTATATTTGGACATGGGACCTCTACCCTCACCTATAAATCATTCCACTCACTCCATAGATCCATCTCTAACCTCCATACACCATTTCCATTCATTTATTATCAATCTGGAGCTCCAAAGAAGCAAAGAAGGAATTGCTACAAGAAGTTGATTAGTTCTTGTAGAATTATTGTACATGGCATAGCAAGGTCAAAACGGGAGAAGAAATCGATGGAAATCAATTCAAAGGACCACTAGAAGACTCCAAGAGGAAGATAAAACTAGCAAGAGCAACTAAGGACCTCCATGAAGAACCGACAAAAAGGAAAAGAAAATTAAAAAGTTAAGTAGCTCACTCAGAAAATGTATAAAAAAAACACTGCAAAAGGAAAAAAAATCATGGCTATCACCAAACTACAGCTCCCTACATCAAATGATGTCTGCAACTCCTAAGCAATAGGTAGGCTCAGGTATGGCCTTTCACCTTATTGGGAAGGTAAATCCTCTCTGCAGACAGAGATGATCCCTCTAGCCCTAGAGTGGGTCTAGCAACAAAAAGGACAAGCTACAGTGTAGGTTCCTTAATTAATGAATGAAAGGGACAGGTTAGATCGACCTACATGGAGTCCAACATTTTCATTGCTATAGTGGTGGTGGCCTCTTGATCTCTGTCTCGATAGGTCACAATCCTTCTGCAACAATTTTCAGATACTTGCACAAAGATCATCAAACAAGAGCAGCATACAAAACAATCATTTCATTCATAATCAGCTAATGAGTCAAGGAGGGTTAAGCATATTGCATCAAATAAAACACATTAATGCAAGATGGGAACCAGAAAATAGTCATGTATATGTATAAAGAAAAGGAAGAGTTACAACCGGAGCCTTGACGTCACAACCTCCTCCAGTGGGGTTCAGTCGAAGCGCGTATCAAAGGTTCGTCAGGGAATTCGGACGAGGTGAGGACACAAGCCTAAGCTCTCTCAACAAAGGTCTCTTTCCATTCTATATTTCTAGTGAAATGTTCAGGAATTCTCTTCAATGTTTCAGCTATAATATGTTCAGTTCAGCTAGCTCATCAATGGAATATGGCTTTATTTATAGAGGGAGAGGAGGAGGTTGGGATCCCTACAATGGTGGAAGGGAGGCCTTATCCCTTGGGAGGTTTCCCTAAAAGGTGGAAACAAGAGGCCAAAGGAGGGAGGCCTTGGTTATTCAGTCGAACCACTCCAGATGAATCGCCCACAAAGTTGTTATGATGGAAAATTTGCCTCTATTTTTAAAAAACATTTCATAAACAAGTTGGTGCGGGTAGGTCATTAGGATAGAGCACCAATGGGCATGGGGCCGAGTGTTAGTCTTCCTCATCAACGCAAGGGCATAATAGTCTACTAATGCTAAGGAAAAAACATGTGTTTTTGATGGCCTGCTCAAGAAATTGTCAACAGAAGGAATGTTTTCCTCATGGCAAGGGATGCAATGATGGTCTTTGCAAGGCACGACACTTTGTTTTAGTCACATAAATGATCCTCCAATTTTCGAGATGGGGATTGCAGGGATAGTGGAAAAATTTTGTGTAACACACCCTATCTCTATGCACTCATGTTGACCAAAATTAATTAATGTCGACAATTAGAGATTAAAAAGGAAAAAGGTGGCCAACTAACTCGACCACCCTCTTAAAGTTAAAGTGAACAAGAAATTGAGTGTGCATGCTACCTAGGAAAGTCAAAAAATTTAATGGTGAGTTCACAAAGACATAGATGTGATTCTGAGGTAGAGGAAATGATTAAGTGGAGTGGGACCAACGGTCCAAAAGAGGAAAACTTGTGCCACAATCCAAGTGATCACTCTACTTCAAATTCGGTTAAGTTGACATAAAGGGAAGTGTTGGCTCATTCTTCTCATTTCATTTAGCATTTAGAGAGCAGTGGGAGGAAGTAAATTCAAATGAGCCATCGAAGAACATAGCACCAAGGCCGATTCTGCATGTAAACCTCGTGCTACACGAAACTGTGGATGCTACAGGAATACAGAAGGTTGAGCAGTGAGAAAAAGTGCAAAGAAGAGCCACTCATAGGTGGTATTAACTTCTAATGCCACCATCTCCCAAGAAAAAATCACTAGAGGTCAGAGGTAAGTGGTTTCCACTCCCCAAAGTTGTGAATTTCCCATGAAATTTATACACAGTCAGCAATAATTCAGAAATTAAGAGGTTGAATCAAGGTAGCCTGAGTTTATTTAAAAGCTATAATATCTAAGACCATACTTCACCAATAACTCTTAGAAAAAATCACTCAGCCACCTTCCTAACATGGCCATAAAATGGGAGAAGGATTTAAGAGAAGGGAGCCCACATATATCAGAAGGATAAGATCACACCCTCAGGTGGTGGAGATTTTCAGGAACCACTAGTGGTTAGGTTTCTTCGAGATCCTCAAGGGCTTTGATGAGTAGATAGATCGAGAATATGCAGTGGCCCTGTAGTCACAAACATATGAGAGGGCCACCACTATGGTTAAAGTCCTAGCTATCACAATTACACTTGAGCTAATTAGCAGAATCACCACTTTCCCCTAGGAGTTAAGTGGAATAGGGAAGATAGGGTGTCCAACGTTGTAGCTAAAAAAAGCTTCTTTCTGTTTGGTGAATAATTCATTGAAGACAAAATTAGAGTGAGGAGAGAAAGCCTTCCATACCCTTTGGAAGAAGTAGCATTCCAAATTATGAAATAAATGTCCTGTGAGGGCAGACTTAGTGTGGTTTATGGATACCACTTTAGGTTGTTGTATGCTTAAATTTCAAGGAGAACTCCCTCTAGAAAAAAGATTGAGCATTCCCTATTTATGCTTGAATTCAGTTAGGGACATGAGGCAAAAGGTGAGGGAAAGGAAGTACCAGCACTTAGCTCACCATGGCCTCATCAAGCTAATAGTGAATGATGCTCCAAATAGATTGAGCCTCCATGTTCACTGGTCTTCATTCATAGATATGGATAGGGAAGTCTTCATAGCCACCCAAACTCGACAAACCTCTACCTCTAGTAAAAAATGTAATCTTTGAACTGGGAGCTTATACGAGTACCTGCTTTTTTGAGGTAGTAAAAAATCATCTGATTCTGAAAAGTGTTCATTCATAATACACTTTTTTTTTAGGTAGCAAAAAATCATTTGATTTTGAAAATTGTTGATTCAGAATACACCTTTTTTTTAGGTAGCAAAAAATCATCTTATTTTGAAAAGCGTTGATTCAAAATATGCCTTTTTTTAATTTTTGGCATACTTTTTACACTTTAAATTTTCTCATGTATCAAGTATGAACATTTTTTAAAAATATTAGCGATTTTTCATGCTAATTTTGAAAAGTGTTGATGCAACATCAACCCCCTTTTTAAGAGGGCTTATGTTTGACAGTTTAAATTTTATAATGTATGAAGTGTGGTAATTTTTTTTAAATATTTAAGATTTTCATGGGACCATTTTTGTTAAATTTTGATTATTTAACCATTTTTCAAGTGGTTTCATTCCTCATTATGTTTTTCGTGTTTTCAAAGGTTTCCAAATTATTGTCTTTTGTTTTCCTTTGCAATCAAAATATATATATATATAATATATATATATATATATATATATATATATATATATATATATATATATATATATATATATATATATATATATATATATATATATATATATATATATATATATTTCCAAAGTTTAAAAACATTAATAAAATTTATTTTGAGGTTGGGGCTTCTTTTATATTTATATATCCTTAATTAATATTTCAATACACATAAAATTATTGTCACAAAAAAAACAATTTTAAAAACTAAACAAAAAAATACACATTTTTGCATACAGATATAAGTAAATAAATATGTATTTTAGGACATTTTCGTTAAAAACGACACGTTAAATAAATAAAAATGATGTAAATTTTGAATATTTTTTTTTGGAAAATAAAAAATTTATAAATTTTATATAAAAAAGATAACATTTCAAAAATAAAAATTCCAAAAAATGATTTAGATAACATTTTAAGTATTAAAAAAAATAAAATTAAAATAAAACATATAATTTATAAAAATCATAAACATAAAAAAAAAATTATGTTATAAAAAATAAATCACTAAAAATAAAAAAGTAATAATAAAAATACATTGAAAAAAATAAATTAAAAAAAATAAAAATAAAATAAAAAATACATTAAAAACAAACAATCTAAAAACATAAACAAAAAATATATAATTTTAAAAAATAGAACACACACACACATATATATAATTAAAAATAATAATATTAATAATAATAATACTAATAAATGAATTATTGCATCCCTTGAGTCATTGGTGGCCTAAGGGATTGCCTGCCCTGGGCGAGTGGAGTTGTTGCAATTTCGTTCGCCCATGGTAGGTGGCCCCTTGGGCCACCAGCGAGCTCAAAGAATAGACTTTGAGCCATCGGTGGCTCGAGGGACCGCTTGTTATGGGCGGGCGACACTGTTGTAGCTCTGCCTGACCACGCCAAGTGATCCCTCGAGCCACCAACGGCTCAAAACCGATTCTCAAAATTGGCTTTAAGTTGTTGGTGGCCTAAGGGGTCACCTACCATGGGTGGGCATACATGTTGCAGCTCCACTTGCCCAAGGCAGTCGGCCCCTTGGGCCACCAATGACTCAAAGTCGATTCTTAGAATTGGCTTTGAGTCGTTGGTCGCCCGAGGGACCGCTTGTCGTGGGAAGGCAAAGCTGCAGTAGGTCCTCCCACCCATGACAGGCAGCCACCAATGACTCAAATCTGATTTTGAAAATTGGAGCCAATTCTGAGAATCGACTTTGAGCCATTGGTGACCCGAGGGGCCACTGTCTGTGGGCGGGCAGAGATGCAGCAGCTCCGCCCACCCACAACATGCCACCTCTTTGGCCGCTAATGGCTCAAATTTGATTCTGAGAATTGGATCTGATTCTCGGAATCAGATTTGAGCCATTGGTGGCCGCCTGTCATTAGTAGGAAGAGATGCAGCAGCTTCGCCTACCCAAGGCATGTGGCCCCTGCCTGCCGAAGGCATGTGGCCCCTCAGGCCACCAACAGCTCAAATATTATTCAAAGAATCGAATTTGAGCAGTTGGTGTCAGCTTGCCATGGAGAGGCAGAGCTCCTACAGGTTCGCTCACCCACGGCAGGCAGCCATGAACGGTTCAAATCTGATTCTCAGAATCGAGTTTGAGTCATTAGTGGCCAGAGGGACTGCCTGGCGTGGGCAGGTAGAGTTGTTGCATCTCCACCTCCCCCACAGCAGGCGACCCCTTGGGCCATCAACAGGCTCAAAGCCGATTTTGAGAATCGTCTTTGGCCCCCTACTGATTTTGAGAATCGGCTTAAGCCCGCCGGTGACCCAAGGGACCAAATTTATATATATATATATATTTTAAATTATAATTATTAATTTTTTAACCAATTTTAATTAGTTTTAGTTTTTTTTTTAATAGTTTTTGTTTGTTATTTTAGTTTTTTATATCTTAATTTTTTATTTTATTTTTAATGGTTTCTTTTAAAAAAAAATCTTATTTATTTAAATATTTTTTATAATTTTTTTTTAATGTTTTCTATATTTTAGATTTTTAATGTTTTTTATTTTTATTATTTTGATTTTTGATTTTTCTTTTTTTAACTTTTTTAATTTTAATTTTTTTTTTTTTTTAAATGTATAGTTTATTGATTTATTCTAATGTTTTGTTTGTTTGTTTTTTATTAATCATTCAATAAAGTATTTTTTTTTTAATTCTTTAATTATGTTTTTGAAAATATATTTTTTATTTATATTTTTTTTGTTTTTATTTTTTATATGTTAATTTTGTTTTTTAGTTTTTTGACATTTTTTTCTAATATATATTTTTATTTACTTTTTATTGTTATTTTTAACTTTTGTTTTTTTTTTTGTTTTTTTTCATTGTTTTAATTTTTTGTTTTTTTGTTTTTTTTTCATTTTTTTTTTTTTTTTGAAATTTTAAGGTTTGTCGGAGTCATGATATTTTATCTTTTATGTCATTATTTTAGGGATTTTTTTGCACCAAAAAAATTGTTTTCACTACCATGTTTATAACATGTTGAAAAATTACCCAAAAAAAAAAAGTTGTTATTCCAACATCAACGCTTTTCGTTTTCGCGCTGTTTTTCTGTGTTTTTGGGTTTTCTTTTTTTTTTTTTTGCTAGAGTTCTCATTTGCAGTTTATAGTTCACATTTCATAGTTTAGATTGTTAGTCTTGGAGAGAGTGGAATGGAAGTAGAAGAAGAAGGGGAGGTTGAAGAGACAGAAGGAGAAGATGAGGAAGAAGAGGAAATGGAGATTAAAATAAAAAACGCAAAACCCCTAGAAACAAAGGAAGGAAAAGAAGAAGAAAAAGAGGGAGATGAAATAGAGGAAGAAATAGAGGAGAATAAGGAAGAGAAGAGAGGTGAGGATGAAATATTAGACCCTATGCTAGGCACGGATACCTCTCCTCACCAGACCAACATATCACCTGAGATAATAGAGAAATAAGTGGCTGCTACCTTAGCCACTTTGAGAACACTAGTGAAGGCCAAGAGAAAAATACAAACACCCATGTACTTCAGGACTGGAAAGAGTGCCAGGGTAAGTTAGGGGAAGCCATAGACTCCAACCAATATACCTATAACAATTGAAGAGTCACCCAAAAAGGATGATGAGATAAGATTGGAAGAAGGGAAAATTCAAGAGGTCACCTCACTTGAGAGGGCACATGTGACCTACAGGAGGAGACATTCATCTAGGTTGACATCCCCTACACATATACCAAAACCCATAGACCCTCAAAAGACAGAAAATAAGGAAAATCAATTAATGGAGGGTTACAAGAAATTTGCAACACGAAACTTTGTCTGTGCTACAGGAAACTCTAGCAGTGCTAGAAATAGAGCAGGAAGGCTTGGGGGAGGGAGATAAGGCACCCATGGGTGGGAAAGAGGCCCAAGAAGTTGAGAAAGAAGCACAAGTTGAATGGAAAGATTCCATAGGAGAGGAAGAGAAGGAGAAAAAGGAGGAGCCTACCTCCTCAAAATGTGTCCCTAAAGATATATAAGCAGTTTCACACCCTACCCCTCGGTCAAATCTTAGTTCTTACTATAAATTTATTGAAGGGAGCATAATTATTCCTCAAAATCTTGTAGCCCCCTTATTTTATCAGTTAGAACAAGAAAGAGCACACACTCATTATTAGATGAAAATTGCTACAAAAAAAGGTGTGCGTGACATAGGGTTCATGGAGGAGAAGGTCACTGAGTTGGGAAGGGATTTTTCTAGTGTTAAACTCAGAGAATCCATGTTGAAAGAGCAGCTTCGGGAAACATAGGCAAAGAATGCAAGATTGCAAAGTCAATTTTAACAAAAATACAAACAAATTTCCACCATGGCAGATTTGTTCATGGAGGCCATCAAACACATATATCCATCAAAATTTTATGCCATCTACCTCAAAGTACAATTTCTCCAATTTCATATTAATACATGAGCCTATCATGGGTCCTTACCTTTTCAGAACTGCATGAAATTCGTTGACTTTTTCAATCATTCCAACATGGTATACAAGGCCAAGACGGAAGAATTCTACATGCACAATCTTATTTTGACAAACCTAAACATTTGGGACCCTAACCCTAGGTTGGGAGATATGCAGTTAGTGGTATTAACTTCTTGGATGCTCAATGAGGAAGCAAGAGCAGAGAAAGTAAAGAAGGTGATGAGAAGAGAAAACAGACAACCTCTACACATAATGGCAAAACTATTCAGCCATAGGGGATTCATTAACAATCACCTCATGATAGAGAATGATGCTAGCCTTGCAGACAAGTACCTCAACACACAAGCACAAGCCATTGGACATTTTGATGATATTTCTATGTTTTTGTGAGATGAATGTGTAATGGCAAGTCAAAGAAGGTGTAATGGCCTCCCTCTTAGTCTCAGAAACATGGAATATCATACCCCAGATAGATTGAGGAGTGCCCTAGAAAGGGCATCATTATACAAGAGGGATATGCATGCAGTGAAAATACAATGGCTTCACTTGAAACTCATTCCACCTTTACTGCTGGGACTGAGTGCAGGGAAATACCATGATGAGGAAAACAGAGAATGGGAGGAGGTAGAAAATAATTTTGGATTCTACCCTCCTAAAGGAACTCATTCACTTATTCCTTGGGAGGTTAGAGGGGCCACTAAAGCACTAAAAGAAATGAAGAAGTGGGACTAAGTTTCTCAGAGGATGAGCAACCATTTGGTAGGGGGCTGATGATGAGCACCATCATTAGGTATAATTGGAAGGGTTAATTGTCACCTTTTTAGCCTTATTAGTGTCTCTTTATCACATTTAACTACATTATTGTCATATGTTGCTTAGTGTAGATGGTGATTAAGGTTTTTCATACGTTGAATGCCTAATATGGTTTAAATGCAGGATAATCATGAATATATTCCATTTTTGTTGAACATTGTAAAATAAAATCTCAGAGTAGACATCAAGGAGAGATTATAAGAGGGTTTTCCACCTCCTTAACTCCTAAATGTAGCTAAGGGATTCTCGAGATTCCCTCCAACAACTCGAGATCAAAGGCAACCAAAAAAGTGGAAGATCAAGTTCACCAAATATCCACTTCTCTTGCAATCAAAGGGGACACATCACCTACTTTTTAGGGAGATGTTAGTAGCTACCCTTTAGGTTAAATAGGGTAGAGCAAGAGCTCATTAGGATTGGAACTTTGGAGGAAGCTACTAGACTCTTAACTCTTGTGATAGAATTTTGAGACTTTCATGGTTATGTAACGAGACTATTTCTGCAATAAAATGAGTATTTAGTTTTTCCTTCAGTGATTTAGTTTTAGATGGTTGAGCTTGTGGGTTAGGACCAATCCATTGGCCTCAGTCTCACTCCTGTGTATTTATGTTTATTTTTATGCCATTGTAGCTAGTTTACTTCATGAGTTTTAGTAGTTTGCTTACATTTCATTTTATTCTTTTTGGTTTGCTTCTATTTCACATTTTTTTTAGTTAGGCTCTTGTATATCATGGTATAGTAGTATATAAACTCCAAAATTTGTGTGTCAAATCCTCCCTCTCTCACCTCTTTCATTGGAGCTTGAAGCGAACAGATCTTCACCACATGCCCAAAACTGCTTCTTCAGTTTATGATTTCTTGGAATAATATATAGGTTGATGTAGTTGTCATGAACATGTTGAGAATACCGAGTTATATTTCTGTTTGAATGCATAAGTAGGTTTGCTTATCAAATTTATCTCATCTTTTCCATCTTCTTCAACATAGATTTGTCAATTTTTATTGCATGAACAAGTAGTTTTATTGCAGGTTTGATTATAGCAGAAGAGGAGGAATCCACCAACATCCCTAGCTCCATTTATCACCTTCACCAACCTCCTTTCAACAAAATCACCCTCAGCCTTGTTTTTGGTATTTTCACCACCACACTAAGAGCAACCGTAGAAGTGTAAAACAATATTTGAAAGAAGTTATGAGCTTGGCCAAGGGTTTGGCCACCTTCCATCCACCTAAATACACCTTCATTTCACCTTCCCTACCCCTTTCCTTATCAATTTTTTCCTCAAAACACCCTCGGCCTATTTTTTGTAGCATTACAGGACATCATGTAGCAATACAAGAAACCTGTAGCAAATCCTATAGCAATGCCATTTATCCTCTCCTTCATCCTAGAAACCATATCCCACCTCACCTAACCCTTCCACAACATCCCAGGCACCTTCAACTCTGAATCCATGAGTCCAAGACCTTCTTAAGCCTCCTTAGCGCCTTCTTCTTTTGTTGCAAAACAAAGTATTTACAAGCATAGTTAGCCCATGACTAGATGCATTTTTAAAGCATAGAATTTAAGCATAAAATAGTTATATTTTACTTAGCCATTTGGCCCAGAAATGTGTGATTATATTATTCTTCCTTTCTGCAATTTCAATTCAGAAATTTACTTCATGAATGTTGCCTTGTTTACTTCTATTTCTTGCAATAGAAAAATAGCTAGATTTATATTCTTGCTTTAGAATAGTCCTTTGATTGTTGATAGAGTAATGCTTTTGAGTCCTTTATAGTTCTAGGTATAATTCAGAAGCGTGACAAACTTCACTTAGAAGCCCTAGCAATAACACACTTTCGTAGGAATCAGAAGAGGATGGCATGAGTAGAATGCATCTACTCTGTATATAGCACTGTCAACTCCAAGATTGTACAAACTCTGGGTTTATAAAGTAAAGTAGAGTAGCCTCTGGGAGTTGTAGCTCTCTTTGTGCAATACCAAGGCTCACCACCCGTATAGAATTTCTAGAACAACTCCTTTGGAAAACTCTTACATGAATTATGGGAAACCCATCATCTTATTCGCTATGACATGATTTTTTTTTTTGGTCGGTCAAAAGCAATTTTATATCATCAGTTATAAATTTACCTCACACAATGGCATAGTTGTATTAAATATGAGGTTCCCAAGCTTCCAAATGAGCTAGGATGAAGGCCCTCCAAATAGTAATATTGGGTGTAAGCCAAGGCAAACGGTGCTAATGATTAATTCCAACACAAAACTGTAAAAAGAAGTAAAAAAAAAGTATCTTGGGGGGGGGGGGGGATTAGGAGGAACTACTGGCGACACTGCAAAGAAGCCTGCACGGTTGTGGACATGGTAGTCAATATGTTCTACCTAGATTTTGAGTGCTCGGAGGTGGTCATGGAAGCACCTCAGCTAGCGTCGTAGACTCTCCAGAGCATCCAGAGTTTCATTCTGCATATGTTGAATATCATTTATGTATGCAATAATCTCATTTATTTCTTTATATCGCTGCTCCCGTGTGTTTTCCAAATTAAGTTGAATATGTTGGAGTTGGGTTGCAATCATGTCCCGGGTGATTTGCATGTTGACTTGTCTCTCAGAGTGACCTAGAGGTACTGCCATCACTGCCACAAAGTGTTGGCTCTCTGTGAACTACAAGTTAGAGCTCAGTTCTCCATTCAGCCTCCTTTCCTCCATGTCACGCATGAGACCACCTCTACGGGCTTTACCTCGTTGTCATGGCATGCACCCAATCTTCTCCCTCCATGCTCCCATCAGGCTAGAATTCCCTTATCCCACACAGAATACCCCACCCCTATTTGATTTTTCGGTGCAAAATCCAGCACATCCGTCATTGCCACCGGTGACAACCAGATCGCAAGAACATGCAACATTCTTGAATACCCGGTCCCCTCTAATTATTTCTACAGATAGATTCCAGTATGAGCACATGCACCAGGGAGTCAAGACTCCTGCACACTACCTGATCCTGATCCAACACCACTCCAAGATTCATCCATAATCACCATGAGCCACACCACCACACAAGATCATTCACTAGTCAAGATACATGCCCAATTGGGCTTCCTTCCCACCACAAGCAGAACAAGAGCTGCTTCCACCATGACGCACTTCGCATCAAAGGCTAGGTTACCAGGATCCCACTGTCAAACACAACACCATACCCAAATCCCTACCTCCCTATCCTTCCAAATTTCACCCTGTGCATGAGGCTCAAGCGATGGATTAAGAGCAGACGTTGTGGCACAGGGTGGTCTCTCCCACTTCCAATTCACCATCACCCAAACATTACAGAATGCACTCTAGATGCCCATCACCCTTTTAATATCTTGAACCCAATGCGAGGGTTCAATAATCAATGATTCATTACCCCATTCGCGTGAGAGCTATGAATTCTCATTATGGCGTATGGCTGCTAGCCAGACTCTCCCGCATTCACCACCACCATTTGGCAAGTTGACATGACACCCCAGTCAGGGACTCTAAGGGCCACTTCCATAATGGATTTCAGGGTTTGTAGTTCGTCTGGGTCAATATTTGCCTCAGAGATGACATCTGCCTAGGTAGCATGAACCTCACGCTTATGTTCATTCGACCTCTATTTGCTAGCCAATCAACAACCTTGTTCCTAGATCACAGCACATGACTTGTGGAGGAGTATTCAAATGATCATAGGGATATTTAGATACGCGAGAGATGGGATTCCAACTGCCAACTTTTTTCCACCTTTTGAGGGATTGATCCATTTATGATCCTCTGAACCATGTCCAAAATAAGGCAAGAGTCCCCTACAATGTGAATTCTTTCATAATGGAGGTGTGAAGCCAATTTCAAACCTAATTCAAGACCTAATAGCTCTGCCACATTATTTTTCACTGTCCCACTAAGTTCTGTGAAGGTTGCATGTGGGGATCCTTAGGAATCACGCATAATCCCCCCATATCCAGTTGGGCCTAGGTTTCCTTTAGAAGCTCCATCTAAATTTAATTGAATGCACCCCTACGGGAGAGGATAAAAGGAGGCAGGGGATTGGGGAGGAGAGGGTCTGCCTTGGCACAACATGGGGGTGAACCAACACAAGAGAAATATTCATTAAGGCTAATATCTGAGCTTCTTGAGGATTTACTTCCCAATCGTTTGGGTCCAAAATCTCCAATAAAATGGTTTCCTAAATATTGTCTAAGGTTTGGGACCATATAAGAGTGACTGAGGGAGTCTTTCCTTCAAATATGGAGTGATTCCCTACTTTCCAAGGGTTCCACATAATTAATCTCGGTGTTAGCCACCATGCTATTCTTAACACTGGATTTGAGAAGCGCTAGCTTGGCCATTCCAAGAGCATGGTTCTAAAGTATGTTGGATGATGGTCTATAGGGCCAAAAATGGTGGAGGCTTATGCCCAAAATTCACCGATTGTGGAACATTCCGCGAGAAGATGAAGTTTTGTTTTCTCCACCTACCTGTAGAGTGGGCACATCTAAGGTCCAATAGAGCCCCACTTCAGGAGACGGTCCCAAGTCAACACTTTTTTATGCCCAACCAACCAAGGGAAATGTACCACTTTCGGCCACAGGTTACTTCTCCAGATCCTCTTCCATATACTATTGATTTGGTGTGGTAGTATCTGTGCTCTAATCAGATATTCCTCCTTAACCAAGAATCCTCTTACCTTTGACTGTCCCATCTAAGATTATCTGGCTCATTGGATACATGAATTTTCTTCTATGGTAGGTATGTGGCTAATTAGTCTCACAACTACAAAATAATTTCTACTGGTTAATCCTCTTTTCTTTTCCAACAGTGCCATCCTTGGTCATTAGGATGAGTCTTCTAAGCCGAGATCGAATGGAAGGTTGGCATGAGATCAGCCAGGTACTTGTCTTGGGATACGAGAGTATATTTCTACTAAGATTCTTGCGAGAACCATGTTTTCCATCCATATTTTACTTCCTAGAAGAAATGTTCCCTAACCAAGTCACTATTGGTGTTAGCTAAATTCCATATAGTCAAACCAGTGCGATGATGAGGTTCATGAATCAACCCCTCCTTTTTTTTCCCCTATCCATAATTTTTAGTCCAAATTATCCTCCAAAGTTATTCTCCTCCTTATATCCATCTCCACCATAGTTTTTCCCCCAAGGTGGAGTTGAGAGTTGCTGGATCCCTTAAGCTAATTCCTCCCATCAATTTTGTGAGGCATAGCTTTTTCCATGCCACTAAAGTCCATTTCGTGTCCTCAAATGGACTAATTCGGAGAAATATTTTGAATATAGTTGACAGTTTAGAGTAGATGCATTTAGGTGTGTGATGGCCAGACATATAGTACATAGGAATATCTTGCAATACATACTTGAAGAGCGTCGCTCTCCCAGCCAAGTTAAGAACACAGAAGGTCTAGGTTGAGAGCTTACTAGAGATTTTGGCACACAGGGTTTTTTCCAGGGGAAATGCAGAGTGGGTTGAAAATGAGGGGAACTCCGAGGTATTTAGAGGGGAGGGACCCTATGTTGAAGACCAAAATTCTAGCAAAGAAAATTTTCACAAGTCTAGGAGTATGGAAAAAGTAGTATTCTACCTTAGTTATTTAAGGAGAATACCTGACACCTCTTGGAAGTCTTCCAGAATGGTGTTTAGCCGAGTCTCTTCCCATAGCGTGGCCCATCCAAACAGAAGATTTCCATCAAAAAAATGCTAGTGGGTCATATCCACATTTGTTCCAAGAATATGGAGGCCAACCAGTAAGTTGGATTTCTTAGCTGCTTTGATCATCCTCTCCAAGCCTTCCATGCCAATAATGAAGAGGAATGAGGAGATTGGGTCCCCTTGATGGATTCCATATGATGGTTTGAAGGTTGAGTTGGGAGCACCATTAACTAGAGTGGAGAAGAACGGGGTGGAGATCATTGATCTAATCCACTGGATCCAATCTTCTGCAAAGAAAAAGGCTTGCAAGACGGCAAGTTGATAAACCAAAATTAATTGGTCATAGTCTTTGGATAGGTCGAGTTTCATAATCATCCCCATATACTTGTGTTCCTTAATGTAGTGAATGGTTTCATGAGTCGAGACAATCCCATCCAAAATTTGGTGTCCCTCCACAAGTCTTGATTGCTCATGTATGATAATGTAATGGAGAATGGGTTTCAATCGGTGAACCATGATGGAAGACAAATATTTATAAATCACGTTGTAGAGAGTGATGGGGAAAAATTCACCTATACTTGCAGCCTCTTGGTATTTGGGTATAAGGGTTATAAATGTCGCATTCAGGTCGAACCATATCTATCATAGTTTTGGCAATTCTTACACTAGTTCCCAGATATCCTGGCTCAGGAAGTACCATCCAGCTTTGAATAATTCCTCGATGAACCCATATGGGCTAGGTGCCTTGCTCATGGGAAGTGCCTTAACCACCTCTTCCACCTCATTTAATTTAATAGGGCTAAGGATGCCCTCATTCTGCTCGTGTGAAACAAAAGAAGGAATGTGCTGAAGGACCTTCCTCATGGTATCAGATCGGTCATAACCTTCATCTTGCAGCAAGGAGGTAAAGAAGGATTTTAACTCTTCCTCTGTATCTTTCTGTTATTCATGTATAGTTCCATTGGAGCTCTGCAAACATGTGATTCTATTTCGATGGTGATGGTTTATCTTAGATATGTGGAATAATTTTTAGTTTCACTCTCCCTCTCGTAGGCATTAGATCTGCAACTTCTGGCACCATAAAATCTCCTCTTGTTGTCTTATTTCCTCTAGATCCCTTGAAAGGTGCTCCTCTACTTCTACTAAATCCTAAGATCAGATGTCATGAATGATGGTGCTTTCCACTTCTTCCAGGAGTTCCTCGAACTTGCATTTCTCTTCGAATATGTTTCCAAAATATTCACGATTCCATATCTTGATCTAGGTTTTTAAGGCTTGGAGCTTCTTCTGAAAGGATTTCATATTTTTTCCTTGTGGTTTTTCCATATATTTCCATGAGGTTTTGAGCTTGTCTAGGAACCCCAGATGACAAAGCCAAAAACTCTCAAACTTGAAGTGTTTTTTCTATGGGCCAGACAATGAATTTAGATCTACAGTGATAAGCAAATGATCTGATCTCGTGGATTGTATAATCTCAATGGTTATCTGAGGATCTTGTAGCATAAGACTTTCATATATAAGAAAATGATCCAGCCGACATGCAATCAGATTGGGGCTTCCATGGTGGTTATTCCAGGTATGGAGGCCTTGGTGAGGGAAGACATCAACCAGATAAAGATCGTCAATGGTGTCATTAAAAATTTGAGCTGAGGGTTCTAATCTGCGGATTCCCCCTCTCTTTTCTTATAAATTCTTGATCATGTTGAAATCACCCGCCAGGATCCAGTCCTTGTGTGCCCAGGATCATCTCAGTCCCTATAGATGAGACAGGAATGGGGCTTTGTCTCGAGGCATGGGAGGGCCATACCCTACAGTCAGTGTCATCCACCGTGGTTCACCGATCAAGCGGAATAATGATGAAAGAGAGAACCTAGTTCCCACCCATTCTGATAAAATGACTTTATGAAGATCCATAGGATTTCAAGACCTCCAGAAGCATCAGCCGCCTCTATAGTCATGGCCTAACTATTCTTCCAATAGCGCTGGCTATTTCCCTCGACCTTGTATGCGGTCATCCTTTTTTCTTGCGGAAGGACTATCTCTGGTCTATACTTATCAATTTTCTCTTTAAGATAATGGATCTTCCCTAGGCTATGGAAGCCCCTTATGTTCCAAGATATGATCTTCATTAGGATGGAGGGATGAATCTAGGAAAGTAATATGTCAGTTATCCCATCGGCCCCGAGTTTAGAAATAATTCTCGAGCTTCTCGAATTAAATCCTTTGTTTATTTCCTTCCCTTCTAGCTTCTCTCTGATCCTCTGGTTCTAGAAGGGCGAGGGTCATGACATTTTTTTTCTTTACCCACCCCTTTCAGATCTAAATCTAAACAGCCAGAGCAAGCTGAACATTGAGTAAATAAGTTACCAAAATAGGAAGGTTGATTACCTAGGATTTCCTTGACATATACCTTGCTTCATATCTTGAATATCTCCAGCATTTTTTTTTCCTCTGCTCCTAGTCTGTTTTCTTTCTCCTCTTCTTCCAGTACCCAGATTTTGTTGATGAGGATTTATTTGACATGTCGATCTTCCTCTATATGTTCTGGAAGTTTTCTCTTGGTGGCCATATTTTCTCCCAGGATTATGAGTTTTTTATCCACCTCCATGGATCGGGGTATTTCCTTCAATGAGGATGGCGCCTCCTGTGCATGTACCAGGGCTAGATCTTCAAATGTCAGGAGTGCAAAAGGGTTGTTTGAGCTAGGAGGCTACGATGAAGCATGACTCTACAGGGTCTATTTTGGCGGGTTTTGGGGAGCCTCCTGATACCCAAGGCAAGCCTGAGGATTCTTCGGTGGGGGGTGGTTATGATGGGGGCATCGACCATTCACTTGCTGAAAACCCTCTTCAACTCGAAATTGAGCTGAAAATTTTTCTTATTCTGGAAGGGTTAGTGGATAGTCTCGGTAGAGGTGGCCATACTCATGGAATATATAGAATTTAAACATAACATGCTTATAATGTAGCAGTTGGTTCCAGGTATAATCATGGTAGATCAACTCTATGGATTCGGGGAGGGGTTGGGAGATATTCATATGGATGTGGATCCTAGAATAGGCATCGTGACACTTTCGCTTTGTAATATCGAAGATCTTAACAAATTGGCCGATAAAGTTACTAATCCCTTCGAGGATGTATGGCTTCCAGAAGTCATCTGACAGTGAATACAGTTGAACCCAGACTAGCGCGGCTATAAATTATTCCTTATTCAAGTTATAGCATTCTTCCCATAATCGAAGGAAGAGGCTTGCACTACCCATGAAATATGGCCCATTCTCAAAGATTCGCTTCCTATCTTCGAGATCCTCAAAGATAACAGTGAAAAACCCTTTTCCTCCTATAAAAATCTTGAACTATCCCCAATGATCCCATTTGTGCTAGATCCAGACCAAGATGTTTTTCTCCTTGGGCCAAATCCCAAAATAATTTCAATTTACGGTGTGGCCCTTCATATATTGTCGATATTTCTCCAACCGATTGTTTGGAATGGAAAATTTTGGATTGATCTCTACTTTGGGAAGGCAGTGGTTGCGACCTTCTTTCTCCTTCCATTGAGCCCCCATCATTGGGGTTTCTGGTGTGGCTTCGGTGCCAGTCGATCCATTGTTTGGGTGTCCCTAAATGAAAGGGGTTTGATTCACAACTTGTTTAAAGGTGGACGGTCCCTGATGCCATGGCGAGGGGCTAGTCATTGTATGGATATTCCTTGTTGTCAGTGTAATGCTGAAGGGCTTGTGCACGTCCATCTGATTTATAGGACGCAGGTTCTCGAGAAATTCAGTGCCATTAGAGAATTCCGTGCAAATTTAAACCCTAGCTGAGCACGTTGGTCCATTATGGCACAAATATATACATATATATATATATATATATTATTTGGACAATGCACTAAATTTCCTATGGATCATAGTCATTATGGCATGGATTTCTATTTTTTATTTGAACAATGAACTTTATTATCTATAGACCACAACACACATGTATATGGTGACATCACACAATCCAAGCTTTGACATCGACATAATACTCAATGTATTCGCTTGGTGATTATGCATGATGGCATGCGTCATTCCTGGCTCGTACTCATTATTATTTGTATTGCGGAAATCTGTGTCATCAACATTATTTAAATACAATAATAGTGAAAATGACATCGTTTATATTACAATGTATAATTGGTTTCTCTTACATCTCACATTTGATGGATTATATCATTTCCTTGATTTGGAATGATTGTATATACTATTCTCTATGGCTTGCATGTTTCCCAAATTGACTCACAAATCATTTAAAATAGCTCAAAATTTTTCAAGGTGACCCAAATTGTGTTTTGAGACACGTATGGTATGGTTTGAATCAAATGTTTTGTGGATTGCATTTCTCTACAATAGATTAATTATATCTATGGCTAATATCTTTGGTTGTTTCTATACCGATTTGTTGATGTAATTATGACAAGTATCACTTGTATTCCACAGAATGCATTCTTGGATGATGATATGTATATATGTCCACAGTACAGTCTTGGATGATGATGTGTCAATATATTTTTATCTCTCTTTTGATGATAGTATGTAACAAAATCTTCTTGGAAAATAACTCTGTGGTGATTGGGTATAACGATAACCCTAGTGGTCCTTTCGCTATAATGTATAATACAATAAGATTGTTGAACCCTTGGTTAAACTGAGTGGGGGGGGGTGAATCAGTTTAATGCAGTCATGGTCTTGTAAAAATTTCTTTTACACTTATTTACATCTTCAATTCGTGATCAACTTAATATACAATGGAACAACAATCTTAATAAGTGAGCAGCAAGTATTAAGTAGACTAAATACAAAATATCAAGACATAATCATCATGCACATAAACAACAGATATAAGTGGAAACCCATAAGGGAGAAAACCACATCTTATTATTGTTGTGATGCAAAGGAAAGCTCCAACTCCCTCTCACCAATGATTTTCTGTAGGCTCCAACCTACAGGAGGCTACTACCTCAATTTTCCAAGCTACAACTTGCAAGGAAGCACCAACTCCCATCTATTTTCTACAGGTTACAACCTACAGGAGGCTCCTACCTCAACCAGCTACAACTGAACATATATCAAGCTACAACTTGATATGGAAGCACCAACATCCTCACTGCTCAATAAAATCATATGCTAATCTACCTCGATATCAGCTCTGTTTTTCTCCTTCTTTACTGCTATCCTTCCAGCCTTCAAATTTTCTTTATATCATCTTTGGATCTTCACAACTGCTCTCTCTGATCCTTCTTCTTCTTACACTCTTTGACCTCTCTATGCATACTGATATTACATGTATTATACAGATAGCTTTATGACTATTTTCATTCTACAGGGAATATGAGGTGAACAGGCACGACTCTTTGCCTTCCACCATTTTATTTTCTCGCTCATCATTTCAGGAGGTTATAACACTGTCTGCTCATTTGAGAATTAAATTGGATTTTTTATTTGCCTACGGAGACTTGCCTTTGCATCACATACAATAAAATAATTAAATCATTTACATTTATAGTTGCAACAGATAAATCTCAGTCAACCCTTTCAGCTCTTGGTTCACTGTATATTTGTCCCTTTTGCTCCTATCACTGTCTATTCAGTTTCTACTGTTATATTCTAGCACAACTACATAATTGTTCTATTTCTTCTGTTACTTGTGTCTTTTGATCTGCATTCACTCACACTTTGCTTGTAAATGTTCATTATGCATATCCACATGCATATCATCCTTTCATCGATCGAACGGTCATCGCAGTCCTCCTCTTTTAACTTCCCAAACCGACGAAATTCACACACCAAATTGCATTTTATTAATTATTCCCAACCTACGCGAAATAGGTGGTTTTAGAATGCCATGTGTCGCCCTCTTAACACTATCGTGTTCGTTTCACCTTTTACCACTTATCTTCCAAAAGTGGTGCGACAAACACTTACCGGTTTGTAATCCTTCCTTCATTGTTCTGCTTATTTGCCGTTTCTAGTTCCACGTATCTTTTGACCATTGCCGATGATTTACATGCCTCTACGGTCAATCCTTCATCACACTATTCTGCTCATGCTCCGGGTCCTTTTTCATATTTCAGGTCTTTCCTTTGTAACCCGATTCAACCTCTGCTTCCATGGTTTTCTTCATAAAACACTTAGCCCCAGACTTAACTTTGGTTGAAGGGTCCCACAACACAGTGACCAATCATAGCGCATCGCATTGCCACTTCGTGGTATGCAATGAACTTCGCATCGCCGATGTGCGATATTGCGTTGTGCCGCCATGTGTCCCTTTGCATTGCCACATCACATCACAACTTTTCTCATCCATCCAGCGGCTATCACATTCGCTTGCGATGTCCAATATGTGATTGGGTCACACTTGATTGCAATATTCCTCCTGCCCCGATTGTGATTTAATCTCTGCCATCAATCTCCCTTAATTCTCATCCATTGATCGCGCTGGTCCGCGACTGTACTTTTGGGCTTTAGGAAAGCGGGTCCCAATTCACTGCATTGCGGAGGCACTCCTCGGTACGGAATGATCATCGGGCTTTTGTGTACCCCCGCGGTACCATTGATTCCAGATCAATGTTAACCGCACTCATAATATGTGCACGAGGTTTAGCCTTCATTGCCTCTGTTTCCTTCGGTGTTCAACTGCTACCTTCGCTGCCTCTGCTGCACACCTTTGCCTTCGTTGTTCAACTGCCCTCGCTGCCTCTGTTGCACGCCATTGCCTTCGTTGTTCAACTTCCCTCGCTACCTCTGCTACACGCCTTTGTTGCTTCTCTGCTACCTTCACTGCCTCTACTGCCTATGCTGCCTATCACTTCCTCTGCTACCTATGCTATCTTTGTCACTTCTGTTATCACTGGTAATTCTAGTATTACTCCTTTCTACTCCTTTTCCATCAATGACAATATTTCCAGCAGTCTCCCCCTTTGGCATTGATGCCAACACATCCACCAATACTCTGATAATTCCTTTGAGACTTCCTCCCCCTTTCATTCTGAGAAGTATCTTGTCTTTCTTCCTCTACCTTCTTAACAGAAGAGCCTTTCTTATTTTGCTTTCTTTTCCTCCCCCTTTGACATCAATGGCAAAGAGTTGCACTTTTCCCAGTGTGGTTTCTATCATTTCATAATACTCTGATCTTGAGGACTTGTTCCATGCACTGCTCCAATGTTCTAGCTCTTCTATTACAATTTTATTGACTGCTCTCGCCTTGGAATGATGGTTTTTTTTCTAATACAGATTATCACTTGTCTACCATGCTGACCCCGTTCCTTGTATGCAACCTTTATGTATATATATATATATATATATATGAATTTCTAATCATATCAGAGAGTAACATCTGCAGACACTACCCCTAGTTTGTCTCTTAGATATTCGAATGGTTCTTTAGCAAGAGGTTTTGTGAATATGTCTGCTGTTTGTTCCTTAGTTGGTACATATTCCAACTTCACTAATTTTTGTGCTACTTTTTCTCTGAGAAAGTGGTCATTTATTGGGATGTGCTTTGTTTTTTAATGAAGTACAAGATTTTTTGATATCCTTATTGCACTTGTATTGTCACATTTGATAGAGATGGGTTCATCAATGCTTAACTTCATGTCTTGGAGAGTTTGTTTCATCCACATTATTTGTGTGCAACATGTTGCTGCTGCTATGTATTCTACTTTTGCTGTAGATAAAGAGATAGAAGTTTTCTTCTTGCTTAGCCATGCCACCAAAATTTTTCCCAAATAAAATGCACCTCCACTTGTGCTTTTCCTATCATCCACACAGCTGGCCCAATCTGCATGTGTGTATGTTATCAATGTGAATCTTTTTCCTTTTGGATACCATAGGCCATAATGTGAAGTTCCTTGTAGATATCTAATATTCTCTTGATTGCAAGTAAATTATTTTTTTTGGTGCTACTTGATATCTTGCCACAAGTCCTACTACCAACATAATGTCTGGTCTAGAAGCAGTTAGGTATAGCATACTTCATATCATGGATCTGTAAATTTTTTGATCTACATCTGTTGATCCATCATTAGCACATAGTTTGCATCCAGTGATCATGGGAGTTGTCACAGGTTTGCGGTCTTCCATTTGGAAACTTTTTAACATCTCTCTTAAGTATTTTTCTTGTGAGATGAATGTTCCTATGTTCTTTTGTTGAATTTGAAGTCCTAAATATAAGGTGAGCTCTCCAATCATAGACATCTCAAATTCTAATTTCATTTCTTCAGTAAATCCTTTTGTTAACTCATCTTTGTTTCTACCAAACATTATATCATCTACATATACTACTACAATTAGGAGTTCATTTTCATTAGCCTTTATGTACAAATTGATGTCTACTCCTCCTTTCTTAAAACCTTGTTTTTGCAAGTATTTGTCCAACCTTGAATACCATGCAGGAGGAGCTTGTTTTAGCCCATATAAGGCTTTCTTTAATATGCACAAATAGTCATGTTTATTTGTTAAGAAGAATCCTTCAGGTTTTTCCATGAAGACTTCTTCCTCTAAATCTCCATTCAGGAAGGCAGACTTCACATCCATTTGGTATACCTTGAAATCATGATAGCATGCAAAGGCCAAAAACATTTTGATTGCTTCCATTTTGGCTACAGGGGAAAAGGTTTCATCATAATCAAGACCTTCGATTTGAGAGTATCCCTTGCATACAAGTATGGCTTTATTTCTGATTACCTGACCTTGTTCATTCATCTTATTCTTGAATATCCATTTTGTGCCAATGACATTTTTCCCAGTGGGTCTTGGTATTAACTCCCAGGTATTGTTCTTCTTAATCTGGTATAGTTCTTAATTCATAGCATTTACACAATTCTTGTCTTTTCTGACTTCTTCGAACTTCTTTGGCTCTATTTGAGATAGCATGGCTAGGTATACTTCTTCTGTCTGTTCAGCTAGCTGTCTTCTAGTCTGGACTCCCACACTCTCGTCCCCAATGATTTGATCTTATGGATGGTTCTTTTGAGTCTGTCTTGAGGGACCTTTTGAGTTTAGTTTAGTATCTTCTGTTATCTTACTCAGTTCATCATTATCTTGGTTCTCATCTTCAAGATCATCTGGAGGATTGGTGCATCCTGTGCTTCTTGTTCTATTTGGTAGTTCTTCGTCGATTCTTACATCAATGCTTTCCACAATCTTGTGTAGTATTATGTTGTAGTACCTATAGTCCTTACTCTTGGATGCATATCCTAAAAATGTTCCTTCATTAGCTCTTGCATCAAAATTTCCCAGGTTTTCATCATTCATTTTTATGAAACACTTGCTTCCAAAGACTCTAAAGTGCTTGATTGATGTTGGTTTACCATGCCATAATTCGTAATGATTTTTGTCACAGTTTGGTCTTAAATGTGCTTTGTTAAGAATGTGAACAACTATGTGTATTGATTTTGCCCAGTAGGTTTGGGGAATGTTACTTTCTTGCATCATGGCTTTGGAAATTTGTTGTACTGACCTGTTTTTCCTCTCTGCCACTCCATTCTGTTGAGGTGTACTGAAAATTGTAAACTCTTGTTTTATCCCATATTCATTGCATAGTTCTGCAAAATCATAGTCTATGAATTCACCTCCTCTATTTGATCTGATGCACTTTAGCTTGCATCCTGTTTGATTTTCTACCAATGCCTTGAATATTTTGAATTTCTCAAGTGCTTCTGATTTATATTTGAGAAATGCTACCCACGTCAATCTGGTAAAATCGTCTATTATCAACATGAAACAAGATTCTCCGCTTGGTGCTTTAGTTCTTGAGGGTCCACACAGGTCCATGTGTACAAGCTGAAGAGGCCGACTTGTAGATAGTATATCTTTGGTCTTGAAATATATGCGGGTCTGCTTTCCCTATTGGCAGGATTTACATATAGTATTTGAAGGCTTCTTTATTGCTGGCATATCTCTGACTGTGTTCTTCTTGCTCAGACAAATGATGTGGTTAAAGTTTAGGTGTCCCAATCTTCTATGCCATAACCATGATTCATCAAGTTTTCTTATGTGGCATGCTTCATTCTCTTCATTCACTATATATACATTACTTTCTGTTCGAACATCATTAATCAAGGTCTTTCCTGTGGTGCTCGATCTTACTTCACAGTCTTGGGCTCTGAAAAGGACCTCACAGCCTTTATCACACATTTGAATGACGCTTAGCAAATTGGCTTTCAGCCCATCCACAAATAGTACATCTTGAGCCTTTCCTCTTCCATTATTTAGACTGACTGAGCCTTTTCCTTTGATTTTCCCTGCTTTATCATTGCCAAATGTTACATTCCCAGATTTATTTTCATCAAAGGTTACAAAATTGCTTCGATCTCCAATCATATGCTTTGAACATCCACTGTCCAAATACCATTGGCTTTTCTGATCTTGAGCTATTAGAGCCAGGTCACACTTATTCAACTTCTTTTTCCACTGCATGCATCCTTCTGTTTGGTACCTTTCCTAAGAAGATGGACCACATTATCTAAGAGGAAATTTGTAAGACTTGTGCCCGATTTGATGGCAGTCAAAGCATTTGATTATGACTCTGAATGGATTATGTACACGAGTGAGTTCTCCATTGTTCATTAACCTCCTTGAGTTTTCATACATCAGTCTTTGTCCATTCGCTCTGCACTCCATGGCTTTATGGTCGTACCCCTTACAATAAAAACAAAACAAGTGACATTTCTCATAGGAGGAAAGAATCTCCTTTGAGATCTTCCAAACTTGTTTAATTGATCTTCAGGAACAATTGAAATTTTTTCAATTGCTTGCTTCTTCCTCTCATTCTTTGTCTTTTGATGTTGCTTCTTGTTTCTGTTTGTTTCATCAAACATCAAGTTTTTGCTGGCTTTTGCTTCTATGGTTCCTTTTTTAGTTGCTTCATCATTCCTTTCAATGTCTTCCTTCTCTGAGGTCTCCATGGAGGAAATATCTTCTTCGAGCTACTTACACCTCCTGCTCCTTTCTTCTATCAGTCTTCTAGTTGCAATAATCTCAGATTGTTGAGACTTAATTTTTTCTTTTACAGCTTTCACAAAAATGATATTTTGGTTATCCTCTACCTTGGATTTGTTGGTTTCTCCTTCGTAACCTATCCCAGTATTTATGAGAGGAGATCTTTGAGAATTTAGTATTTTATTCAACTTTTCAGTGCTTGTCATTCGAGGAGCGTTCATTGTCAATTCCCTTTGGGTGTGTTCTAATTTCTTTCTCAGGCATACTACTTCTTCTTCCAATTTTTCTTGCTTCTAAATTTTATCCTTAATTTTCTTTAGTAACGTGTCTTCCACCTTCTTAGCTTCTTCAAGTTCTACTTTCAATTGAATGAGGTCTTCTGAATTTGGTACCTCTTTTACATATTTGAGAAGAATGTCTTTCTATTTTCTACACTTGAGTTTAAGTTTATCTATTTCCTCTAGGGCACTTCTTAGCTCCCCCCTCAAGATCTACCTCACCTTCTTCCTCATCTTATAGAAGGAATCCTTCAGACTCTTCCTTGGCCATTAACACAAATTCATAGGTTCCTTATTCATTTGAGGTTTCATCTGAGTTTTCAGATGCATTGCTATCTTGTTGAGCATAAAATGATTTTCTATTGAATCTCTTCCCTTTCTGCCAGTTATTTGTTTTGGTTTCCTCTGTCTCTTGAGTCTGATTCTTTGTTTTCTTATGAGGACACTTAGGTGCATAGTGCCCAACTCTTCCATAGTTAAATAATTAAATGGAAGCTTACCTTTATACTTTCCTGAGCCTCTATCCAATCTTCTGACAAATTTGGCCTCTTCTTCATCAGAGCAGGAGCATGTATATTCATTTTCTCCTTTGCTATTCTCAGCCTTAAAGTTTTCCTCCCTCACATTTGACTTCCTCTGTGGAAGTCTCATCTCATAGGCTGTTAAGTTTCCAAGTAATTGGTTTATGGTCAAATTTTCCCAATCAACTGTTTCTTCTATGGAAGAAACCTTGGGATTAAAACTAGATGGTAAAGATCTCAATATATTTTGAACAATTACACATTATCTAATGATTTCTCCTAGAGCTTTCATATTATTCACAATTTCTGCAACCATCAAGAAGAAGTTGTCAACATCTTCTTCTTCATTCATTTTTATATTTTCAAATTGGGCTCTATAGACTTGTAGTTTGGCCATCTTCACCTTTTTATCTCCCTCATGGATACTTTCTAATGTATCCCATATTTCTTTGGTAGTCTTGTTGTGCATTACTTTGATAAATTCTGCCTCACAAAGACCACTTAAGAGAGCATTCATGGCTTTGGCATTAGCTATAAAATCTTGTTTGGCTTCTTTCTCTATGTCAAAATCCTTTGGGGCATATCCCAAATCCACAGCAGCCCAAACTTCTATTCCTAGAGACATTATGTACGTCCTCATTCTTATTCTCCAGAAGACATAATTTGTACCAATAAACAAAGGGGCTTTATTTGTATAGCATCTTTCTAGACTAGCCATCTTGGGGACCTAGGATTTCCTTCCAGTTGTTAAACTGATATAGAAGGAACTTGGCTCTGATACCAATTGTTGAACCCTTGGTTAAACTAAGAGGGCGGGTGAATCAATTTAATGCAGTCGTGGTCTTGTAAAACTTTCTTTTACACTTATTTACATCTTCAAATCGTGATCAAATTAATATGAAATGGAACAAAAATCTTAATAAGTGAGCAGTAAGTATTAAGCATATTAAATACATAATAAACACATAATCATCATGCACATAGACAACAGATATAAGAGGAAACCCATAAGGGAGAAAACCACATCTTATTATTTTTGTGATGCAAAGGCAAGCTCCAACTCCCTCTCACCACTGATTTTCTGTAGGATCCAACCTACAGGAGGATACTACCTCAATTTTTCAAGCTACAACTTGCAAGGAAGCTCCAACTCCCATCTATTTTCTGCAGGCTACAACCTACATGAGGCTCCTACCTTAGCCAGCTACAACTGGACATCTATGAAGCTACAACTTGATATGGAAGCACCAACTTCCTCACTGTACAATAAAATCATATGTTGATTTACCTGGATATCAGCTCTATTTTTCTCCTTCTTTACTGTTGTCCTTCCATCCTTCAAATTTTATTTATATCATCTTTGGATCTTCACAATTCCTCTCTCTGCTCCTTCTTCTTCTTACACTCTCTGACCACTCTATGCATACCGATATTACATGTTTTATACAGATAGATTTATGACTATTTGCATTCTAAAGGGAATATGAAGTGAACAGGCACGACTCTTTGCCTTCCACCATCTCATTTTCTTGCTCATCATTTCAGGAGGTTACAACATTGTCTACTCATTTCAGAATTAAATTGGAGTTTTTGTTTGCCTACAGAGACTTTCCTTTGCATCACATACAATAAAATAATTAAATCATTTACATTTACAATTGCAACAGATAAATCTCACTCAACCCTTTCAGCTCTTGGTTCGTCGTATATTTGTCCTTTTTGTTGTTGTCACTGTCTTTTCAGTTTCTACTGCTGCTATGTATTCTGCTTCTATTGTAGATAAAGAGATAGAAGTTTTCTTCTTGCTTAGCCATGCCACCAAAAAATTTCCCAAATAAAATGCACCTCCACTTGTGCTTTTCCTATCATCCAAACAGCTGGCCCAATCTGCATCTGTGTATGCTGTCAATGTGAAGCTTTTTGCTTTTGGATACCATAGGCCATAATGTGAAGTTCCTTGTAGATATATAATATTCTCTTGATTGCAAGTAAATGATTTTTTTTGGTGCTGCTTGATATCTTTCCACAAGTCCTACTGCCAACATAATGTATGGTCTAGATGCAGTTAGGTATAGCATACTTCCTATCATGGATCTGTAAAGTTTTTGATCTACATCTATTGATCCATCATTAGCACATAGTTTTCATCCAGTGATCATGGGAGTTGTCACAGGTTTGCAGTCTTCCATTTGGAAACTTTTTAACATCTCTCTTAAGTATTTTTCTTGTGAGATGAATGTTCTTGTGTTCTTTTGTTGAATTTGAAGTCCTAAATAGAAGGTGAGCTTTCCAATCATAGACATCTCAAATTCTGATTTCATTTCTTCAGTAAATACTTTTGTTAACTCATCTTTGTTGCTACCAAAAATTATATCATCTACATATACTACTACAATTATGAGTTCATTTTCATTAGCCTTTATGTAAAATTGATGTCTACTCCTCCTTTCTTAAAACCTTGTTTTTGCAAGTATTTTTCCAGCCTTGAATGCCATGCACGAGGAGCTTGTTTTAGCCCATATAAGGCTTTCTTTAATATGCACAAATAGTCATGTTTATCTGTTAAGAAGAATCCTTCAAGTTTTTCCATGCAGACTTATTCCTCTAAATCTCCATTCAGGAAGGTAGACTTCACATCCATTTGACATACCTTGAAATCATGATAGCATGCAAAGGCCAAAAACATTTTGATTGCTTCCATTCTGGCTACAGGGGCAAAGGTTTCATCATAATCAAGACCTTCTATTTGAGAGTATCCCTTGCATACAAGTATGGATTTATTTCTGATTACCTAACCTTGTTCATTCATCTTATTCTTGAATATCCATTTTGTGCCAATGACATTTTTTCCAGTGGGTCTTGGTATTAACTCCCAAGTATTGTTATTCTTAATCTAGTATAGTTCTTAATTCATAGCATTTACACAATTTTTGCATTTGCTATCTTCTTCGAACTTCTTTGGCTCTATTTGAGATAGCATGGCTAGGTATACTTCTTCTGTCTATTCAGCTAGCTGTCTTCTAGTCTGGACTCCCACACTCTTGTCCCCAATGATTTGATCTTCTGGATGGTTCTTTTGAGTGTGTCTTGAGGGACCTTTTGAGTTTAGTTCAGTATCTCTGTTATCTTGCTCAGTTCATCATTATCTTGGTTCTCATCTTCAAGATCATCTGGAGTATTGGCGCATCATGTGCTTCTTGTTCTATTTGGTAGTTCTTCGTCGATTCTTACATCAATGCTTTCCACAATCTTGTGTAGTATTATGTTGTAGTACCTATAGCCCTTACTCTTGGATGCATATCCTAAAAATATTCCTTCATTAGCTCTTGCATCAAACTTTCCCAGGTTTTCATCATTGATTTTTATGAAACATTTGCTTCCAAAGACTCTAAAGTGCTTGATTGATGTTGGTTTACCATGCCATAATTCGTAAGGATTTTTATCACAGTTTGGTCTTAAATGTGCTTTGTTAAGAATGTGAACAACTATGTGTATTGCTTCTGCCCAGTAGGTTTGGAGAATGTTACTTTCTTGCATCATGGCTCTGGAAATCTGTTGTATTGACCTGTTTTTCCTCTCTGCCACTCCATTCTGTTGAGGTGTACCGGAAATTGTAAACTCTTGTTTTATCCCATATTCATTGCATAGGTCTGCAAAATCATAGTCTGTGAATTCACCTCCTCTGTCTTATCTGATGCCCTTTAGCTTGCATCATGTTTGATTTTCTGCCAATGCCTTGAATATTTTGAATTTCTCAAGTGCTTCCGATTTATCTTTCAGAAATGCTACCCACGTCAATCTAGTAAAATCATCTATTATCAACATGAAACAAGATTCTCCGCTTGGTTCTTTAGTTCTTGAGGGTCCACACAGGTCCGTGTGTACAAGCTAAAGAGGTCGACTTGTAGATAGTATCTCTTTGTTCTTGAAATATATGCGGGTTTGCTTGCCCTGTTGGAAGGATTTACATATGGTATTTGAAGGCTTCTTTATTGCTGGAATATCTTTGACTATGTTCTTCTTGCTCAGACAAATGATGTGGTTAAAGTTTAGGTGTCCCAATATTCTATGCCATAACCATGATTCATCAAGTTTTCTTATGTGGCATGCTTCATTCTCTTCATTCACTATACAGACATTACTTTCTGTTCAAACACCTTTGATCAAGGTCTTTCCTATGGTGCTCGATCTTACTTCACAGTCTTGGGCTCTGAAAAGGACCTCACGGCCTTTATCACACATTTTACTGACGCTTAGCAATTTGGCTTTCAGCCCATCCACAAATAGTACATCTCGAGCCTTTCCTCTTCCATTATTTAGATTGATTGAGCCTTTTCCTTTGATTTTCCCTGCTTTATCATTCCCAAATTTATTTTCATCAAAGTTTACAAAATTTCTTCGATCTCTAGTCATATTCTTTGAACATCCACTGTCCAAATACCATTGGCTTTTCTGGTCCTGAGCTATTAGATCCAGGTCACACTTATTCAACTTCCTTTTCCACTGCATGCATCCTTATGTTTGGTACCTTTCCTAAGAAGATGGACCACATTCTCTGAGATGAAATTTGTCAGACTTGTGCCCGATTTGATGGCATTCAAAGCATTTGATTATGTTTCTGAATGGATTATGTACACGAGTGAGTTCTCCATTGTTCATTAACCTCCTTGAGTTTTCATACATCAGTATTTGTCCATTCGCTCTACACTCCATGGCTTTATGGTCGTACCCCTTACAATAAAAACAATACCCATGGAAACGATTAGTGTACCTGGTGAAGGGTTGTCCTCTCCATTTGTTTGCTTGAGGTAGTCTTCTCATTTTCTGCATCCTTTGTTGGTTGAAATCAATTATCTTTGTCTGACAGTATGCAACAATATGTCCTAGTTTGTGACAGGAAAAACAAGTGACATTTCTCATAGGAGGAAAGAATCTCCTTTGAGATCTTCCAAACTTGTTCAATTGATCTTCAGGAACAATTGAAATTTTTGCAACTGCTTTCTTGTTCCTCTCATTCTTTGTCTCTTCATGTTGCTACTTGTTTCTGTTTGTTTCATCACACATCAAGTTTTTGCTGGCTTCTGCTTCTGTGGTTCCTTTTTTAGTTGCTTCATCATTCCTTTCAATGTCTGCCTTCTCTGAGGTCTCCATGGAGGAAATATCATCTCCGAGCTGCTTACACCTCCCGTTCCTTTCTTCTATCAGTCTTCTAGCTGCAATAATCTCAGATTGTTGAGACTTAATTTTTTCTTTTACAGCTTTCACAAAAATGATATTCTGGTTATCCTCTACCTTGGATTTGTTGGTTTCTCCTTCGTAACCTATCCCAGTATTTATGAGAGGATATCTTTGAGAATTTAGTATTTTATTCAACTGTTCAGTGCTTTTAATTCGAGGAGCGTTCATTGTCAATTCCCTTTGGGTGTGTTCTAATTTCTTTCTCAGGCATACTAATTCTTCTTCCAATTTTTCTTGCTTCTGAATTTTATCCTTAATTTTCTTTATTAATGTGTCTTCCACCTTCTTAGCTTCTTCAAGTTCTACTTTCAATTGAATGAGGTCTTTTGAATTTGGTACGTCTTTTACATATTTGAGAAGAATGTATTTCTATTTTCTACACTTGAGTTTAAGTCTGTCTATTTCCTCTAGGGCACTTCTTAGCTCCCCCTCAAGATCTACCTCACTTTATTCCTCATCTTATAGAAGGAATCCTTTAGACTCTTCCTTGGCCATTAACACAAATTCAGAGGTTCCTTCTTCATTTGAGGTTTCATCTGAGTTTTCAGATGCATTTCTATCTTGCTGAGCATAAAATGATTTTCTATTGAATATCTTCCCTTTCTGCCAGTTATTTTTTTTGGTTTTCTTTGTCTCTTGAGTCTGATTCTTTGTCTTCTTATGAGGACACTTAGATGCATAGTGCCCAACTCTTCCAGAGTTAAATAATTTAAATAGAAGCTTACCTTTATACTCTCCTGAGCCTCTATCCATTCTTCTGACAAATTTGGCCTCTTCTTCATCAGAGCAGGAGCATGTATCTTCTTTTTCTCCTTTGCTATTCTCATCCTTAAAGGTTGCCTCCCTCACATTTGAATTCCTTTGTGGAAGTCTCATCTCATAGGCTGTTAAGTTTCGAATTAGAGGAAGTCTCATCTCATAGGCTGTTACGTTTCCAAGTAATTGGTTTATGGTCAAAGTTTCCCAATCAATTGTTTCTTCTATGGAAGAAACCTTGGGATTAAAATTGGATGGTAAATATCTCAATATCTTTTTAACAATTATACATTCTCTAATGGTTTCTCCTAGAGCTTTCATATTATTCACAACTTTTGCAACCTTCAAGAAGAAGCTGTCAACATCTTCTTCTTCATTCATTTTTATATTTTCAAATTGGGCTCTATAGACTTTTAGTTTGGCCATCTTCACCTTTTCATCTCGCTCATGGATACTTTCTAATGTATCCCATATATCTTTGGCAGTCTTTTTGTGCATTACTTTGATAAATTCTGCCTCACACAGACCACTTAAGAGAGCATTCATGGCTTTGGCATTAGCTATAAAATCTTGTTTGGCTTCTTTCTCTATGTCAAAATCCTTTGGGGCATATCCAAAATCCACAGTAGCCCAAACATCTATTCCTAGAGACATTATCTACGTCCTCATTCTTATTTTCTAGAAGGCATAATTTGTACCAATAAACAAAGGGGATTTATTTGTTGAGTATCCTTCTAGACTAGCCATCTTGGGGACCTAGGATTTCCTTCCAGTTGTTAAACTGATATTGAAGGAACTTGGCTTTGATACCAATTGTTGAACCCCTGGTTAAACTGAGAGGGGGGGTGAATCAATTTAATGCAGTCATGGTCTTGTAAAACTTTCTTTTACACTTATTTACATCTTCAATTCGTGATCAACTAAATATAAAATGGAACAACAATCTTAATAAGTGAGTAGCAGGTATTAAGCAAATTAAATACAGAATAAACACATAATCATCATGCACATAGACAACAGATATAAGTGGAAACCCATAAGGGAGAAAACCACATCTTATTATTGTTGTGATGCAAAGGCAAGCTCCAACTCCCTCTCATCACTGATTTTCTGTAGGATCCAACCTATAGGAGGCTACTACCTCAATTCTGCAAGCTACAACTTGCAAGGAAGCTCCAACTCCCATCTATTTTCTGCAAGCTACAACCTACAGGAGGCTCCTACCTCAGCCAGCTACAACTGGACATCTATGAAGCTACAACTTGATATGGAAGCACCAACTTCCTCACTGTACAATAAAATCATATGTTGATTTACCTGGATATCAGCTCTGTTTTTCTCCTTCTTTACTGCTATCCTTCCAGCCTTCAAATTTTCTTTATATCATCTCTGGATCTTCACAACTCCTCTCTCTGCTCCTTCTTCTTCTTACACTCTCTGACCACTCTATGCATACCGATATTACATGTTTTATATAGATAGATTTATAACTATTTGCATTCTACAGGGAATATGAGGTGAACATGCACGACTCTTTGCCTTCCACCATCTCATTTTCTCGCTCATCATTTCAGAAAGTTACAACACTGTCTACTCATTTCAGAATTAAATTGGAGTTTTGTTTTTCCTATGGAGACTTGCCTTTGCATCACATACAATAAAATAATTAAATCATTTACATTTACAGTTGCAACAGATAAATCTCACTCAACCCTTTCAGCTCTTGGTTCGCCATATATTTTTCCTTTTTTCTATTGTCACTGTCTTTCCAGTTTCTGCTGCTGCTATGTATTCTGCTTCTGCTGTAGATAAAGAGATAGAAGTTTGCTTCTTGCTTAGCCATGCTAATAAAAAATTTCCCAAATAAAATGCACCTCCACTTGTGCTTTTCCTATCATCCACATAGCTGGCCCAATCTGCATCTGTGTATGCTGTCAATGTGAAGCTTTTTCCTTTTGGATACTATAAGCCATAATGTGAAGTTCCTTGTAGATATCTAATATTCTCTTGATTGCAAGTAAATGATTTTTTTTGGTGCTGCTTGATATCTTGCCACAAGTCCTACTGCCGACATTATGTCCGGTCTAGAAGCAGTTAGGTATAGCGTACTTCCTATCATGGATCTGTAAAGTTTTTGATCTACATCTGTTGATCCATCATTAGAACATAGTTTGCATCCAGTGATCATGGGAGTTGTCATAGGTTTGCAATGTTCTGTTTGGAAACTTTTTAACATCTCTCTTAAGTATTTTTCTTGTGAGATGAATGTTCATGTTTTCTTTTGTTGAATTTGAAGTCCTGAATAGAAGGTGAGCTCTCCAATCATACACATCTCAATTCTGATTTCATTTCTTCAGTAAATCCTTTTTTTAGCTCATCTTTGTTGCTACCAAACATTATATCATCTACATATACTACTACAATTAGGAGTTCATTTTCATTAGCCTTTATGTACAAATTGATGTCTACTCCTCCTTTCTTAAAACCTTGTTTTTGCAAGTATTTTTCCAGCCTTGAATACCATGCACGAGGAGCTTGTTTTAGCCCATATAAGGCTTTCTTTAATATGCAAAAATATTCACGTTTATCTGTTAAGAAGAATCCTTCAGGTTTTTCCATGAAGACTTCTTCCTCTAAATCTCCATTCAGGAAGGCAAACTTCACATCCATTTGATATACCTTGAAATCATGATAGCATGTAAAGGCCAAAAACATTTTGATTGCTTCCATTTTGGCTACAGGGGCAAAGGTTTCATCATAATCAAGACCTTCGATTTGAGAGTATCCCATGCATACAAGTATGGCTTTATTTCTGATTACCTGACCTTGTTCATTCATCTTATTCTTGAATATCCATTTTGTGCCAATGACATTTTTCCCAGTGGGTCTTGGTATTAACTCCCAAGTATTGTTCTTCTTAATCTGGTATAGTTCTTAATTCATAGCATTTACACAATTTTTTTCTTTGCTGACTTCTTTGAACTTCTTTGGCTCTATTTGAGATAGCATGGCTAGGTATACTTCTTTTGTCTGTTCAGCTAGCTGTCTTCTAGTCTGGACTCCCACACTCTTGTCCCCAATGATTTGATCTTCTGGATGGTTCTTTTGAGTGTGTCTTGAGAAACCTTTTGAGTTTATTTAAGTATCTTATGTTATATTGCTCAGTTCATCATTATCTTGGTTCTCATCTTCAAGATCATCTGGAGGATTGGCGCATCCTGTGCTTCTTGTTCTATTTGGTAGTTCTTCGTCGATTCTTACATCAATGCTTTCCACAATCTTGTGTAGTATTATGTTTTAGTACCTATATCCCTTACTCTTGGATGCATATCCTAAAAATATTCCTTCATTAGCTCTTGCATCAAACTTTCCCAGGTTTTCATCATTAATTTTTATGAAATACTTGCTTCCAAAGACTCTAAAGTGCTTGATTGATGTTGGTTTACCATGCCATAATTCGTAAGGATTTTTGTCATAGTTTGGTCTTAAATGTGCTTTGTTAAGAATGTGAAAAACTATGTGTATTGCTTCTGCCCAGTAGGTTTGGGGAATGTTACTTTCTTGCATCATGGCTCTGGTAATCTGTTGTACTGACCTATTTTTCCTCTCTGCCACTCCATTCTATTGAGGTGTACTGAAAATTGTAAACTCTTGTTTTATCCCATATTCATTGCATAGGTCTGCAAAATCATAGTCTGTGAATTCACCTCCTCTGTCTAATCTGATGCACTTTAGCTTGCATCCTGTTTGATTTTCTGCCAATGCCTTGAATATTTTGAATTTCTCAAGGGCTTCCGATTTATATTTGAGAAATGCTACCCACGTCAGTCTGGTAAAATCGTCTATTATCAACATGAAACAAGATTCTCCGCTTGGTGCTTTAGTTCTTGAGGGTCCACACAGGTCCATGTGTACAAGCTGAAGAGGCCGACTTGTAGATAGTATCTCTTTGGTCTTGAAATATATGCACGTCTGCTTGCCCTGTTGGTAGGATTTACATATGGTATTTGAAGGCTTTTTTATTGCTGGCATATCTCTGACTATGTTCTTCTTGCTGAGACAGATGATGTGGTTAAATTTTAGGTGTCCCAATCTTCTATGCCATAACCATGATTCATCAAGTTTTCTTATGTGGTATGCTTCATTCTCTTCATTCGCTATATAGACATTAGTTTCTGTTCGAACACATTTGATCAACGTCTTTCCTATGGTGCTCGATCTTACTTCACATTCTTGGGCTCTGAAAAGGACCTCACAGCCTTTATCACACATTTGACTGACGCTTAGCAAATTGGATTTCCCCCCATCCACAAATAGTACATCTTGAGCCTTTCGTCTTTCATTATTTAGATTGATTGATCCTTTTCCTTTTATTTTCCCTTCTTTATCATTGCCAAATGTTACATTCCCAGATTTATTTTCATCAAAGGTTACAAAATTGCTTCGATCCCGAGTCATATGCTTTGAACATCCATTGTCCAAATACCATTGGGTTTTCTGATCTTGAGCTATTAGAGCTAGGTCACACTTATTCAACTTATTTTTCCACTGCATTCATCCTTCTGTTTGGTACCTTTCCTGAGAAGATGGACCACATTCCCTGAGAGGAAATTTATGAGACTTATGCCCGATTTTATGGCAGTCAAAGCATTTGATTATGTTTCTGAATTGATTATGTACACGAGTGAGTTCTCCATTGTTCATTAACCTCCTTGAGTTTTCATACATCAGTGTTTGTCAATTCGCTCTGCACTCCATGGCTTTATGGTCGTACCCCTTACAATAAAAACAATACCCATGGAAATGATTAGTGTACCTGGTGAAGGGTTGTCCTCTCCATTTGTTTGCTTGAGGTAGTCTTCTCATTTTCTGCATCCTTTGTTGGTTGAAATCAATTATCTTTGTTTGACAGTATGCAGTAATATGTCCTAGTTTGTGACAGGGAAAACAAGTGAAATTTCTCATAGGAGGAAAGAATCTCCTTTGAGATCTTCCAAACTTGTTCAATTGATCTTCAGGAACAATTGAAATTTTTTCAACTGCTTGCTTCTTCCTCTCATTCTTTGTCTCTTGATGTTGCTGCTTGCTTCTGTTTGTTTCATCACACATCAAGATTTTGCTGGCTTCTGCTTCTGTGGTTCCTTTTTGAGTTGCTTCATCATTCCTTTCAATGTCTGCCTTCTCTGAGGTCTCCATGGAGGAAATATCATCTTCGAGCTGCTTACACCTCCTGCTCCTTTCTTCTATCAGTCTTCTAGCTGCGATAATCTCAGATTTTTTAGAGTTAATTTTTTCTTTTACAACTTTCACAAAAATAATATTTTGGTTATCCTCTACCTTGGATTTTTTGGTTTCTCCTTCGTAACCTATCCCAATATTTATGAGAGGAGATCTTTGAGAATTTAGTATTTTATTCAACTTTTCAGTGCTTGTCATTCGAGGAGCATTCATTTTTCTTGCTTCTGAATTTTATCCTTAATTTTCTTTACTAACATGTCTTCCACCTTCTTAGCTTCTTCAAGTTCTACTTTCAATTGAATGAGGTCTTCTAAATTTGGTACCTCTTTTACATATTTGAGAAGAATGTCTTTCTATTTTCTACACTTGAGTTTAAGTATGTCTATTTCCTCCAGCGCACTTCTTAGCTCCCCCTCAAGACCTACCTCACCTTCTTCCTCATCTTATAGAAGGAATCCTTTGGACTCTTCCTTGGCCATTAACACAAATTCAGAGGTTCCTTCTTCATTTGAGGTTTCATCTGAGTTTTAAGATGCACTGCTATCTTGCTGAGCATAAAATGATTTTCTATTGAATCTCTTCCCTTTCTGCCAGTTATTTGTTTTGGTTTTCTCTATCTCTTGAGTCTGATTCTTTGTTTTCTTATGAGGACACTTAGATGCATAGTTCCCAACTCTTCCACAGTTAAAGAATTTAAATAGAAGCTTACCTTTATACTTTCTTGAGCCTCTATCCAATCTTCTGACAAATTTTGCCTTTTCTTCATCAGAGCAGGAGCATGTATCTTATTTTTCTCCTTTGCTATTCTCAGCCTTAAAGGTTGCCTCCCTCACATTTGACTTCCTCTATGGAAGTCTCATCTCATAGGCTGTTAAGTTTCCAAGTAATTGGTTTATGGTCAAAGTTTCCCAATCAACTATTTCTTCTATGGAAGAAACCTTGGGATTAAAACTGGATGGTAAATATCTCAATATATTTTGAACAATTACACATTCTCTAATGATTTTCCCTAGATATTTCATATTATTCACAATTTCTGCAACCTTCAAGAAGAAGTTGTCAACATCTTCCTCTTCATTCATTTTTATATTTTCAAATTGGGCTCTATAGACTTGTAGTTTAGCCATCTTCACCTTTTTATCTCCCTCATGGATACTTTCTAATGTATCCTATATTTCTTTGGCAGTCTTTTTGTGCATTACTTTGATAAATTCTACCTCACAAAAACCACTTAAGAGAGCATTCATGGCTTTGGAATTAGCTATAAAATCTTGTTTGGCTTCTTTCTCTGTGTTAGAATCCTTTGGGGCATATCCAAAATCCACAACAGCCCAAACTTCTATTCCTAGAGACATTATGTACATCCTCATTCTTATTTTCCAGAAGGCATAATTTGTACCAATAAACAAAGGGGCTTTATTTGTTGAGCATCCTTCTAGACTAGCCATCTTGGGGACCTAGGATTTCCTTCTAGTTGTTAAACTGATATCGAAGGAACTTGGCTCTGATACCAATTGTTGAACCCTTGGTTAAACTGAGAGGGGGGGTGAATCAGTTTAATGTAGTCGTGGTCTTGTAAAACTTTCTTTTACACTTATTTACATCTTCAATTCGTGATCAACTTAATATAAGATGGAAAAACAATCTTAATAAGTGAGAAGCAGGTATTAAGAAGATTAAATACAGAATAAACACATAATCATTATGCACATAGACAACAAATATAAGCAGAAACCCATAAGGGAGAAAACCACATCTTATTATTGTTGTGATGCAAAGGCAAGCTCCAACTCCCTCTCACCACTGATTTTCTATAAGATCCAACCTACAGGAGGCTACTACCTCAATTCTGCAAGCTACAACTTGCAAGGAAGCTCCAACTCCCATCTATTTTCTTCAGGCTACAACCTACAAGAGGCTCCTTCCTCAGCCAGCTACAACTGGACATCTATCAAGCTACAAATTGATATGGAAGCACCAACTTCCTCACTGTACAATAAAACCATATGTTGATTTACCTGGATATCAGCTCTGTTTTTCTCCTTCTTTACTGTTGTCCTTCCAACCTTCAAATTTTCTTTATATCATCTCTGGGTCTTCACAACTCCTCTCTCTTCTCCTTCTTCTTCTTACACTCTCTAACCTCTCTATGCATACCGATATTACATGTTTTATACAAATAGCTTTTATGACTATTTGCATTCTATAGGGAATATGAAGTGAATAGGCACGACTCTTTGCCTTCTACCATCTCATTTTCTCGCTCATCATTTCAGGAGGTTACAACACTGTCTACTCATTTCATAATTAAATTGGAGTTTTGCTTTGCCTACGGAGACTTGCCTTTGCATCACTCACAATAAAATAATTAAATAATTTACATTTACAGTTGCAACAGATAAATCTCACTCAACCCTTTCAAATATTTTTTCGTCGTATATTTGTCCTTTTTGTTGTTGTCACTGTCTTTTCAGTTTCTGCTATTATATTCTAGCTTAGCTGCATAACTGTTATGTTTCTTCCGTTACCTGTGTCTTTTGAGTTGCGTTCATTCACACTTTGCTTGTAAATGTTCTTTATGCATATCCACATGCACATCATCCTTTCATCGATCGAACAGTCATCGCACTTCGCCTCTTTTAACTTCCCAATTCGATGGAATTCACACACCAATTTCATGTTATTTAATTGTTCCCCACCTACGCGAAATAGGTGGTTTTAGAATGCCACGCGCCGCCCTCTTAACGCTATCACATTCATTTCACCTTTTACCACTTATCTTCCAAAATCAGTGCGACAAACACTTGTCGGTTTTGTAATCCTGCCTTCATTGTTCTGCTTATTTGTCGTTTCTGGTTCCATGTATCGTTTGATTTACATGCCTCTAAGATCAATCCTTCATCACACTGTTCTACTCATGCTCTAGGTCCTTTTTCATATTTTTAGGTCTTTTCTTTGTAACCCAAGTCGACCTCTGCTTCCATGGTTTTCTTCATAAAACACTTAGCCCCGGACTTAACTTTGGTTGAAGGGTCCCACAACGCAGTGACCAATCACAGCACATCGCATTTCGCATTGCCACTTCGCGGTATGCGATGAACTTCGCATCGACGATGTGCGATATTGCATTGTGTTGCCACATGTCTCTTCACATCGCCACATCGCATCGCAACTTTTCTCATCCATCCAGCGGCTATTGCATTCGCTTGCGATGTCCGATATGTGATCGGGTCCCACTTGATTTCGATATTCGTCCTGCCCCAATTGCGATTTAATCTCTCCCATCAATCTCCCTTAATTCTCATCTGTTGATCATGTTGGTCCACGACTGTACTTTTGGGCTTTAGAAAAGCGAGTCCTAGTTCATGGCACTATGGAGGCACTCCTCGGTATGGAATGATCATTGGGCTTGTGTGTGCCCCCACGGTACTTTTGATCCCAGATAAACGTTAACCGCACTTATAAGATGTGCACGAGGTTTAGCCTTCGCTTCCTCTGCTGCCTATGCTGCCTATCGCTACCTTTGATACCTATGTTTTCTTTGTTGCCTCTGTTATCACTGGTAATTCTAGTGTTACTCCTTTCTACTCCTTTTCCATCAATGACAATATTTTCAACAAATATGGCTTGTCCCTAATGGCAAAAATATGGAACAATATAACTATGTATCTCTGGTCTAGTTAACAGTATTAGGCAAGAACATTATCTTGTTACAATGGCTTATGTGATAGAAGACTTTATATGGAAGTATCACCTCAAGGTAGTACGTTTTTATATATTACAAGATAAAATTGATAGCATCCTCATGTCAGTGCACACTTGATATATGATGTATTTGTTTTATGATGTTTTATGGCAACAAATTTCTATCTAACTTGGATTGGCCCTCTGGAGGCCTAATGTAGTGATGTGCTTTGTATCTCAACTAAAATTTTGATGAAATCTAATAGAAGAATAAGAAGAACTATGAGTTTTCCCCCTTGTTTGGTTTTTCCCTAGTCTCCAACCAATCCTGGTGTCTTTATGTGTGCATGATTTTCTTCCTTTATTCTGTTGCAATATTTATGTTATTATTCTTTCTATACAATTACTATGGTTGTTATGATATGATGTTGTGGGGTGAATTAAATATGTAAAATATGTAATGCAATTGTCAAAATAAAATAAGAATATAGACCTAAATAAAATTTAACATTAATTTTAGTAGAGGGGTGATGGAGTTTAGACTCATTTATGTGGGTGAAATACCTAGTGGTGGGGCCTAGAGGTAACCCTAAGGACATAACATACCTTACCACCCAGCACTCACTACTTGATACCAAAGTCTTGGGGAAATTCACATTATATCCTATATGAGAGTGTCAGAAGGATTCAAACAATTCATTCAAATTTCCAAGTTGTAATCGTGAGGTCACCATACTACTCGTCACTGACCACATGATATTTTGATTAGGCTTAACACCACCAATGATGATATCACTAAGCAGTGTGATGCATATTTAACTAGTGGGTCCATTTTCTAGTACCAATTAGAATACTTGGAAGCCACATGGGCTCCAGATGGTCAACTTGATGATGTGGCCTTTTCTTTGTTAGGACAAATTTTATCTAAGCATAACTTTCAATCTAGGAGATGGATTGAGGTACACTTTATATCACCAAAAAGCTCTTGGGCGAGTTGAACACAACTGTGGTATTATAAGTTAATTCTACTAATTATAAAAATAGGGTTTTTTCTAACCACGTATTCACAAAAAACATTGCGGGTCAGGTCAAGTTATCATGTAACACTTCTCACAACCCAAGATAATTCAAGGGGGTGGGAGGTGGTTACACAGTGGTATCAGAGCAAAGGTTCAACTATGGACATAAAGAGTCTCACACATAAATAATATAAAAATTTAATCAAATAATTTTATTACTTACAATTGATATGACTGTTGGCTTGACATATTTTTGATATGTTTTTTTTTTTTAACCTTCATGCTAACATGCCATTTTATTTTTTTAACTTAGATTTAAATCAACATGCTTATTACAATTATACAAAGGTGATTAGTAAATTTATTTATTTTTTGATTGATTTGGTTAACAATCAGGTGCGTTCAATAGCACATAGAGAGAGAGACAGAGAGAGACAGAGAGAGAATAAGAAGATACAAAACCAACAAAAAATAAAGGAAGGAGCAGCAACATTTCAGTATATAGTGTTATCACCCCGTAATTCTGAGGTTGAAGACAAAATCCTAGAGGGCCAACATCAAAACCGCTTCGAGCCTAGGATCTAGCCCTCCTAGACCCAGAGAGGGATCTCTCTATTAGATATAGCTTTTTTTATTGGGAATTTTAGACTAGCTATTAGTGCATGGGGTTTGTTTGAAGTTTTGTGTTTGGGACATGTTGTGCTATACAACACCCCCCATTTATTTTAGTAAATGGGGAAACTTTAGAAATAAATAAGAGATTTATTTTTATCTTTAAAACAAAAAACTTTAGAAAATAAAATTTTCTTTGAGTTTTCCACTTTATTACTTAGTGCGCAATGGAAACCACATAGTTTACAATTAAAAATAATTTAAATCCATTAAGCTACGTGGACTGCGAAATGTGCTAAGCCTTTTTCCGAAGTTGTGTTTAAACTTGCAAACATTTCAATCCTCGTTATATTTCTTTTATCGCATCACACCTCATTTAAAACGATCAATGTATAAAGCAATTCAGCATAAGTTACGATTATGCGGACCCGACAAGCCAAAACAATAATAAATATAAAGCTCTAAAGTCCCATAAAGTGCGACTGCTTGACTTCTTGAATGCGTAATTTAAATTTCACACAACTTAACCAAATGAAAATTCATTACCGCATAAGAGTTGCATTGTGCGATTTGTGTAGATCACATTTCACAGAATTTATGGATAAACATCATAAACGGTAAAAGTTATAAGTAATTTAATTACTCAATCATGTGAAATGACTTATGTCGTATCAAACCGAAATTTGATATGTAATGACTTAAGTTGATTGATAGCTATTTCATGTGAATGTGGAAGAGATTTGATTTTGATATGATTATTGATGATTATTATCATATTTAATATATTCATATCTATTCGTGCATGTTTGATATAAACGATGGATTTGTCTCTCTGTTCTCTATAATTATAATGTTCACTCTGTTTACTTGAAATCGGGAAACCACTTAACAGAGTGAAGAAAATTGAAATGAATAAGAAAGGCAAAGAGATTGTTCAAGCACTGTCTACTGAAGATTTAGACATGTCTCCCTTATTTTCAGACACCATCTGCAACAAGGATTGTGGCAGCTTTTCATGGGAGGCAATGTATAAGCTTTTCGAAGACGAAAATCCAAGGGTAATAACTAAAGTTTCTACAACATGCACAACATTTACTTCGATGTCGCATGTTCATTCGTCCACAGGGTAGCCGCAAGACCGAAAATTATCCCTTACATAGACATGGTTAAGTGGGTAATTGACCACTTAAGCATATATGACAGAAAATTCAAGGATTCGAATGGAGAAAACATAGGGTCTTTCAAGGTAGAATATTTACAAGAAATGTACCATATACCCTCCTTGCAGTAGAAATATGACAAGGATTTTCTGCAAAGCTTTAGAGAAAAGCATCTAGAACTCATGAAGGTCATCAAAGAATGGAAGGAAGACTAGGGAAATTTGAAGCGAGGTAAACTCGGTACATACCCAGTTGTCCAAATTCCTTCCCCTTATTGCTACGTTTCTGGTATGTTAAGTAGATTGTTTGCCAAACTTGATACCACTAGGTTTTCAGTAGATTGGGTTTCATTGATTGATGCAATCATCAATTCTTTAATTCTGAATTTGGAAATATCCTATCTGGAAGTTTAGCCAAACACATCACAAAATATAGGAATAATAGCAGTGTTTCATCTAGAGAAATACCTCCCTTTTATATGTATTCCTATGTCATGGATGTAATCTGCTTTTCTTCTAGTTTTCCTACTATGGGATGGAAATGTACTACCCAATACCCTACCCCAATCCACATATACCAAAGTGCCCTTTGGGATTCAGAATTCCATCTGCATTTTTATAAAATTTGTCATGGAGTCATGTTGCATATGTACTAGATGATATACCATTAAAAAGGCCCCTAGGGTTTCTAAAGAAACTAGTGCAGATATTATTACTGTGGATAGATGGTTTGCAAAGGAGAATTTTACATATGTTAGAGTATTTTGGAGTTATTCTTCTCCCCATGTCCTACCATATTATGTTCCTGATAAGATACTTGCAAGAGAGATAGACTACGATCTTGTTAATGGTATTACTAAACAGCTTAAAGATGCTAAGAAGGTCGTTTGGCCTAATTTCCCTTTACAGTTCGGTACTTTTTTACTTTTTCATATTGGCCATACCTATAAAGAGATTTCAAAGATTAATCTATTTAATTTGGCAGTAATTCCAAAGAGGCTCCATGATCCAAATTATGCAAATAAAAACTACATCACAGAGCTCAAAATGAAGCCTTTTGTAAAGGAAATAGACAGATTTGATGATCTCTTCCAAGGCATGGAAAATTTTTCAGATATAATTAAGTTTATAGCTAGTCAACTTAACCAAGATGATTTGGAAGCCTTCCAAATATATAGAAATAAGAGACTGGAGAGAGTTAATCTCAACTGTTTAACTAGTGAAGATGTCAACAAACCTAATCCAAGTATAATCTTAGATAATGAAGAAAAAGACATGTCTGAGGATGAATCAGGTTAGTCAGAGCATCAATATCACAATTCAGATCATTCTGAAAATGAATCTGAATCCATAAAGGATAGCCCAGAAAATATAATTAGTCAGGTAATCCAAGATATAGAGATACAAGAAAAAACAGAAATTAATGGAACATAATCGAATTCTCAAGAAGTTCAACACGGTAATAACACACTTGATTAGTCAGAAAAGTCACAAACAAATAATTTGAGTAGTGAATGGGATGAGTTTTCTGAAGCAATAAAAACTCCTAAAGCGAATCCCAATGTTGATCAAGTAACTATTTTTCAAACACCTGAAAATTCCTAGAAGATAGTGGAAACTGTTAATCCACTACAACAAGTTCCAGAGACTCATGATCGAGAGATCATACCAGCCTACCCTACAGAACAAATATTTTTAAAAGTTGAAGAAATTCCTTCACTAGATATCTTTTACAGTCCTAGTTATAAGGTTGTAGTTAAGAGAAATAAAAGGATAAGAACTAATGAAACAATCTCAAACCTCACAAATGAATCTGTTGACATTTTGTGGAAGGATTACTTAGCGGATACTATTGAACATCTAACCAAATTATCACAGTATGCAGGAGCATAAGCTACTACCACTGTTGATAAAGCTACTGGAGTTAGAATGTTGCTGAAGAAAAAGGAATACAAAATACAAGAACTAGAGAGGTTTTTAGATAAATAAAAATCCAACTCCAGTGAGAAAATGAAATCAAAGATAGCCCAATTTCAAAAGGATTTTCAAAAGCTTAAATTGAAACATCAAGAAGAAACCATTGAGAAGCAAGCACAACTTGAAGCAGCAATGACCAGGTTACAAAGCCAACTTCAATTAGAATAATTCGTAAAAAAAGCATTGGATATAAATGTTGATCAGCAGTTGTCATTAATGTCAACCCAAGCAACACCAGGGGCTAACCCAATATGCCATGGGAATTTTAAACTACCAAATTAATATATTTTGGGTCAATAATTATTTTTATGATTTCTACTTGTCAATATGTTTCCGTTGATATATGGCACGCCATGTGATTCTTCACGGTTTGAGACATATTCATGTTTAAAGTTTGGACCCCCTGTTTTTGGGCTAAAACCCCATGGGGTTGGGGCATGGGTCATTTAAAAGTCATAATTAATATTTTTTATGCTTCTAAAATCCCTCTCACGTTCACTTATTGAAGCCCCTCTCAACTTAAGCATTCATATAAATTATGATCTTCATTTCCTCCTTATGTAAGGGATTCGGCCATCGGAAACAGGTCATCCTAGAATTTTCGCTATAAATTTTTTTATACGAAGGTTCAGAAGCTGAAATTTTTATGAGGTGAAGAAAAAATCCTGAGGAATTTGCAGTAAAAATTTCAGATCAAGATGCACAACATTTTCGGAGATATGATCTGTGTAAGTCAAGGTTTTTCCAAGCTCCTAAAATTCATCTCAAAGAAGTAACCTTGGTAAATTCCTCATAACTCTCTCTCTGAGTATCAGATTGGAATGCCGTAGAAAGTGATAGATATTGCATAGTATTTAATTTTCTCTCTATCAATTTCAGTAACAAATGAAGAAACAATGACACATGGCACGCCGTACAAGTTTGCTCTGCTAAAACAGTCCATAATCAGGGCATTTTGAGAGATTGGGTATAAATCTCTCTTAAAGAATCCAAATTGGATCAGACCTGTGGCATTGGAAAGATGACTCAGAGGACTACTACAAGACCAAAAATCAGATATTGAGGATTTTAAATGAAATAGATACACCAGATTCAGTATCAAGCTCCTAGAAGGCAAGAAAAAGCTAGATCATGTGTTGTCAAGGGTTGCAAAGGACCAGAATTTCTATGGAAGAAAAGAAAATCAAGGTGTAGTAGAGAGTATCATGACAAGAGTAGCAACCAAGGTGCATAACAACAACAAGAAGTTCATCATATGAAGTCTTCAATTGGGCAGCACTGCATACAATCATTGTAAAGGTATCATTGTACTTAGTCATTGTAAATACATTATTGTACAAATTGTACTAGTATCTATCTGCCAAGGGTTGAAGAGGCAGTGTTGGGAGGTCTAGGATCATCATTAGGTGGTTGTGTCAAAGTTGGGTTTATGTTATAGTATATCTTCTTCTTCTACATCATTCTATATCATTGTAAAGTGGACCATTTTCCCTGGTACGGGAGTCCATTCTTCTTTTATTTTTCTATAGGGTGGTAGGGTCGTGCTAGGGTGAGTTGTAGCTCATTGGGTGTTGGGGCATTCTTTCAGTTGACTACTGAATAATCTCAGGCGTTGGAGCGTCGATCCAGTGGGAGCTGGAGAAGAATGCTTTTCTAGATTCTAGGAAGTTGGAGCTTTATTTTCAATTGGAGTTGAATATTAAAGAATTATTAGAAAAGCATTAGGTAGTTTTTTTCCCGGAGTGGGTTTCCACCTTAAAAACTATGTGCATCTATGTTCCTCTTGTTTACTGCTATCATTGTACAAACACTGATAATAATTGAAGATTAACTAATGCTCTAATTGAAAGAAATATTGATTCACCCCCCCTCTCAGTATTTCCAACAATTGGTTTCAGAGCTTGGCTCCTTCAATAGTAGTTTAAAAGTTGGAAGGAGGTCATGGATCATACCAAGAATGGTGTACCTCTATTCAATGAAAATAATTATGCACTCTGGAAAGGAAGAATCGAGGTCTATCTCTTGGTGCAAGGTTACGAAGTATGGGACACTGTTCAAAATAGATTTACATCAACCGCGGATGAAAAAGGTAAGAAGAATTTGGTAAATGATGCAAAAGAAAAGAATATTATTATCAATGGACTTATTGAATATGCTTATCATAAGGTTTTGGGTTTTAAAACTGCCAAAAATGTATGGGACAAGCTTGAGAATATATATGCAGGTGACTCAAATGTCAAAGAAGCAAAGCTTCAAATCTATAGAGAAAAATTTGAGCAATTCAGAATGAAAGAAGATTGCAACACCAATACGTTGATGAAATAACCAATACTCTGGAAGGATTGGGACAGCCAGTTGACGAGAAGACTACTATACGGAAGATTCTTAGAACGTTACCAAGGAGATTAAACCCAAAGGTATCAACCTTAGAATACAGTGCAAATCTGGACAAACTCAGCAAGGAAGAATTACATGGAGTTCTCATATCATATGAAATGAGACTTGATGAAGAAAAGGGTACTTCAAATCTAGAAACTATGTTCATTCCATCTAAGAAAACCAATAAGGACAAACAACCTTCAATTGAAATGACTTGCACCTGCAAGTGTGAAGAAAAGGGAGATCATGGAGAAGGTCTTTTAGATGAAGAATATGCTTACTTTCCAAGAAAACTAAAACCTGGTAAGGGAAAATTAAAAGGTAAACTTCCATTGATATGTTTTGGTTGTGGTGAGGTTGGGCATTTCATAGCAAAATGTCCAAACAAAAGTGATGGAAACTCAAAAGGAAAGAAAGGCTTTAAGAAATTCAACAAGAAAGGCAAAAATAAAGGATCCAAAAGGAACTTTCTCTCTAAAGAAGATAGCTCCTCATCTGATGAAGAAAGTGACAGCAAAGAAGAAGCCAATGACAAAGTATTGTTTATGGCCAAGCACAATAAACAAGAAGTATCAAACAATGAAGAAGAAGGGTTGACCATAGAAGAATTTTATGAGGAGGCAATCAAGCTTATAAAAGAGCTCAATGCTGAGAAGATCCGTTCCAACACTCTTGAAGAACAAGTTCAAGGTCTTAAAATTGAGGTTGAAGAACACAAATGTATTAAAGAGTCACTTCAAAAGAAGTTGGAAGAAATCAACCAAGAAAGGGAAGCATTAGAAGCCGAAGTAGTCTCGCTGCGTAAGGAAGTGAAGAAGGAAAAATTGTCCAAAACTACGCCAACAGCTCAAGGGCATTGGAATAACTCATCAACAATCAACGATCTTACAACAACAGAACTGGCCTCGGTTACAAAGAAGAAGAAGCAGGACCTTCTACAACAAAATACAATGAACCTATGAGATCTGACATACATGTAGACTTCATTGGACAAGATTCGCAAGCACATCCTTGGAAGACGATTCCTCGACGAATATTTTCATCCAGGTACCAACATATTTTTCATGGCTATTGTTATTCATGTGGAAAATTTGGTCATAAAGCTGTAGAATGTCGCACGTACCCTATGAACCAATACAATTCCAAGAGATTCTTCAAATATGAACCTCCCAAGGCTCAACGAAACATTAATAGATTTGAAAATTTAAGAAATAATATGGAATGTTACAAATGTCAGAACTTTGGACACATAGCCAGAGACTGCAGACTTGAAAATCCTCCAGAAGAATCTTCGAAGCCACAGAATGAACGAACATGGAAGAAGAAGAAGACTGATAATTGTGCTCTTGCTCTCAAGGCTCAAAAAAAGAAAGATGTGTGGTATGTTGACAGTGGTTGCTCAACGCATATGACTGGAGATAGAAGGAAATTTGTATCTCTGAAAGAGAAGAAGGATGGAACCATATCCTTTGGAAATGATGGATCTTCAAATGTTATAGGATCAAGTACCGTCACTCTCGGAAGCAAAGATGTTATAGCCAAGAATGTTCTATTGGTCGAAAACATGAATCACAATCTGCTCAGTGTTGGACAAATGTGTGATCAAGGACACACAATGCTATTCAACTCCACAAAATGTGAAATCAGGAAAGGCATGTATGGTAAAATTGTGGCTACAGCAAGTCGAGCTCCAAACGACATATATGTTCTAGATGAAGCAACTAAAGCATGTCTACTAGCTAAAGAAGATGAAAGTTCGTTATGGCACAAACGAATGGGTCACATAAACTTTGACAATCTTGTCAGGATAAGAAAAAGGGAAGCAGTACGAGAAATGCCAAAAATCTCAAAACCTTCCAACCCACTATGTGAGGCATGTCGGCATGGAAAGCAGACAAAATTCCAATTTAAAACAAAAGAACACTTTTCATCACATCCATTGGAATTGATACATACTGATCTATGTGGTCTTGTGAGAAAAAAAGGCTTAGATGGAGAATTATATTTCATGTTGATGATAGATGACTATACCACGATGACAGACGTCAGTTTCCTAAAGAAAAAATCTGAAGCATTTGAGTGCTTTAAGATCTATAAGGAGTTGGTTGAAAATGAAACTGATTTGAAAATAAAGTGTTTAAGATTAGATAATGGTGGAGAATTCACTTCTAAATTATTTCAGCAATGCTGTGACGAAAATGGAATAAAAAGGCAATTTTCAACAGCATGAATACCTCAGCAAAATGGAGTGGCTGAAAGAAAGAATAGAACTGCACAAGAAATGGGTAGAACAATGTTGAAGGACTCAAAATTGGATGAAAAATTATGGGTTCAAGCAATTGATACAACAGTCTTCATTATCAACCGAAGTCTTCTCAGAAATAATTGCAACAAGACTCCATATGAATTATGGAAAGCAAAACCAGCCAATGTAAAATATTTCAGAATCTTCAGAAGCAAATGTTATATCAAAAGAGAAGATCAAAATTTGGGTAAGTTTGAATCACGTGTTGATGAATATCTTTGTTGGTTACTCACGCAAAAGAAAGGCCTATAAATGCTATAATCTAAGATGAAAACAGATAGTGGAGAGCATAAATGTTACATTTGACGAAGATGGTGTTCTAGCGAGTAATGATGAGGATCTAGAATATTTGAAACTTGAGACAGCGGTTGAAAAAGACACAGATAAAATTGTAGAACAAGAAGCAACTATCAACGAGGAAGAAGTAAACAATGATCATCAAGATATACCAAAACAACAACAAGAAGCTCCTCCAAGGAGAACAAAAGAGTGGATTCAAAAGAACCATCCATTAAATCAAATCATTGGTGACATAAATGAAGGTCGATAGCTTTGTTCATCACAAAAAGCTCACATTGCTTTTCTAGCAACCTTTGAGCCTAGTAGTTTTGAGGAAGCCAGCCAAAATGAACATTGGGTAGCAACTATGAATGACGAATTGGATCAAATTGAGAAGAATAACACCTGGGAATTAGTTCCACGAACAAAAGATAAAAATGTAATTGGGACTAAATGGGTGTTCAGGAACAAATTGAATGAAGATGGGTAGGTTACCAGAAACAAAGAAAGATTGGTTTGCAAAGTCTATGCACAAGTGGAAGGAATTGATTTCGACGAAACATTTGCACCAGTTGCCAGAATGGAAGCCATCCAAATGTTTCTCGCCTATGCATATTCAAGAAAAATCAAAGTCTACCAAATGGATGTTAAGTCAGCATTTCCAAATGGAGAATTAGAAGAAGAAGTTTACATCGAGCAACCTGAAGTTTTTCTACTATCACAAATAGAAGACTATGTCTGCAGGTTAAAGAAGTCTCTATATGGTCTCAAGCAAGCTCCCAGAGCATGGTATGCTTGTCTTGATGGATATCTACGTCAACAAGGGTTCAAGAAAGGTACTATTGATAGCAATCTTTATGTACAAATAGATAAAGATAATTTAACAATTGTTGAGGTATATGTGGATGGTATAATATTTGGTAGCAATGATGATCGACTAAGTAAGAAATTGTCTACAAAGATGCAAAGTGAGTTTGAGATGTCTTTACTTGGTGAGCTGACATACTTCTTAGGGCTTCAAATATCTCAGCAAGAGAAAGGAATATTTATATGTCAAGCCAAGTACATCAAGGAAATGCTCAAGAAATTCAAAATGGAATATTGCAAACCCGTCCTTACTCCAATGGTAACAGGTTGCAAATTGAGCATAGACAACTCATCTAAGGATGTGGATCAGAAGTTGTACAGATCTATGATTGGTAGTCTTCTATATGTAACAGCCTCTCGGCCAGATGTTATGCAAGTAGTTGGACAAGTAGCAAGATTCCAAGCAACACCAAAAGAATCACATATTATTGCCGTCAAAAGAATTCTTCGATATCTAAAGGGCACAGAAGAATATGGCTTGTGGTATCCCAAGGGTAACAATCTCATTATTCAAGCCTTTACATATGCATATTGGGCAGGAAGTGTTGATGATCATAAGAGTACTAGTGGAACAACATTCTATCTAGGTGGTTGTCTCGTATCATGGTTGAGCAAAAAGCAAACTTCAATCTCATTATCTACAGCGGAAGCAGAATACATTGCAGCAACATCATGTTGTACTCAAGTCCTTTGGATGAAACAAAATTTGCAATATCTTCAAGTACAATTCAGTGAGCCTATTCCCATATTATGTGACAACACTAGTGCCATCAGCATCTCCAAGAATCATGTCATGCATTCAAAAACAAAACACATTCCAATCAAATATCATTTTGTTAGAGAACAAGTTGCTGAAAAGAATATCAAACTTGAGTATGTTTGTACAGAAGAACAAATTGCTGATATCTTCACTAAACCTTTACCTTGTGAAGCATTTGAATATCTTCGTCAAAAGCTTGGGATTCTCCCAAGTTCTCATTAGATTTTCCTTTTTCAAGAATATAAAGCGGGAGTGGAAGTGTGTACAGGTCTGCAGGACGATTGTCTGTCAACGGGAGTGGAAGTGTGTACAGGTCCGCAGGATGGTTGTGTTTCATGGGGAGTTACCCTTTTCCATTTATGTCAAAGGGGGAGAGAATGTTGTAGGAAGAGGTGTCATGATCGCAGGGGGAGTACTCGTGTTGCCATCAATGCCAAAGGGGGAGATTGTTGATCAGCAGTTGTCATTGATGTCAACAAGAGCAGCACCAAGGGCTAACCCAATATTCCATGGGAATTTTGACCCACCAAATTAATATATTCTAGGTCAATAATGCTTTTTATGGTTTCTACTTGTCGAGATGTTTCTGTTGATATATGGCACGCCATGTAATTCTTCACGGTTTGAGAGATATTCATGTTTGAAGTTTGGACCCCCTATTAGTGGGCTAAAACCCCATGGGGTTGGGGCATGGGTCATTGAAAAGTCATAATTAATATTTTGTATGCTCCTAAAATCCCTCTCACGTTCACTTATTGAAGCCCCTCTCAACTTAAGCATTCATATAAATTGTGATCTTCATTTCCTCCTTATGTAAGGGATTCGGCCATCTGAAACTGGTCATCTTGGAATTTTCTCTCTAACGTTTTTTCTACGAAGGTTCAGAAGTTGAAATTCTTATGAGGTGAAGCCGAAATCCTGAGGAAGTTTCAGTAAAAATTTCATATCAATATGCGCAACATGTTAGGATATAGGATCTGTGTAATTCAAGGTTTTTGCAGGCTCCTGAAATTCATCTCAAAGAAGTAACCTTGGTAAATTCGTCATAACTGTCTATTTGAGTATCAGATTGGAATTTCGTAAAAAGTGACAGATATTGAACAGTCTGTAATTTTCTCTCTATCAATTTCAGAAACAAATAAAGAAACAGTGACACGTGGCACGCCATACAAGTTTGCTCTGCTAAAACAGTCCATAATTAGGGCATTGTGAGAGATTGGGTATAAATCTCTCTTAAAGAATCCAAATTGGATCAGACCTATGGCATTGAAAAGATGACTCAGAGGACTACTACAAGACAAAAATTAGATATTGAGGATCTGAAATGAAAGAGATAAACCAGATTCAATATTGAGCTCATAGAAGGCAAGAAAAAGCTAGATCATGTGTTGTCAAGGGCTGCAAAGGACCAGAATTTCTACGGCAGAAAAGCAAAGAAAGGTGCAGCAAAGAGTAGCATGACAAGATAAGCAACCAAGGTGTATAACAGCAGTAAGAATTTCATCATATGAAGTCTTCAAGTGGGCGGCACTGCATACAATCATTGTAAAGGTAAACTTTCTTTAGTCATTGTAAATACATTATTACACAAATTGTACTAGTATCTATCTGCCAAGGGTTGAAGAGGCAGTGTTGGGAGGTCTAGGATCATCATTAGGTGGTTGTGTCAAAGTTGGGGTTATGGTCTAGTATATCTTCTTCTTCCACATCATTCTATATCATTGTAAAGTGGACCATTTTCCCTGGTACGAGAGTCCATTCTTCTTTTATTTTTCTATAGGGTGGTAGGGTGGTGCTAGGGTGAGTTGTAGCTCACTGGGTGTTGGGGCATCCGTTCAGTTGACTACTAAAGAATATCGGGCGTTGGAGCGTCCATCTAGTGGGAGCTGGAGAAGAATGCTTTTTTAGATTCTAGGAAGTTGGGGCTTTATTTTCTATTGGAGTTGAATATTAAAGAATTATTAGAAAAGCATTAGGTGGTTTTTGTCCCGGAGTGGGTTTCCACCTTAAAAAATGTGTGCATTTGTGTTCCTCTTATTTACTGCTATCATTGTACAAACACTGATAATAATTGAAGATTAACTAATGCTCTAATTGAAAGAAATATTGATTCACCCCCCCTCTCAGTATTTCCAACAATAAATGATAAGTTAAAGCAACAACGGGAATTATTTTTCCAACAAGCTTCTATTATTGACTCTTATTGTGACTCAAATGACATACTAATCCAACAAGTAGCTATCCAAAAACTTGAATGTGAAAATCTCGAGAAGAAAATCAACAAACACATTTAGTGGCAAGCATCGGACTCGATAAAGGAAACTAATCTACCCCAGGTAGATAATTTTCATAAGGATATACTATTCAAATATTGGGAAGCACAAATCAAGAAGGTAGATAAAGCAACAAAGAAAACATCAAAATTATCAAAGGAAATTATTGAATCTATATGTGAATAGTTGGTGAAAGTAGAACTTATCAAAGAGTACACGTCTGAAGTGTTTTTAGAATTAAAACAGCCAGAAACACAGTGGAAGGAAAAGGTAGAAATGCAGGATGAATTAATTAAAAAGGTAAATAATTTTGATCAAGAAAATTATTGGAATTTTCTGATCAAACCTTATCATCAATATCAGATCCTACAACCTTTAACATATTAAACCAGAAGATCGCAGCCAGTACTCTCAAATGTAGTATTCAAGGGATAGGTGAGATCGAGGATTTTGCAGCCAGATCAGCTCAAGCCTATGATAGATATTTGTCAACTTCGTGACCAAATCCAAAAGAAAGGGTGGAATTCATAAATCATATTGTTACTTTATTTTCCTAGATTGTATTTTAAGTTAGTCTTAAGAGGATGGTTGTTTGAAACCTCCTCTACATTTTTGTAGTAATCTATTTTAGAACATAGTTAGTTTTGTATTTAAACCCCTCTCATGCATTTAGAGAAGGGTCCAAAAAAATTTCAAAAACATTTGCAAAGAATGCACTATTGTAAGTTTGTGAATGCTTTGATGAATTAATGGAACACATCTGTTATCTTTTGAAAATTAAAGTTGTTTAACTAATGTTGCACTATTGTACTCTTTAAATTGCTTGAAAGTGAAAAGGAGCAGATCAACTACTGTCAGTTTACATGAGTAAAACTTCGTACATATGGTACTTTTATTCACTTTTATTAAGTCGTACTTTATATATTGACAGACATATTTTTATTGCATTATATATTTGAAACGTTATGATAGATGAATGTTACATGCACTTCTGTTCTAATATTTGTCTGTGATTTCTTATTGAATATATAATCACACATATGAATGCGATATATTTTTCACAATTCTTCTAGTCAAAATATTTTGTTAGAAGAATCATCGTACATAATTTTCATCTCTTTCAACTCTTAAATGATCTATATTACTAACAGTTGAAGGATATCAATACATAAAGGAAGAAACACCCCGAGCATATAGTAGGATAAATAGTTTAGATAGATGCATATGATAGATTAAAATCATTCTCCATTTTCATTTTGTATAATCAAAACTCCCTCAAAATCATCCTTATTGGGAAACTGGTCCCATTATCCCCAGTTGGAGGCACTACACCAAATGGAAAAGGACCTGCTATAAGGTCAGGACCGGGTGGTTTTCCTGCATGTTTTGGCAGCGAAATTTAGAGGCCTCAACATTCTGGCGCTAGAAGATGATCTGAAAATGGAACTATTTGTAAATGCTATGCAAAGTATCCATTTCCATTTAATTAAGTGTGCAAAGTGTTCTCCATTTCCTGCAAGTTAAACAAAGTAGTTTTGGTAATGTTTCTGAGTTTTATGTGTGAGGATTTGTTATTTAAATTTACTGTTTAATATATCACAGCAGAAATACACAGCAAGTAAACTTCACCATATCATAACACAACAAAATGATGAGGCAGTTCACCCCTCCTAGGCTACATCTGTCGGTCCAAGGACCCCCAATGGTGTGTCCTTGCTCTATTAAATTGCTCAAAATGGTTACACAAGGAAAAATATGCCTAAACAGGAAAAAAACTGTGAATTTGACTTCAAAAGACAGAAATAAGCTAAAAATGGCTTTTGTTTCACCTCAAACAATGAATTACAACCCAATACAACTCCATCTCCTTGATGGCCCTAATGGCTCTTTCCTCTTCCCTAAAGAAAAAATGACAGAATAACACCTCTATTCACTCTACAACCTATCCCAAACTCCCCAGAAGGTTGAAGAAAGCCAAAATTGACTAAAATTTCATTTTGTTTGGTCGAAAATTGAGAAAGTTATGACCCAAACAAGATTTTTCCCAGTGGCACTAGAAAACCTCCTCCAAAACTAGAGGAACTCTAGTTAACTCCACCAGAATAGGCGGGCAGACAGGAATGGCGGAACCGCGTGCTATTCTAGGGTTAGAATTTAATGCTAACTGTCAATTTAAGAGAGTGTTGATATGCGAAAACTCTTGGCGGTTAAGTGCTGGTAGATAACATTAAAACCTCACGCCCACAGTCACAACACAAGGTCACATATGGGAGGGAGCTAGGACCAAGGTGCTAAAGCTTTTTGTTCCACCTATTGTAAGTGTTTAGGCTTCGGGTTCTAGACCATCGGTCATATGACAATGGGGCTGGCCTTGATACCAACTTTCCAGCTATCAAACATGTGCACGAGTTGATTGTTCATTCTTATGCCGCTCGACTCGCCCATAAAAATAATGACTTGAGCCTCCGTTCACATGTGCCTGACTCGCCCATTGTGCAACTTGTGCCTGTGTCGTGTTGGTGGGGTCAACCCTGCACAAGGAGTCAGGTCGAGGGTTCAACCCCCCTTGCCCTCCATATTTTTGCAAAACCTTTTAACCAATGGCCTCGGGCCACGTCACAGCCTCTGGGTATGCCACATGGCACCCTCTGACAGGCCTATAAAAAATTAAATAAAAATGAAATTTTCCATAATAATTTTTGTTTTTAAATTTGACAAAATCATAGTAAAAAATTCCTGTTTTGGAGGTCACTCGACGAATTCAAATCTCAGTAACTTTCACATATGACATCGGATTTGAGTCCCCTTCATGGCACTAGAATCACAGCAACAAGGCCTTTCCGGTCGTTCAGATTGAAACCATTTCTGAGCATTTCCATTTTTGATCATTTTTTTTTCACTTGGACATGATCTCCTAATCACACCTCCCCATTGGGAAGATTTTGGACCCCGAAAGCCTTCAATTACCTAATTATAATATAAGTGTACAGATCCCTCACCTTTTCCACCTCCATCCATTTTTCCTTACTCAGTTTGCTTCCTTTAAGACCAATCCGAAGATAATCAACACTTCCCCTCCTCGAAGTGCATGTCCTTCTGTCAAGGATAGCATCCTCCTTCAGCTCATCCAAAAATTATGGCGAGAAATCCTTTAAGGATGGCAGTTGAATGCCACTTTCATTATCAGCAATTAAAGGAGGTTCATACAAATGTAAATTTTCCACATTCACAACGGAATACATTTTCATATATGAAGGCAAATCTAGTTGAAAAGCATTATTTCCAACTTGTTTAAGAATATTGAATGGACCATAACGAATAGGATTCAGCTTTTTACCTTCTCCTTGCATTCTTTCCTTACTAATATGCAGCCAAACCTCATCTCCTTCTCGAAACTTATGATCAACTTTGTGTTTTTCATGTCTCTCCTTGTACTTGCCTTGAATTTTTTCAAGCTGTTCTTGAACCTGCTGATGTATTAGCTGAATTATTTCAATGAACATGCAAGCTTTGTCAATGTCACTATGCCCATCAATGGAAACAACCTTCTCAAGAATGAAATCTAAAGGTGACTTAGGCAAATACCCAAAACAAGCTTCAAAAGGTGAAGTATTTGTAGAAGAGTGCTTGGCCCGGTTGTAAGCATGCTGAATGTAATGAAAATTCTCATCGCAAAGCTTGGGATGCTTGCTGCAATAACCTCTCAAAATACGTACAATGGTTTTGTTCACTACCTTTGTTTGGCCATCTTTTTGTGGATGGAAAGTAGTACCTTTCTTCAACTTGGTGTCCATCATCTTCCACAAATTAGACCAAAAATTCCCAACAAATCTAGAATCCCTGTCACTAACAATAGAAGTAGGCAAGCCATAATGAACCCATACATGTTGAAAATATAAATTATCATTTTTTTCAGCAGTTATAGATTCTTACATGGCATAAGAATACACATCTTGATGAATCTCTCAACTACTACATAAAGATAATCATGTTGCTTTCTAGATAATGGTAGACCTCCCGCAAAATCCATAGAAACACTTTCCCATGGTCTAGAAGGTACCGGTAATGGAGTATATAAACCAAGATTCCTATTTCTAGGCTTGCTTGTAGCACATAATGAACAACCTCTAATGAAACGTGAAACACTATCTACCATGTGAGGCCAATAACAACACCTCTGTAAATGTGCCACAATTTTTCTTACCCTGAAATGTCCATCAATAAGAGAAGAATGAGCTTCTCTCATGACACTTAGTCTCTCCCCCTGTGGTATACATAACTTGCCCATATGAAACAATAAATTATTATTCAAGTGATAATCATTCTCCTCAACATGATTCTCTTCACTCAAGTTAGCATACACATCCTTAAAATCAACATCTGATGCATATTGTTCTATGTAGCTCTCATGTACAATAGAATCATTCTTAAGTAAAGTAGTAGCACTAATAATAGGCCTTGAAAGCATATCAGCAACTTTATTGAAAATACCTTTCTTGTACATTATTACCAAATTAAATTGTTGTAGGAAACCCATCCATCTGAAATGTCGTAACTACTGTAATTTACTTTGCGATTGCAAGTACTGTAAAGGCTGATGGTCAATATGAAAAACTATTTATTTTCCCATCAAATAGTGTTTCCACTTTTTGACGCTTTGTACCAATGCATACAACTCCTTATCATATGTAGGATCATTCACAACAACACCATTAAATGTCTCAGAATGAAATGAGATAGGCTTACCATGTTGTAAGAGAACTGCACCCATGGCGTAATCACTAGCATCAGTCTGAATCTCGAATGGTTGTCTCAAGTCCGACAATGCAAGAAATGGAGTTGAACTTATCTTCTCTTTCAAGCACTGAAAATATTTTTGTTGCTTGCCTCCCCATTGGAAAGCACACTTCACACTTGTCAGTGCATGCATAGGAGCTGCTATGGGAAAGAAGTTAGAAATAAACTTCCTCCAATACTGAGCTACACCCAAAAAAATTCTTACCTCTGTAATGGATTTTGGAGTAGGCCAATTCACAATGGTTTCTACCTTAGAAGGATCAATTCTCAAAGCACCTCCTCCTACTATGTGTCCCAAATAAACCAAACAAGTCTTTCCAAATTCACATTTTGACATTTTAAGAAATAACTGATTCTTCTTAAAAATATCAAGTACTTTCTTAACATGCATGACATGCTCTTCTCTAGTCTTGCTAAAAATTAAGATATCATCTAAGTATACAATAACTAAATCATCAAGAAAATGACATAAGACATAATCCATTACCCACATGAAATTTTCAGGTGCATTTCATAAACCAAAAGGCATAACAAGCCACTCAAAGTGTCCTTGTTTGGTTTTAAATGTTGTCTTCCAAATGTCACTTTCTGCAATTCTAATTTGATGATAACCACTAACTAAGTCTAACTTAGTGAAATATTTAGCATCTTTCAACTGATCTAAAAAATCATCTATCCTTGGGAGTGGGTAAGTTATCTTGTTCAATGCCCTGAAGTCCACACACATGCGCCAAGTTCCATCTTTCTTTGGAATCAACACTATCGGTGACCCACATGGAGAATTTCTTGGTCTTATGAAAACTTTGTCCAACAAGTCCTTAATTTTCCTCTTTATTTCAACATTCTCCATGATAGACATGTGATGCGGTACATGCCTATGTTAGGAAGAGGACAATCTTGTTGTAACTGGATTTCATGTTGAATCTGCCTTTTAGGAGGCAAACCTATCGGTTCCTAAAACATCTCATGATGTGCATCAAATACATCATATAAATCTGATTTCAACTTGGAATCACAATTTTCAAATGACTCATGTTTCACATCAACCTTAGGCTTAACCATAAGAAGTACAAAACTCTTACTAGAATTCACTAGCCTTTTTACCTGTCCCGCATTTACCATCGCTATATTTGTCTTCTTGCGATGTGCTCTGACAATAAACTCCTTGCCATATTTAAATAGATGATACTTATTTTCATGGCGATGGAAGATCGCTTTCCTGTCAAATAAATAAGGAATTCCCAAAACAATTCCTAACATATCAAGCAGTACTACATCAAGTTCAACTGTGTCGATAAAGTGTGCAGTAATTGAAAATCACAATATGCACTTTCTTGAGACTTGTAAGTTTGCATCCTTGCATATCCACCCAAGTGGATAAGACTTTGGATGTGGAATGGTCTCAAGTTTAAGCTATTTGACCAAGTCTTCTGATATGAGATTTGCTTGTGACCCACTGTCAAACATTTTGTCAATTTTTGTATGTTTTAAGACTACACTCACATGGAACAATTCAATTCTTTCTTCCTCATTGGGAGCTTGTACATGATACTTTGAAGTACTAGCGCTTGGCTTAGTTTTAGTTTCATTTCCCTTCATACTCTTCAGACCCATGGCTGCAATTTTGGTTTCATAACCTGAATCATCACCTAATTCTTGTGGTGTAGTTTTAGTAGCTGCAATTTTCTTCTTCCTTTTTTTTTGTTAAACTGAGTTCTTTTTTCAGGATGAAGTTTCCAACAGTTTTTCTCTTCATGGCCTTCTCTTGAACAATGCTTACATTTCAGTTTCTCACCCTCCTGTTTGACTGATGCATTCTTTTTGCCTTTTCCCTTAGAGGTTTTATCTTTGTTTTTCTCCTTAAAAGGCTTGTTTCTACCCTCATCAAAAGTGTTTTTCCCTCTAGCCTATAAATGTGTAGCTTGTACACAAACTTCGTCTAGACTAGTAGGATTAAACATAAGGATAGTATGTCTAAGGTAGCTATGAAAACCACCTATATATTTTAGCAAAGTATCTTGACTTTGTAAGTCTACCCCTAATAAGAGTGCTCTTCTCCTAAACTCTTGGGCGTAGTCTTGTACATTTTGTCCCTTAAGTTGTATGAAGTTTTTCCAATTCATGATAGCCTTTTGAAAATGAGTTAATGGATAAAATTTCTTTTTAATTGTAGTAATAAATTTGGCCCATGATAAATTGATCTTACCATGTTTTTTAATTTCATCCTTGGTCTCAGCTTCCTACCATACCAATGCTGCTCCATCCATTCTCAAAGAGGATAACTATGTCTTAGTGTCATCATCATGTAGGTTATGTATCCTCAAGTAAACTTCCAACTGTCTTATCCAATTTTTAATTTTCTCTGCATTGACCTCACCATTAAACATAGTCAACTCAAATTTAACATCAAGCTTTAAAAGTGGACTTTTACTAGTGGTTTTAGACTTGTGAGATTGATTCACTAAAGTAGAGGATGACGATGTAGAGGAAGAGGATGAAGATGGGGATGGTGGATCACCATTACCTCCATGTCCTTTCTTTGACTTGTCATCACTTTTATTTCCTCCTGAAGAACCCTCTCCTTCTTTCTGATGTTTATATCCTTTTCCTACAAGCCTATCATTCCTTTCTTGGTAGAGTATCCTCACCATCTCCGTCATGTCCAAGAAAGCCTTTCGGAACACCTGTTCCTCTTCTTTGGGATCAATGTCTTCAGGAGCTTCTCCTTCCCTTGAATACATGCTTGAGGCTTCTTCTATGGCTCTTGGAGGTGTCTCTCTAGCCCTTCTTTGGTGAGGATTACTTTGTGCACTAACCGAGTGTCCATCACCTCTCTTGATTTTAAGCCTAGTAAGCATCAAAAATTGTAAACAATTAACTATATCCTTGCATAAGAACAAATGTAGATTAAAACTCTAGCTTTGATACCATCTGATCTGAAAATGGAGCTATTTGTAAATTCTATTCAAAGTATCCATTTCCATTTACTTAAGTGTGCAAAGTGTTCTCCATGTCTTGCAGGTTAAACAAAGTAGTTTTGGTAATGTTTATGAGTTTTATGTGTGAGGATTTTTTATTTAAATTTACTGTTTAATATATCACAGCATAAAAACACAACAATTAAACTTCACCATATCATAACACAACAAAATGATGAGGCGGTTCACCCCTCCTGGGCTACATTTTTCGGTCCAAGGCTCCCCAATGGTGTGTCCTTGCTCTATTAAATTGCTCAAAATGGTTACACAGTGAAAATATGCCTAAACAGTCAAAAAAAACTGTGAATTTGACTTCAGAAGACAAAAATAAACTAAAAATGGCATTTTTTCACCTCAAACAGTGAAGTACAACCCAATATAGCTCCATCTCCCTGATGGCCCTCGTGGCTCTTTCCTCTTCCCTGAAGAAAAAATGGTTGAATAACACCTCTGTTCACTCTGAAACCTATCCAAAACTCTCCAAAAGGTCGAAGAAAGCCAAAATTGACTAAAATTTCATCTTTTTTGGTTGAAAATTGAGAAAGTTATGACCCAAACAAGATTTTTCTCAATGGCACTAGAAAACCTCCACCAAAACTGGAGGAACTCTAGTTAACTCCACCAGAATAGGTGGGTAGAAAATAATGATAGAATATTGCACTATTTTAGGGGTATCATTTAATGCTAACTATCAGTTTAAGAGCGCATTCATATGCGAAAAATCTGGGCAGTTAAGTGCTGGCGGATAACGTTAAAACCCCGCACCCACAATCAAAACACAAGGTCACGTGCGGGAGGGAGCTAGCACCAAGGTGCTAAAGCTTTTTGTTCCTCCTGTTGTAAGTGTTTAGGGTCTGGGTTCCAGACTGCTGGTCATATGACGATGGGGCTAGCCTTGATACCAACTTTCTGCCTATAAAACATGTGCATGAGCTGATTGTTCATTCTTATGCCGCCCGACTTGCCCATAAAACTAATGACCTGAGCCTCCATTCACATGTGACCAACTCGCCCGTTGTGCAACTTGTGTTCGTGTCGTGTTGGTCGGGTCGACCTTGCCCGAGGAGTCGGGTCAAGGGTTCAACCCCCCTTTCCCTCCATATTTTTGCAACACCTTTTAACCAATGGCCTGGGGCCACATGGCAGCATCCGGGTAGACCACATGGAACCCTATGACAGGCCTATAAAAACTTAAATAAAAATGAAATTTTCCATAATAATTTTTTTTAGAAAATTGACAAAATCATAGTCAAAAAGTCTTGTTTTGGAGGTCACTAGACGAATTCAAACCTCAGTAACTTTCACATATGACATCGGATTTGAGTCTCATTCATGGCACCAGAATTGCAATGACGAGGCCTTTCTAGTCATTCAGATTGCAACCATTTTTTATCATTTCCATGTTTGAGAATTTTTTTTCACTTAGACATGATCTCCTGATCAGAGGGAGGGCCTTGTGAATGGAAAAAATATCTGATCAATCTAAAGGTCAATCTAAGAGTCTCTCTCCCTCTAGATCCCCATCAACTTCTAGAACATTATCTAGATCCTCGTCTTTAAAATATGAAGTTGATCATCGTTCTCCTAAGTCTCCTAGTGATACTCAACCCATACTTCCCATCAAGCTTCCCTAGAAGTTCAGTCTTTGATGGAAAATTTAGAGAGATATCTATTTCTACTGAAAAACTTGAATCTTATCAAATATCATATATTAGTATTTTTTCTTCTTTACAATCTCGAAGAATATTAACTCGATCAGAAAGTCAAAAGACAAGAACTCTTCCTTTTGAATTTTTGATCGATAGTACTCGAAAGAGACTAAAGAGGACTCAATCAGAGTCAATCACCAGCAAGATCTTATCCCATTCGCCTCCATTACCTCCACTCACTTCCACAACTTCCATTCCAATAATCAGTGTTACTTTGTCCAGTTCCATTACTCAAACTACTATCCCTTCAACTAGTCCTAGCACTCAACCCACCTCTTCTTCAACTCAAACTCCACCCAACCAACCTATTCAAAATCCAATGGTAGGCAATCCATGCAACAATCCATGGGTTTTAAATATGTTCTCTCCTCTTCATGCTCTACCAAAATCACCTAAAATATGGTTACCTAAATTTAATACTGATGATGGTCTTCCAGCAGAAGAAAACATTCACAATTTTATGTTAGCCATCAATCTAAATGGAGTAGTTGAAGAGGATTGCATTGTAAGATTATTTCCATATACTCTAAAAGGATCCGCAATATCCTGGTATTTTTCACTACCTGCCCGCTCTATAACTACCTAGAATATGTTCGAAGAACAATTTCTAGCTAAGTTTGGGGATGACAGGACCATTGCTACGCTCATCAATAATTTTTCAAATCTAAAAGCTAAAAAATATGAGAAGATAAAAGTTTTCAATCAAAGATTTAAAAAATTACTCAATAAAATTCCTACTACAGTAGTTCCTGGAACAGAAGTTCAAATTGAGTGGTATATTTCATCTCTTCCATCCAATATAGCTATTTTTGTTGATAGAGCGAAACTAGCAACACTCGTAGAAAACATGAAAGAATCTCTATCTGTAAAGAAACGCATAATAGGCTCTTGAGAAAAAGAATTCTCAAGAAGATAGGAAATCAAAGAAGGTATCTTTCAAAGATGATTCTAAAAAGAAGCTGCCAAAGATCCTTTGATCAAGGTGGATATTGGTGACCACACACCTATTCCATTTGGACCCGCACCATCAATTCTTACAGCTTTTCACTTTCCGCATAGCTTACTATTTTTAGCAGGTTTTCGAGTCCTACACTCCGTGAGTCGTTTTGGGGCCTTAATGATCTAGGTGGATATTGGTGGCCACCCAGCTATTCCACTTGGGGCCCCACCAGTATCTCTTTCATTTTTTTGTTTCGACATAACTTACTATTTTTGGCAGTTTTTCGAGTCCTGAACTTCCGGAGCCGTTTTAAGGCCCTAAATGACATTTTTTGGGAAAATTGAGAGCAACAGAAATTATCTTCCTTGCACCAAAAGTGGTAATCCTTGGATAGATATTTCTAACCAGATATTGAGCATGTCAAACAGAGATCGTATGCCAAAGTTATGTCCCCGGGAAGTTCAAACACCAATTTACCCAAAAGGGGCCCATAGTTTTGGCGCTTCATCTCCTAGGGTTAGGTGTTTGGATGTTTGGAGTTTGCATTATTTATCAATAATAAATAGGCCCTTGAGCCTCATTGTAACTCAGTTCAGGGGATGTTAGTCATCACATCTCTTCTCAGGATACGCTACCAGTACCCTAGCTCATCTATTTCACAATTCAGAGGCCTACATATGCCACATATCTTCTCATAGATACACTACCAGTGCCCTAGCTTGTTTCCATTATGTTTTTAAGCTTATTTCAGTCATTATTTTATTAACAAAATGAAGCATTATTTCCGATGCATCTCTGTTCTTATGGTTATATGTGTATTCTAATATGTTCCTGCATAAAATATGGATCATCCTTTTGACGTAGGTCTTCAAAAAAAAATTAAGACTGACAAACATAATGGAAGATATCAAGAAACAAGTCGCTGGAAATTCAAGTTCAAAAAATACTTTCAGGAACTTTAAAAAAGGACATTCCTCTAATACTCAACCTCCAAATATCATATCTAATGTTGAATTTGATCAAGATATAGAGGAAGAAGAAGAAGCTGAACTAAATGGAACGTTGGATTTCATAGTACCAAATGAAGAACAACATGAAGCTTTACCTGTGAGCACAAGGAGCAAGAAGAATACTGAAGCAACACAGCCAAATAAATAGCAAAAGATTTCAACTCCTGCTAAAGTAAAATCAGTAAGCAAAAATTCTACTTCAATGGCTACACAAACAAGTCTCGTTAGTTCAGATACTCCACCCACATCTAAAAAAATGGTAGTCTCAGACACCATTTAGTATAATGTAGTTTAAGATATCAATAAAACCAGGGCCAAAATTTCAATTCACGAGCTTACTAAATTGAAGCAGTAGAATAAAATATTACTTAGAGACTTAAATTTGTTTATTGCTTCAAACTTACCTGCTCCAGTAATAGTACAAGATGTTAATGAAATGGGTAAGCCACCTTCCCCTTCAACTAAATAGATGCTACAGACTTGATTATGATAAGTGATCGATCCATCTCTCATACTCCTCCATTTCTCTTAACCTGTGAGATCTATAACAAAACATTCATAACTATTTAATAGACTCAGGGACTTCTTCTAATATAATTCCAAAATCATTTTGTGCTAAGTTGAACATAACTCCTCAGAGTTCCCCTGTTCATATAGTACAACTTGATAGAACCATAGTAGAGGTGGTAGGAGAAATAAATTATTTTTCCATCAAATTTTCATCAAATCCCAAGGTTACTCAAATAATTGACATATTGGTGGCTGATATTCCTGAATTTTACAGATTAGTTTTAAGTTGAGACTAGTCTGAAAAACTTCATGGTTATTTCGCAGCGAACTGGTGCATATGTGGTTACCATATAATGGAAATACAATTCAAATTTGGGTAGACCGTGAAAAGTTCATGAAGCATACAATCATTGATCTTGAAGTATTAAACGAAACAGTAGCATTCAATAATAACATTATTGGAAACTACTCATCAGGGTCATTTTTGGGAAATTTCAATGCTCAACCATCACCTTTCTTTGATAATGCAGTTGTTTCTCAGATTAAAATTTTTTCCCAGCTAGATAATTCCAAATGTATAAATTTTATAGATAGAAAAGTATTTAATTCTTTGTTTTGGACTCTTTGTTTTGACAGTTCTAAATCTGAATATGGTGCAGGCGCGAGGTGTATTTTAATAAATCCAAAAGAAGAAAAAACCATGTTAGCCTACAGACTAGAATTCAATTGTGAAAACAATATAGTTTAATAGAAAGCATTAATTCAAGGTTTGTACAAAGCCATTGATCTTAATATTAAATATCTGAAAGTCCTAGGAGATTTAGAAATCATTGTTAGATAGGTAAGAGATACCATTCATTGGAATTCTAGATATTTAAAGAATTACCAATAATTAGTCCAAGAATTAACCATTCATTTCTTAGCCTTCAACATTTCTTCTGTACCTAGAATAAAGAATGCTAGTGCAGATCTACTAGTTAATGTATCAACAAAGTTAATTCTATCCCAAGAGTTTAGTCCCGATAGATTTTCTATTGAATTGATTTTTAGGCCATCTATTCCTTATAATATTACCAATTGGAGAGTATTCAATAATGATTCAGATATCATAGATTTCTTGACATCTGAAGGATCTTATGATAGTCAAATTTTGGATGAAAATGAACATGACATTCAGATTAAGAAAGAAAAAGACAAAAATCCTATTCCTAAATCTATTGTCAAGTTAGAAGACCTATATGATCTAAAAGATAGGTTTAAAAGAGTTACTAACTCAAAAATTCAAAGCTCTACCTTAAGATTTGAGTTAGTAAATCCAGGAACTGACGAAAAACCTCAAAATGTCAATCTAGGGCTTAGTCTATCTTTCGAAGAAAGATTTTCATTTATCAAATTTTTTAGAATGTACAAATTGTATTTTCTTGGGATTACAATGATCTTAAAACATACGACACTTCTGTTATTCAACACACAATTCCTATGATCTCAGAAGAAAAACCTATACAACATAAATTGAGGAAGATTCATCCAAATCTATAAAATCAAATCAAAACTGAACTAAAAAAAATCCTCAAGGCATAAATCGTCTTTAAAGTCAGGCATTCTAAATGGGTATCAAATTTGGTACCTGTCAGGAAGAAGAATGGCGATATTAGAATTTGCATTGATTTTAGGAATCTAAAAAAAGCTTGTCAAAAGGACAACTTTCCATTACCAACCATGGAACAAGTACTGCAAACAATGGTTGGTTCTAAACTTATGTCCTCTCTAGATGGATTTTTGGGATATAACTAAATTCTCGTACATCCAAATGACAGATTGAAAACTACATGCAAAACTAAGTGGGGAACTTTGGATTAATTAATGTAGGTGCTACTTTTCAGAGAGCTATGGACACAACATTTAGGGGGCTCATAAATAAAACAATGGTTATTTATTTAGATGACATTACAGTCTTTTCTAAACAAGTAACCAATCATGTGAATGACATAAAACGAGTCTTTGAGCGATGAAAAAGGTATGGCATCTCATTGGATCCAAAGAAATCATTTTTTGCATTAGATGAAGGAAATTTTTTAGGATTCATTGTGTCAAAAAGAGGAATCTATATTGATCATGAAATAATTGATGAAATTAAAAGAATTCATTTCCCTCATAACAAGAAATCTATGAAGTTGTTTCTTGGGAAATTAATTTTGTTAAAATGTTTGTCCCTGACTTTTCACAAATAGTTTTACCATTGCAGAACATTATTAAGAAAAAATGTGTCTTTAAATGGGGATATAATGAAAGAGAAGCATTTGATTTGATCAAACAATCAATTATCAACGCTCCATTTCTGACTACCCCCAATTTTGTTAATCCTTTTGCTTTATACACGTTTTCATCAGACACATCATACATTGTTTTTTTAACACAGCTTAATGAACAACAAATTGAAGCACTAATATCATTTTTCAGTTCCAATTTGCAAGGTGCGGAACTAAATTACACATGTTTCGAAAAGAAAGCATTTGCTATCTTTAAGGCTATAAATAATTTCAGGCCATTTTTCCTAAAAGATCACACCAAAATCATAGTTCCATTATTTGCAGTGAGACAACTATTGATGCAAAGAGAATTAGGAGATAAAAGGGCTAACTGAGTTACCGCTTTACAAGAATATGATGTATAAATTAGACCCTCTAGAATTGTTAGAGGTCAAGGTTTTTTCAGAATGCTTACAAGAGCATCCCATCTATCATCATAAGAAGATTCAAGTAACAATGTGAAAATATCAGAGGTAAGCCTCAATGATGCACAATCTCAATACATTGAACTTATATTCTATTTTAAAAATGGATATGCTTCGAATCAACTTAGTTACAAAACGAAACAAGATTTAATGTTAAATTCCATGCAATATGAATTAAAAAATGATGTAGTTCTGAGGAGAAATTTTGATTATGTACTACTAAGTTACTTAGAAAAATATGAAGCAGAGAAAGTCTTGCAGGAACTCCATGATGGACCAGCTAGAGGAAATTTTGGAGGAAATATGACAACACACAAAATCCTATATGCAGGGCACTATTGGCCCACACTTTTCAAATATGCTCACGAATATGCAAGAAAATGCAAAGTGTGTCAAAGTGCATCTGGAAGACAAAGGAAGCCAACCTTCCCATTACATCCAAGTAATATCGAACAACCATTTGAACAATGGGGATTATACATAATTGGTGATATTGTTCCTAACTCTTCCAAGAAACATAGATATATTCTCACAGCTACAAATTACTTTACTAAATGGGTGGAAGCAATTCCATTAAAGGTAGCCAACTTTTGAGAATATCATTGATTTCATCGACCAAAATATCATAACTAGGTTTGGCTTACCTACTACTTTAATGTTTGATAATGCATCTTACTTCTCAGGAACTTCTATGATGGAATTTGCAATCGAAAGAGGTTTTAAACTTAAGTATTCTGTGAATTATTACCCGCAAGGAAATGGTTTAGAAGAATCT
>JAXQQM020058410.1:0-41895 GCA_034641835.2 Pinus albicaulis | reverse complement strand
GCCTGCAATACCCAGGACCATGCATACAAGAATGCATCTCTAATATATCCCATATAAGAATGCATTTAACTCACTTTACCAACTAACACTCTAATCTTGAAGATTTCATATTCTGGCAATCTCCATTCATATGTGGAAGCTTGTTTCAATTTTCTGACAAATTGAAGGTATCCAAGATCTTCATATTCCCATACATAAAAATTCATACTCAGCATTTACTCAAAATCATCAATCACTGGCAAATTCATCCCTTTAGCATTTCAATGTGCGGAAGTTTCCATTATATGGGTTTATGGTTTTAAAACCATGACCATGAAACCATCTTCTCAAAAACCCATTGATTAAGTTCCAACCAAATCTTGGATTTACATGCATCTTTTAAATTAACATTTAAATACTCACCTATATCAGATTTAGAAAATCTGAACTCCTCATTTCCATCCTGACATTAACATGGATTTTTAATACAATCAAAATAAACATTTCATGCCACAGCTTCCAATACCATCTTCATAATGGAACCCCAATGTTTACAAAATTCATTGCAATTTCAACAACACATATATGACTTACCCATGCAGTCAGCTTTCCTTTCTGTCAACTTTCTATTTGCCATTCAACCTGTGCTAGTTCAGTTCGATTTCTTTTCAATAGTGACCTGCATTCATTTATCTCCAATTACCGTGCTTCTGGTTTGTAACATCGTTCTGCCTTTACACTGTCATCAAATTCACAGCGCTTTCATACAAATTCAATGTCAAACGCATAGAAATAGATCTGGAATTTTACCCGGAGTTACCACGATTTTTTTTTTTTTTTCGGTGTTCCCAATTGCAGTTTCAGCGATTGACTTCACAGCTCTCTGCATACACTCCGCTGCAACGATTTTGACTTTTAATAACCCAACATATTCTGTCCATTCAAGATTCACTTCCAAATACATAATTTCTTCAACACTGGATCCTTCGTCCGGAAAAAACAAAAGGGTGCGCTTATGCCATATATTTCCAGGCAATTGATTCAATCAGATTTAAATATTGCAATCTGGCAATTTCTCTTACCTTGGTTCAGACCACGATTTCACTCTGCAATTATCATCACTATAGATCGATCCTGTTCTTCAACTCTGCACTTTCAATTCATCTTCATCAACAACAACAAACTCTGCGCTATCAATTCATCAACAAACTCTGCGCTATCAACAAACTATGCAACTTCAGCATTTTTGTATCTGGTAACAAACTATGAGTTTAAACTCTGTTAGAGCCATGAAATCGACCCAACAGAAGCTTTAATGCCGGATTCCGTTTTAAGACAGATGTTTCAACACTTCTCATGAATTATGCAATTCTTGCAACAGCGTGTGGTTTAAATTCAATTTGATACAAACTCAGCGCCATATATATATCACATCAAATCTCAATATACATTGAATTCCCCACAGCTATAAATTTGAACTGAAAAATCGAATTTCATTGGAAACGCTGACACTAAATTATTTCAAACCTGCGTTCTTTCCAGATCTGAGATCGCCTTCAACGCTTGGGGATTATAGTTTGACATTTCCACATCCAAATTAATACATTCAGGCAATTAAACCAATTCACCTGCGAATTGATTTCCTTCTGCATTTACTTTTTGATCGATTAAAACTGCTGAATCGATACACATTGAAAACAACGTTCAATATGCCTACGGCTTCAACATACCTTTGTTCAGTACTGCAGTTATTCACATATCTATACAAACCTCAAAATCGACTTTTCCAAACTTCAAATGCCAGAGTCACTCCTTTACTGCTCTATTCAAACTATGTCACTGCATAATTTTTAATTGAATTCTAGCAGAGAAAATTTTGCGCCCTCCTACGCTCAGTTTCCAAATTACATATCAACCAACTCAAAATCGAGTTCCACAAACAAACTTATGCCTAGATTTGTTCAACACAGTAATTGTGATGCTTGAGCGCATAGATCAATCTTAAAAATTCTTCACACTTCTTTTAATCGAACTTTCCAACAACCAATGTTTCAAACATATATATACATTTAACTAGAGATAAATATAACCTCCACAACCAGTCACCAAATATATATATATGAAATCAAAACAAAATTACTTACAACTTAGTTTGGCCTGATATTCCAGATTGATGGCCCTTACAATTTACCAAAGGCTTACAGCCTTGGTTGTTCCAAACTAGCTCTCTACTCCTCTCACTCTCTCACAATCTCCCCTTCTCACAAAAAAACCCTCCTATTTATACAATTTTTAAAGAATCATTACATTAAATGCTCAATCACTTAAAATCCTCAACAAACCCCTAAATCTCTCAACATCCCTAAAGGATAGGTTTTTATCCCTAGAATCCTTCAATTTATTAATTTTCCTCATATCCTTTTATTAATAAAAAGATATTTACATAAATCCTCACCTTCTCCTATTTAATTCAAATTAATTAATAAAATATTAAAATCATCACACCCCATATTTACAAATTTAATATTATCACACCCCATATTTACAAATGGATAAAAAGGTCTTGATGCTCCTGCATCAGACTCCTCATGTAAGAAAATTCATGACCACCTGGTCATAAGTCTGGATATCTCCTCCTGGATCCCAAATTTTATTTTGTAAGTCTTCTGTGCTTGTCGATTGCTTCACTGCTGTTGCTATCTGCCGTCGTCTTCCAGGTTTCCATGTTTTGTGTTGTAGTGCTCCACCTGCTCTGCTTTTGCAATCTTTCGCTGTCATTCTCTTGTTGTCGCTCCTTTTCTTTCTTTCGGTTGTCTTTCTCTGGGATGTTTTTATCATTAACTTTCTTATCAACTCAATTTCTCTGTCCAGTATGTCCTCTTTCTGCTGGTTGCTTCCCACATCTTCAATAAACCATGTTGCTCTTGCTGTCACTATGGATGTTGCGGCCTCCCAATCTTCCTTCCCCTCTGCAACATTCCTTTGCTCGTCATCTGCAATTTTTTTCTGATTATCATTTATGACAACTGCTTTGTCATCCTTCTTCAGCAATCTCTCCTTAACATCCTTCAGTAGATGTTCTTCCTCTTCTTCTTTCATTTGACTATCCACCTCTTTTCCCTTTAGCAACACTTCAGTATGTTGTGTTAATTTATCTTCTTCTGTCAGCATATCAGTATGCTGATCCAAACTCAAAGAACTCTTGAGACTGTCAGCTAGTCTCCACTTCTCATCAGCTATTTCAATGATGTCTTCCAGCATTTTTCCACTGTAGTGAACTGATTCTTTCCCAGCCTCTGCTTCAAAACTTTCATCTTCTGGAAGGTACTCTTCCACTTCTTTGATAACTTCAAAACACTGCCTATCTTCTTCCAAACCTGCAATCACACACAAATCATTAGTTTTAAAATCACAAGACCTTACGGTCTTGTTTGATGCTTCAGTCATCAAATCCTCAGGCTGCTTCGAATCATTCATATGATTCAACTCCTCTTCCTCACTTTCAAAAAGTAATGGTCCACTCTCTGGGTAACATATCGAAACTTCAACATCTTCTTCAGCATCTTCCTTTTGCTGTAGCTCAACTGTTTCGAGCTTCTCTTTCTTCTGTCTGGCATCTATAACCTGTTCAAGTTCCCTTAGTTCCTTTATCAACTGCATATTCATCTGATGATTCCACTTCTCTTGTAGCCTCTGCCATCTCAACTTCTTTCTCATGACATAACCACGCTTCTGGTCTTCCTCATTTCTTTGCAACATCTCCATTAACACTTCAAGCTGAACTGCTATCTCAGCCTTCTCCCTCTCATATTCCTCTTTGCTTAACTGTCTCTGTATGCCAACTGCCTTGGCACCCTTCTCCTTTTGTCTTCTGCTGTGGTTGATTTCAGAACCTTTGTTATGACTGTCACTAGTCATCATCCTTTCCATCTCTATGAGTCCCTCACTCACTTTACTATGAGTTGCACTAAAGCCTATTCAGCAGCAAGTCCTGTCCTGCCGCCACTTACCTCACCAAGCCCTCCTCACTCGGTCTTTTGGCAAGCAATTGGTTCTACCTCTGGAACCTCCTTTGAGCACTTCTCTTTGCTCTTCTTGGCTTCAACTCATCTGCCTGTTCACAACTGTCCTCCTTATCCAATCTCTATTGGATTTCTTCAAGGTTCTGTCACTTATGCTTTCACCAGTTTTCTATTAGCAATTTTAAACATGTCTTCTATGGATTTTCCTTTTAGGAGTTGCAAAAATACTTCTGCAAAGACTACAATCTTCAAATTCAAATAAACCCAGATCACCTTACCTTCAAGATCTCAATCTGATCTTGTCCTTCCATTCTCCTGTACTTCAATTTCATCTTTATGCTTCCTCTGCAAAATTTTACTGTCAATCAGATTTTAAAATCTGATTCTCTCTTCCAACCTTCTGGCTTGATCTGCAAACTTTAGCTGTCAGCAACAATTCCTTCCTTGCTGAGTTTCTTCTTTGCTGCAATCATCAATTCTCATTCCATTTCTTGTCAGTAAAATTCAAATCAAAATTAACCACACCCAATACCTGCTCAATTTTTCAGTTGTACTCTGGTTTGCTTTGACTGTCAGATTAAAATCTGACCTCTTTTTCTTTTATGCACATCTGCTACTTCATCATTCATCACACATTCCGGGGAACACCTTCAATTCAACAACCCTTCCGTCTTCATTCGTAAGATAAACATTCCAATCGCAGAAACCCGCTTCCGATACCAAAAATGACGCAAACATGGAGCTTGCAATACTCAGGCCATGCATACAAGAATGCATCTCTAATATATCCCATATAAAAATGCATTTAACTCACTTTACCAACTAACACTCTAATCTTGAAGATATTTCATATTCCGGCAATCTCCATTCATATGTGGAAGCTTGTTTCAATTCTCTCGACAAATTGAAGGTATCCAAGATCTTCATATTCCCATACATAAAAATTCATAATTTCGCATTTACTCAAAATCATCAATCACTGGCAAATTCATCCCTTTAGCATTTCAATGTGCGGGAGTTTCCATTATATGGGTTTATGGTTTTAAAACCATGACCATGAAACCATCTTCTCAAAAACCCATTGATTAAGTTCCAACCAAATCTTGGATTTACATGCATCTTTTAAATTAACATTTAAATACTCACCTATATCAGATTTAGAAAATCTGAACTCCTCATTTCCATCCTGACATTAACATGGATTTTTAATACAATCAAAATAAACATTTCATGCCACAGCTTCCAATACCATCTTCATAATGGAACCCCAATGTTTACAAAATTCATTACAATTTCAATAACACATATATAACTTACCCATGCAGTCAGCTTTCCTTTCTGTCAACTTTCTATTTGACATTCAACCTGTGCTAGTTCAGTTCGATTTCTTTTCAATAGTGACCTGCATTCATTTATCTCCAATTACCGTGCTTCTGGTTTGTAACATCGTTCTGCCTTTACACTGTCATCAAATTCACAGCGCTTTCATACAAATTCAATGTCAAACGCATAGAAATAGATCTGGAATTTTACCCGGAGTTACCACGATTTTTTTTTTCTCGGTGTTCCCAATTGCAGTTTCAGCGATTGACTTCACAGCTCTCTGCATACACTCAGCTGCAACGATTTTGACTTTTAATAACCCAACGTATTCTGTCCATTCAAGATTCACTTCCAAATACATAATTTCTTCAACACTGGATCCTTCGTCCGGCAAAAACAAAAGGGTGCGCTTATGCCATATATTTCCAGGCAATTGATTCAATCAGATTTAAATATTGCAATCTGGCAATTTCTCTTACCTTGGTTCAGACCACGATTTCACTCTGCAATTATCATCACTGTAGATCGATCCTGTTCTTCAACTCTGCACTTTCAATTCATCAACAAACTATGCAACTTCATCAACAACAACAAACTCTGCGCTATAAATTCATCAACAAACTCTGCGCTATCAACAAACTATGCAACTTCAGCATTTTTGTATCTGGTAACAAACTATGAGTTTAAACTCTGTTAGAGTCATGAATCGACCCAACAGAAGCTTTAATGCCGGATTCCGTTTTAAGACAGATGTTTCAACACTTTCTCATGGATTATGCAATTCTTGCAACAGCGTGTGGTTTAAATTCAATTTGATACAAACTCAGTGCCATATATATATTACATCAAATCTCAATATACATTGAATTTTACGCCTATACATTTGAACCGAAAAATCGAATTTCATTGGAAACGCAAAAACGCTCGACACTAAATTATTTCAAACTCCGCGTTCTTTTCCAGATCCGAGATCGCCTTCAACGCTCGGGGGATTATAGTTTGACATTTCCACATCCAAATTAATACATTCAGTAATTAAACCAATTCACCTCGCGAATTTGATTCTTCTCAGATTACATTTTTGATTGATTAAATCCACACCGATACACATTGAAAATGTTGCTCAACATGCCTACGTTTTCACGGCTTCAACATACCTTTGTTCAATACTGCAGATATTCACATGTCTATACAAACCTTAAAATCGATTTTTCCAAACTTCAGATGCCAGAGTCACTCCTTTACTACTCTATTCAAACTATGTCACTGCATAATTTTTAATTGAGTTCTAGCAGAGATAGTTTTGCGCCCTCCTACGCTCAGTTTCCAATTTCCATTGTGACACATATCAACCAACTCAAAATCGAGTTCCACAAACAAACTTATGCCTAGATTTATTCAACACAAGAATTGTGATGCTTCGAAGGCATAGATCAATCTTAAAAATTCTTCACACTTCTTTTAATCGAACTTTCCAACACCCAATGTTTCAAACATATATATACATTTAACTAGAGATAAATATAACCTCCACAACCAGTCACCAAATATATATATCTGAAATCAAAACAAAATTACTTACAACTTAGTTTGGCCTGATATTCCAGATTGATGGCCCTTACAAACTGCCCGAAGGCGTCCAAGCAGAAAACTTCTCACTCTCTACTCACACTCACTCACAATCTCAATGTGTTTTTCTCTCAAAACCCCCTCCTATTTATACAATTTTTAAAAATGATCTAATTAAATGCTCAATCCCCTTAATATCTCAACAAATCCCTAAATCTCTCAACATCCCTAAAAGATAGATTCTTATCCCTAGAATCCTTCAATTTATTAATTTTCCTCATATCCTTTTATTAATAAAAAGATATTTACATAAATCCTCACCTTTCTCCTATTTAATTCAAATTACTAATAAAATATTAAAATCATCACACCCCATATTTACAAATTTAATATTATCACACCCCATATTTACAAATGGATAACGAGAGTGATAACACAAGTCGGTGCTTAGTAATCCATGGTGGCCACGACAAAACAATGTCATAGATCCATTCGGTTGCAAAACCTTTGCATCCAAACCATAAATTGATCCATGCTCAAAAGGAAAATTGTGGAAAATTTGGGAGGGGACTCAACTTATAGTTTAATTGGATAAACTTATGTGATTGTTTTGCAGAGACCTAGCCATAAAAGATTTTTATTGGCATACCGATATTTTCCTCACCCTTATTGGATGAAGGGAAGGTGATGTGGCTCAGAGGTCACATCCTCAGAGTTTGTTTTTGCATCGCAAAGGAATAACAGGGATGAATAGGCATCGTGACAATTGGGCTCATAACTCAGAGGTGGGGAACCTTCCTATTGTCCTAAGTCTAGCCCATGCGACAACTCATAAGTTAGGAAGGGGAACTTGGTAGATGCCCAATGATGGTGGTTCCACTATTAATTTTGAGGTGGGCTGCCTAACAAGTTAGACCAATGAATCAACCCTGGGTTTTTCATGAGAGCGTATGAGAAAGAAATCAGGGGTGATTATGGGTCTCATCAATAGGTATATTTTCAAGTACATTGTGTTATCCTCCAACCCTTAAAACTCTCCTTTTCTCACATTAATTCACATTTTTAGTCATAATATACTTAGTAAGAAGATTAAAAGGTGTTTTTCATATTGTATTTCCTAATGTGATTAATATGCAAGTCAAATAATCATTTTTGGATATATTTACCATGCAAGGGCTTGATGTAGACACCTTGAGAGAATATAGGGAGATTTTCCACCTCATTAACACCCTAACTCGGCTTGAGATCACATAATCCTCTCCAACAGCTTGAATTCACTAGCAGCTGAGGAACTCGAAGGGCATGACAAGGACAAAGGCAACTAGATCCACAAATCTCGAGATTTTGGAGGGGAGCATTCCTCCTTTAAAGGAAGTTTCCCCTCATTTTTTTTGTATAAATAAACCAGTTAAAAGGCTCATTATGATTTAAATTTTGGTTGCAACTAATAGTAGCTATTGTGAGCCTAGTTCTTGACGTTATCATTCTTATTTTTCATGATGTATGTGACTATAATTTTTTGTTAATGATAATTTTACTATTGATATGCATCTGAGTTAGTTTTGGAGGGTTGAAACCCTTGGGTTTTCGACCAAACCATAGGCTTTAGTCCCTCTTTTGTATTTATTTCTTGTTCGTGTTTCAAAGTATTGAAATTATTTCTTTGTTTCAGTATGTGTTATATTATAAAAACTTGTGATTGTAGGATTTCCTATAACCTCTCTTATGGGAAGAGTGATTGGAAAGATCCACAATCACAACCCAGAAATATTTTTTTATGATTTCTTGGAAATTGATAAATGTCAGTTGTAATCCTTTTTTCATGTCTAGTTTCTGCAACTCATAAGTTGGTATCATTGGTTTGGAAATTAGGGTAGTGTTGTAGGATATATTAGACCTTAAAAAAATTCAACTCATCTTTTCCATGGTAATTTATCTCACTGTATTTTGGTCATTTGATGCATGTGCTTGGCTTGTTGCAGGAACTGTGCTAGTTTGCAGGGGTGGGAACACCTTTCCACATACACCTGGACCTCTTCATCTTCTTTCTAGGTACCTCACCTTGCTTCCAAATTCTATCTATGAATTCACTTTGTCAGGGTAGATTAAGTACAATATGGGCATCAACTTTGGTACAAGATAGGCCCATGATGGGTACTAAGCTTGGCTAAGGGGCTCCCACACCATTCCATTACCTCATTCCATTAAGATACCATTTATGTCCTTAAAAATCTCTCGTACCTCCTCCTGTAACAAAACAGGGCCTCCTGCAGCAATATGGGACCTCCTGTAGCAACCCTGTAGCATTGTTTTCTTCAACCAGCTTTGCTCCATACTTTTACTTTGGCATAGTTAATTTTAATAATGTCCCCCACACTGTTATTTTATGATTAGAGAAGACTCTAGGACCACTAAAACCTCATTATTCCATCACTGCAACCATGAAATAACAAACAGAGTTAGAATTAGTATTTTTCTTTATAGGTATGACAAGGATTGGATTCCTCATTTTCAAGCAAGTAGATAAATGATGCATGTAAAGTAGGTTATTGATTCAAATAAAGTGTGCAAGTAGAGTTGAATGATTTATTCCTTCAACAAGATTAGTTTTTTCCCCTCATGCAACTTCAAGTAGCATTTACATTTGATGAATGGCAAATAGAATAGCATGATTTATTTTTGCAAATAGAATATCCTATTTTCCCTCATGCAATTTCAATTCGCATTTACATTTTATTAATAGAATTTTCACCTTTGTAGTTAAAATAATGTTCATTTATGCATTCATAAGAGGTTTTTACTACAATTGGTTGGAGGAGTGGTCTCTGAACACCTTGATATGATTTCATGACTAAGAGTGACATGAGTAGAACATAACATGGTATGCATATAGAACTGCCACCTCTAATTTTGTACAAAACCTAGGTTGATAATTGAAGTTGAGAAGCCCTTGGGAGTTGCAACATCCTTGGTACAATACCAGGGCTCATCAATTTTTGTCGTCATTTTCGGGGAGGTATCTAAGTAGGTGTTTTTTTCTTCTTAAGAATTGCTTTCCTTTTTTATTTTTTTCATCAGTCTTATTGCTCTGAACAAAAAGTGAAAATTTCAAAAAAAACTTGTTCTTTCATGCATGCCTCATAGGAGTAAGGATAACCAAGGGAAATTATTACCAAAAACCCCCACCCTCTCAAGCATCCAACCTTCATTCTTCTTCGATGACTGTGAAATTCCCACTCTAACTGCAGGGGCGTTAGAAGACCCTCTAGGTGAGCAACCTCAAATTTTCAAAGAACCTATAGGAGAATAAGAACCTATCTCACGTACCCAAACTATGGTTGAAAATAGGTACGATGATATTTTCCCTATAATAGAAACCAATAGAGAGGGTAGAATGAAACATATAAGCCTCGATTCCCTTCCACGTTTCCACGGCCTAACCTCTGAGGATCATGGAACCTTCATGTTTGAGTTTTTTGTTGTCTGTAGGATCTATGACTATGCCTCTGATGAGAAGAAGCTGAATTTTTTTCCTTCTACTCTCAAATATGCAGCCTTGCACTGGTTTATGAGTCTACCTAGAGGAAACATCACTACCTGGGCCCAAATGCAACAAACCTTCAATGAAAAATATAGGGATTATTGTAGGTCCAAAAAAACAAAGGAGGAAATATTTAGGATAACCCTTGGGCCTAATGAATCTTTAGAGGACTATGAGGAAATATTTCAACTAAATTATAGGAGGGCCAACTGTCCTTTTGATCTTGAGTCACTCAAGATATTTCTTCTCTGGCGGATGAGGGAGGATGTAATAGAAACCCTCAACGTGCTATTTGGAGGAGACATCTACAAATTATCATATGATATCAAAAATGTATTCAAGAATAATTCTAGGGTTGCTATGAAAAAGGGTAGGTATAGCCAAAGCTTGGCCAGTTCCTCAGCCTCCACAATAGCTATCAAACATGAGATAGGGAGTATTTTGGAGGATTTTAAGAGTGAAACTTTTCATAACTTTGACTTTCAAATGGATACTATGCAAATCAAAAGGAAGAAAGAGGAATAAGAAAGATAAATAGCTATCTTTTTCCCTATATGTACTAAAATACATCCTAGGAATGAATTCTCACTAAATGTCATAGAATTTTGCTTAGTCTATGAAGAGAATAATGCAATAAAAAATGACCCTCTCTTCCAGGACTAAAATTTGTATACCATGGAGGACTAGAAGGTGGGTCAGAGTAGTTGTGCTTCATTAACCAAAGGATACCCCCAGGTCCTCGGCCATATCAACAAGGCAAGTAAGGTGAAAATTATCCTCACTACAATCCAAATTATAGTGAACCTTTCCAACCTTGGTACCCTTCCAATCATACATCATGGTCCACACCTCCTCCTTGGCCTTATTCTCCTCAATATCCTCCTTAGCCTATAAACCCTCCTTTTCATCCATATTCACCCCAATATCCTCAGTGGGGAAACCCCTCACTACGGTGGAGGCCTCAGAAAAAGTAGCCTCTTGCTTTAATGCCTCCACCTCAATATAAACCATAGCTAACTCACCATACCCCACCTAAGCAACCTAAAATTCCTAATCAACCTAATCTGAACCTGAACAATAAGCAAGCACAACAGGTCTATAGTGGAGAGACACCCTATCCTTCTTATGTCGTGGAAATCCAAGAGATCAAGCTTCAATATGGGAAGGTGCTCCGAGATAATCACCCATATTCTCCACCTGAAGAGTTGGAGGAAGAGAGGGAAGAAAGTGTCCCTCAAGTAAATGCACCTCCCTATCCTGAAAGGTTGGTCCACCCTAACCAACACACCCCAGAATAGGTTGAACTTATAGGAGATTGGAAGAATTTGTGTGTCAAGACACCCCTTATCCAGGCCATTAAATATGCTCCCGTTTACAACAATATTATTAAGGATAAATGTTTCAAAAGGCATGGGATAATAAGAAGAGATACCCCCACCATTAATGTTGTTGGACAACTATTTAATTTGATGCTTGGAAGGGTGATATCCCTAAAGTACCTAGACCCTAGTAGCCCAGTATTGGATTTTCACATCGACAGAATTATGGTCCCTAATACCTTGATTGATATTGGGGTCACAATCAATGTGATGACCATGGAAACCATGTTGAAGCTCAGTCTCCAAGGGGATTTGAAAAAATTTACCATAGTGTTTTAGCTTGCAGAGAGATCCATAGTAGCTCCTTAAGGAATTACTGAGGATTTCATGGTCTCCATTAACGCTTGGGAATACCCTACTGACTTCCTAGTCCTCCAACCCAAAACTAAGTTTAATGGTTATCCTCTCATATTAGGAAGACCTTGGTTAGCCATTTTTTATGCCTACTTTAGTTGTATGGATGGGAATTTAACTATTAAGAATGGACATTTATCAAAAAAACTTGTGTTGTATCCTCCTGCTTAGCCCTCTATTGAACATGATTTACCCTTATGGTTAGAGGATGATGAAAAGGAAGAATTGTATCAGACATCCCCCTACCTAGTCTCCACACTCAACATTGTCATAGGGGGAGGGAAACTTGATGAAGATGACCTTATTGCCCTTATCTCACAGAATCAACCACCAACTTCCATATCAGTTGATGAACTGATGAAAAAATATAAAATTAATCCTTGGACTAATTTTTTCTCTATCAACTCTGGCCTAGAACATGCCAAGATTGTGGAGATTGGCCCATCCAGAACACTAAAGATAAAACCCTCTCTTTCTGTTGATCAGGAAGTACATTTTTGCACTGTGATGAGGCAAAACCTAGATGATTTTTCTTGGGATTATAATGAAATGAAAGGTTTTCATCCCTCTATCCGTACTCATCATATTTACATCAAATAAGGATGTAAGCCCATGTTCCAACCCCAAAGAAGGATGAACCTAGCTCTTAAGGACATTGTGAAAGAATAATTGCAGAAGTTACTAGATTCGGGGTTCATATACCCCATTTCAGATAGTGAGTGGGTGTCTCTTCTTTTTTAGTCCCCAAGAAGAATTGGAAATGGAGGATTTATGTTGATTACTAAGAAATTAAAAAGGATACAAAAAAGGACCAATTTCCTTTTTCCTTCATTGACCAAGTCCTATATGGCCTTGTAGGAAAGAAATAATTCTCCTTTCTAGATGGATTTAATGTATACAACCAAATTCAAATTAGCCCTGAAGACCAAGATAATACCACATTTAAATTTCCTTGGGGTACCTTTGCCTATAGGTTCCTTCCATTCAGTTTGTGCAATTCCCCTAGTACTTTCCATAGGGAAGTTATAAGTATATTTGTTGAACTTTTTCATGACTCTATTGAGATATACGTGGATGATTTCACTCCTTATGGATGTGACTTCCAGGAAGCTATTTCTAATCTGTGCAAAGTCTTAAATAAATGTACTGAAATGAATATCTCATTGAGTCTTGAGAAATGTGATTTTTTTATGAATGCAGGGGTTGTCCTTAACCATTCTATATCCAAGGAAAGGGTACAGGTTGACCAAAACAAAATTTCCATCATCAAAAGGGTCCATATCCCTCAAAAACAAAGAGATGTCAGGAGTTTCATTGGATTAGTTGGCTATTATAGAAGGTTCATTAAATATTTTAGTAAAGCCGATTCACCCTTGTTTGGATCGTTTCCTAAAGATTCATATTTTTGTTGGGAAAACAACTCTCAAGAATCCTTCAAAGTACTGAAAGAAAAGCGGACCACTGCACCCATCCTTTCCCAACTGGGCATTACCTTTCCATGACTTCTACCAAGAAAGACCATGATTGGACATATTTTTGGACATTCGTGGCTTTGTTGATGTAGACTGGGTTGGAGATCTATATCAGAGAAGATCTACAAGTGGGTATGTGTTTAACCTATTTGGAGGAGCAATCATTTGGATGAGCAAGACACAATTTGTAGTGTCTCTTTCGACTATAGAGGTTGAATACATGACAGCCACTCATGCAATCAAGGAATCATCTTGGTTGAAAATATTTTATTCAAGCATGGGGTTGTTACAACAATCTATAAGGATCGACTGTGATAGCCAAAGTGAAATTTTATTCGCAAAGAACCCTGCTTATCATTCTGTTGACAGGAAAATTTGTCCGGCCAACAGTAGGGGATCTCCTCGATAAAAAGTCCCAATTAGACCTTAAACCGTTTGGAGTGGGGACCCCATCCGGGGTGTGGGTCCAGCTACCGCTTAAGACGCCTTCCCTTCTGGTCTCAAAAGAACCTGATTACACCTGCGGACACACACTTATTCATAGGACACGAAATACATGATTGATGCATGGAACATGTCTACAACACTATGCGTAGCAAGAGAATGAATAAAACACATACGCCCGAAGAGATGCCGTTAACGACACGTCTTTGGGGTCATGCTTGAAAGGTATCTTACCACAGAAGAAATAGTTCTTAATGGCAAGATTCCTTCCTTACTTCTGAAAGATAAAACGAAATGCTAATAGACAAAGGTATTAACATCCATTTAGAAAGCGATAAAACTGAACATCATTAACACAAGCATAGATAAACATGATGCATAAATGATATTATTAGAAATGCAGTTTCATTAATCATAGGATGTTCTGAAACTGTTCAAGAAATACACATAGTGCTGTCACAGCAAAATACATCATCCGACAAAGGGGTTTTAGCAAGTATTCGTATCATATGTCTAAGAATATGGTATTTCAATACAATACAATGTAGCTCTTGAGTCTTCCAAAAATAAAAAGCCCCTATTACTTTCCCCGTAGGGAGTTTTATAGCACAAAACTTGCCCTTTGGGCTTCCCGACTTTTCGCCTACCTGCCTGTTGAGTTGCCTCGCGACCTTGAAGAGGTTGCGACCTGCGACCTTTCTGGTATGCGCGACTTGCGACCTGGATAGGCAGTGCGACCTGCGACTTGTCCTGTTGGTGCGACTTGCGACCTAGCTCTAACTGCTGCTCATGACTTGCTGCTACCGGGCTGTGGAGATGGACGCGCAATGTTGATGTCAGGGGCGTCAATCTATTTCTCCTTGAGAAAATCTTGCCATGTCTGGTACTCTGCCGCTATGGGGGAAACCAGAGGGACCTCCTCCTTCAATCGATGCATACATTCCAAAGAATTTGGTACTAAGGTTTCCCTTTTCTGTGAGATCTGATTTGAAAGTGAGGCAAGCTTGGTATAAACCCGCGCTGGAGTGGCAATAAACTGACTCAGATGCTCTTGAGATGCTGAGGGCTCTGGATCAGCAGCGGCTTGCTTGATAGGCTACAAAAATGACTGGATGTCCTGGTCCACTTCTTCCCAGGTTTTCTCTTCGCCCAATGCCCCAAGCGATGGAATGTGGTGCAAAGTGTGCATCGAGTCGATACCGCTGATCAGGTGGTTGTACGAAGACATTACTTTGTCCAGATCCTTAGACAGTTTGTCTTTAGATTGTATCGCCATATGGAGCTGAACCTTAGCATCCTGCGTGTGAATCCAGTCCCTCTTAGGCAAATTTTCAGGTGCCTGAGGGTATTGTATTTTCCAGCCCATCATCCTATCTAAGGCCTGTGAAGCCTCCCTGAGCTGCTCGTGCCTTTGCCTGGTTTCTGCTCGTGCTCTTACCAGTGGGGCGACTGTTTGCTTGATGGTGAACATTTCACCATACACCTGCCTCATGGTTACTTCCAACACTTCACACTCCTTGAAAATGGCCAGTGGGACTTCATTTACCGGTGGAGTCTGGTTTCGAAGTTGTTGAACTTCTGCTTGCAACTCTACTTTCTCCTGCTCTGCTCTTTTCTCGCGCTGCTCAGCTGCTTGCAGTCTATTTTGTAGAGAGACTATTTCTCTACTCATTCTGTTTACATTCTCTTCCGTGGCTGCGGTGAAAGCAGTCCCTGCTGATGCTATCATTACAGGATTAGTCCTGGTATCAAGGACTATGTCTTTGCCTGTTGCAACTGTGGATGTGGCAGAGGGACTCTGTGCCAGTGACCTTCTTTTCTCTTGCTGGATTTTGAAAGAGAATTGATCAAATGTGAGTCTGGTGAGGTCAAATACATCCTCTTCCTGCCCCTAGGGGGATCTAACATCAAAAAGCTTGGTACCGCCCAGAGGTATGTCGAGGGGATTTACCTCGATATCTTCCAGCATGTCATCCTCCCTTTCTTCTGTGTTCTTTTCTTCTTCTTCCTTTCGCCGGCGTTCAGCTTCTGCTGCTGCTTCTATTTCGGCCTTCCTCTTCCACCCAGCTGCAGCGGCCTGTTCGGCTTTATTTTGGCGCTCAGCTTCCGCAACCTGTTCGGCCTTCTTTTGGCGTTCAGCTTCTGCTTTATCCAGCTCTGCCTTAAGTGCCCGTTCTGCTGCGGCCTATGCCTCCTTTCCCTCTTTTTCTTTCCTGGCCTCCCTGGCCTGCTTCTTCTTCTGTGTTGCTGTTGCACTCTTTTGGCGTGCTTCCTCATCCTCTTTTATCTTCTTTTCCCTTTCTTGCTGGGCTTTTTCTTCTGCTTCTTTCTGTTGGATGGATGGGGTAAGCCTTGTGTTGGTCCGAGATTTCTTAGGTAAAGAGGAAGAGGAACCTCCTAACTGACGACTTCTGTCTTCTAAGCTCTGATCATCTGGATCTTCTTGGACTATGTTTACTCCCGGAGAAAATTGTCTCTCAGCACTGTACCAGTTCCTTCTCTCGTCTTCTGTCGAGCGCTCAATATGCTGATAAGTCCATTTGAATTTAGCTTTCAGGCAATGTTCCGAAACTATTCTCTTCGAGTCATATGTTCGATGTTCAAGCGCTCCAAGCTGATAAATTTTCATTGCTTCTCCCTCTGCTGCTACTTCCCTGAAGTCTTTAACTGTGCATGCGCCAATGGTGAGGGTTAGCGTGGGCCACGGCTTCATCTTTCCTTTAGACAGGACGCTGGAGAAGCCTTGAGACATCTGGAAGCATACCTCCTGGAGGAGCATTTTGTCTGTCACAAAGCGAGGCATAGCATGGGGTGCCCTGAAAGTTCCAAAGACTCGGATGAAGGTATACTCGGGGAAAGGGAACCAGTGTGCCACTTTTACTAGAGTCTCCTTGGCCCGCCAAGACATGCAGGGGGCGTCTTGGCCAAATAAGTGTCTATATAGAGAGGGAATAAACACCTGCGAGATCTGATCTATATCTTGTTTGTATTTGGACTCCCAAAATACCTTGAGTTGCAGGTGAATTGCACGTGACTGCTCGGAATCCCAGTTGTGTGCCCATCCTTCGAAGTGTACTCTTGCGCAGACAACATCCAGTAGGTAAGAGGCCATGTAAAATTCGACAGGCGTCCCTTCATCCGGGGCCAGTGACGCGTTCAAGTTGGTCTGCATTGAATTCATCAATATGCCCGCCCAGTTGAAACGGGTGCCATGTGTTGTCACATACTCCATGATGGTAGCCCAACTACCGCTGAAAGTGGAGCAATCTGGGCGCCCGTAAAGCCTGCAAAGCATGGCGGCAACCAATTTATAAACCTTCCTCAGGCTAGCCACCGGGTATTCTTGGTCTTTCTTGACCTTGAACTTCTCGGGCTCCTCCCACCATTGTCTAATAGTATCAACTATCGGAACAACGTGAGAAATAGCCCATTCTGGAGTGAAATGCTCATCGGGGCGAGGCAATGAGTAGTAGAGGTGAGCATCCGCACCTACGAGCGTAGCGAAAGCCCTACCTTTGTTGTCCCGGATCACAAACTTCTTAGGATCTGTCCTTTGTATGATCCAATCTATCACCTCAGGACATGGAAATATGGCTGGATGGGCTCCTGCCAGGTGTAGTTTGGACTTCTTAACCGCCAAGTATATTTCCCGGTCTGGGAGATCTTCTGGAAATTCCTCTTCCGGTATGGCGAACGCATGATACACCTGGTACCATCTCATACTGTCTTCTTTTGCAAAGGTACATAGTGTATCCCTGTATATTGGGGGTGGGGACACCACTTCCAGTTCATCAATCTCTTCCACTACTTGCTTGTCCCTCCTCCGAGATAGCGGGGGCGCCATGTCACTAGAATCTGATAAAACAGGTATGCAATCTATGTCTTCTTGAAGTTCACCTGTCAAATTCATAAAGGAATCCCAAGATAAGAACGACATGGTGATATAAAACCAGTTACAGTTTAGTGATGAAATTTAGCTGTGACACATGAAAAACTGGGTTATTGGTTTACTGGGTCGCTGGGTCGCGGATTGCAAGAAAAGAGTGCAGGCGCGACCTCGCGACCAAGTCGCTGGGTCGCTGGGTTGCAGATTGCAAGAAAAGAGTCCAGGCGTGACCTTGCGACCTCGCGACCAGGTCGCTGGGTCGCTGGGTCGCAACTTACGAACACAGAGGAAAAATGTGACCTTGCGACCTAGCGACCAGGTCGTTGGGTCGCTAGGTCGCAACTCTTCGAAAATTTCGAAAATGCAACCCTGCGACCTCGCGACTAGGTCGTTGGGTCGCAGGTCGCGATGATGTTTGTCGGGGGGGTTTTTCGCGCGCGCGCGGCCATAAGTTTCTTATTCTCCCTCCTCTTGAGAATTTAAAAGCTAGCTGGGTTCGAACCAGAAAAGTGGTGAGGTTGAACATTTGTGGAGAAAACAGATTTGCACAACACTCGAAAAATATAAAAGCTCAAACAAATGGCAATTTAAAGGCCTAAGGGGACATGGGTTTTGGCAAGAAAAGCTCATAATGGAAACAGCAGGAGGAAATGGCAACTTACCCGGGAAAATCGCGCCAGTTGAGCTGTCAAAAGCGTTTTCTTTCAAATCGCTGAATGTGTAAAATGCGACCTGGCGACCTCCCTTATATAGAAGGTCGCACGTGCGGGCAATAAATGCGGGTCGCTGGGTCGCAAATTGGTTAATTTCATAGTTTTGCGACCTGGAAACCTTGCAACCTGGCGACCTGGGGTCGCTGGCTCGCAAGGTCGCTGGGTCGCACTTTTCATTAAATTGGATAATTTGCGACCTGGCGACCTGGGGTCACTGGGTCGCCAAGTCGCTTGGTCGCATTTTTCGTTAAATTTGGGGATTTGCGACCTTGCGACCTGGTGACCTGGGGTCGCGGGGTCGCAAGGTCGCAAGGTTGCCGTTTTCATTAAAAGTTTAACTTTGCGACTTGGCGACTTAACAGTTTCCTTTTAGTTTTAAGGGGCTCCAAAATTTGAAATGGTGGTCTTTTTGGAGGGTGTTGTAGGGGCTACAACACTCCTGCAGTCGTGTCATCATAATTCACAAGTGTACGCCATGTTCCTCCTCCACCATTCATATATTTTGGTGACGTGTCATATTTTATGAACCTTTGCCCCGTTCGTTCATTATCGCTCCATTGTATTCTACATTGTCACCCTCTATTTCTCCATTGTTTTCATGCATTTCCTGTCACCCTACATCATCTCAACATTTCGCCTAGACCGTATCGCCGATTCCATGGCCGCTGTCGTATCCACACTCCCTATCACCGAATCAATTTCCTATAATGTTTTGCGGGTTCTGCAGGTTTTAAAACGACTTAGTAGACGCTTTAACTTGCCGCCTCCGTTGCAAAGATCAGGAGCATACAAAGGACATATTCTACTGGCGAAATTAAAAGAAGAAGCCGAGGGTAGGTGGGAGAGGTGACCGCCATTAAAGAAGACATAGATATGGATTCTCGGAACCCTCCAGATAAATTCGCCCCGCATTAAAGATCCAGGATTCAAATCCAAAGCCAAGGGCCGAGAGTACAGTACAGAAATGCAGAATATTTCAAATCTCTTACGGCAGCAGATTTTCCCTCAGCCGCGGGCAACATATTGTATATATTTTATTATTTCTATCTTGTATATAAGGAGATTTTATCTCCCAGCATTTATTCCATGAACAAGTTGTCTAGTACAGTCATTTACAGTTAGTCATTCATAGAACGGGTGCGAATGTTTTCCACCAGATTATTCAAATTGAGTCATTAATTGTGTTTCAGCTACCTCCTCCTCTAGAATTCTCCATCACTCCTATAAAGACCCAAAAAGAAGACATTGTAGAGGTTCCAGATTTCTATCAGCAAACTGTGCAGCGAGAAGACTTCTGTATACATTCTGTAACATTTTTGTATGAAGTTTCAGAGCCCGTGGGGTCTCAGTGAGGAGGGGTTATAACTGTATTGAGGATTCTGGTCTTTGGTATCTCACAGTATGTAATTTCTCTTATGTGTTAATACATTATCCCATTTCATGCAAATTGCCTTCTTGTATCATGTTCTAGAATGCGAGTGGCTCACTAGTTTGCAGTAAGGATTCATCTTAAGTGGTGCCCTTTCTGGAATTAGTCAAGTGCTTTAAATAGGCCTAGTCATGGTATACTGTTCCATGTTCACTCTTCCCATATTTTCTGCTATATTAGTTGCTTGAGGAGGGGTACTTTTAAAACACCATTATCATATAAGGATTCGTAAATTGGTGCGCCCTTATATGGTTCTGTTGTGTATCTGGGTATCAATCTCATGCCAACTAATATCTTCTTATGTTTCCTCACTGCACTCACTTCCTGATGTCTGATTTCTGTGATATATTATTTGAATCGGCCCTCTTTACAGTAAGCTGTCTCTTAACTGTCTGATGCTTTCATGCTGAAGTTTTACATGATGTTCCTACATTATTCTTATCTTTGTGTCAGCTTCTGAGAGAGATTGGTCCCATTCAAAACTAATTTTCTTATTTAGAACAAGAGATAGTAAGCGAGTTCTTGGACTGACAACCCAAACTAAAAGGGCTCCTTGCTATATTAAGATGTCCTAGGCACTGGTCTATGGCAACTCTAGGCTGTCTCTAGGAGGGTGACAAAATCATCCACAACAGGTACATTAGAGTCAGTAGATGTATTTGGATCTACAGGAAAATAGTACATCTGATTGACAGTGACAATCCTCCCTTCACGGGGAAAACACAAGATGCGAACCAATGATGAAGCAATAACATCCATCTCATAAATCCAATTCCTCCCAAATAGAAGATTGTAGTATAAATTTCCATCAACTATCTGGAACTCGATATTGACATCTTTACCCCCAACACAGATGGGCAAAGCTAGAACATTGTCATGTTGCATGTGATAATGACCATCAAATGTAGTTAGGGCGAAGGCATAGCTTGAGGGGATCCAATGGCTTTCCAACATGAGATAGACATAACACACGTGGAAGAGCCCTCATTAATTACTATTCGAAAAATATTGATCTTTAGATATGTAGACTTAATATGAAAATCCATATTTTGAGGAAGTATCTTCTTAAGATTTTACATATCAAACATAATCATAAGAAAGTTCTTTGGATCAATTTCCCTGTTCACAGTGAGAAATGCACTCCTTTGTGTTGGGCATGACTAGAGTACCTCTAACATAGACACAACACAAGGAATTTGAGCCAGATATTCTATAATGGAGTAGTTTTGGAGTACCTTATCATTAGGGTTAATCATTATACGTTTAGCAGAAAATTTCAACATGCGGGGTATAGGCTCAACTGTAGGCCTCTCAATATGTAGTGGCTCGAAACTACCAGGAGAACCTTAGCCTTTGAAGACTTAGACTCACCATAATCACGAGATATTGTAGAAAGATCAGTGTGAGAACTAATCATATATACATTTGAGGAATTTTCCCCTTCTTGGTTGCCCAAAGTGGGTGCTCCAGTATTAGTGCTCGCGCCAATAAGAATTTATTGCCCTTGGGGAAAAGGGTTAGTCAACAAAACCTTGAAACTAGAGGAACCTTGCTAAGCTAACAAGCACTGAGCATCCTAAATTTTAGGGTGGAGATGAGTAAGGTGGTTTCTGGTGCATAACTTGCATGGAAACTTAACTTTCGTCTTCACCCCTCTCTTACCCTCTCTAACATTATCGTTGGATTTATTCACATTACTCTTCCCATCCTTATCTTTATTATTATTATTTTGTCCCTTCTTCTTCCCATCGAATTTTTTATTTCCTTTGGGACTATAATCTTGAACATCATTAATAGTTAAGGGATGGGAAGGAGTAGACACCGACGACATAGCTTGAATAGAAGGAGAAATTTTTTAAGACAATTGCTGCAATTGATTTAGCAGGTTGGATGTGACACTATCAATTCAACCGACAAGCCCGTCAACATGGGGACCTAGCTTTGATTTGGATAAATCCACTTTGGAATGAAGATCATGTGGAAAAATATTATTAAGGACCCCAAACTAAGAATATATAAGTTCTAACTACTGAGCCCTAAAGATAGCCTATTCCTTAGAGAATACCCTAGAAAGGGATACATCCTTCGATATTTCTAGCTATAATGATTTAAGAAACCACTCGAGAAGGAATTCATTAGGAATTTTGGGTTTGATTAGCCTATTCCTTCTCCTCCATTCCTGAATATGATAAAAAATGTGTGTTGCCTTATCTTGCTGGAAATTGGGTAGGATATCCGTCCTAGCATCATAATGAACAGGAAATTAGAATTGGTTCAAAAACATAGTAGCCAACTCTCCAAACGTAGCAAAACTGCCCCCCAGTAAGCTCAATGTACCATGTTTCTAGTTAGGGTGCACTGAAATAGCCTCAACCTAATTGAATCATTCATAAGGAAGTTCGAAGAACATCATAAATGGAAAGTGGTAACATGGTTGGTTGGATCCCCATCAATCATTCCATCAAATTTTAGAATATCTAAGGGAAGTTTAGTAAGTACCGGAGGCCAACTCGGGTTGTATTGAATTGGATCATTATTCAATTTTTACAAATATGGCAAACTCAAAGTTGCCAAGAAAGGTAAGCGTGAAGGACCTTGAGAATTCCATCCCCCAAGGGAAGGATTCCAAATGTTTTGAAAATAATACCCTCGATTTGTTGAGGCACCAGGTTTCCAAATATTATTTGCAGAAAAATTTGAGCCATAAGAGAAACCTTGTGGCCCAGGAGCATTCAGAGAAGGACCCCGTCCCATCGTAGGGTTACCATAAACATGGATATTTCCCCCAATATAAGTGTTAAACGAAGATGAAACCCCTTGGTAAGGGTTCCAAGCATTGGAGAATGGATAGAAACCCTAAGAAGTACCTATAGAGGGGAAAGGTAAATTCCCTTGCTCGCCATAAAAAAATTAATTCCCATTTCCCAACCCTGGAAAGCAAGGTTCCAACCTTGAAAAGCATTAGAGATTTGACCTCTGATAAAATAATTGAAACCTTTACCTCGAGAGGTGAAAGGAAAAGGTCCTAAGGAAGGGTTTGAATGAGGGATGTGACCACTTCTGAAGGGGAAACCCTGAAAACAAGCTGACCTGCTAGCCATAGAAGACATGGGCGTGGAGACAGCAGAAGCAACAGTGAAGAAAACATAAGGAATTGTACTAGATGTCATTCCAAAATAAAAGGGAGAATAATGGGAAGTAAATTCTTAGGTGCCCCCACTCGTATATGGAATAAAGGTAGAGGTAACATTGCAGCATTGGGAGTGATAGTCAAAATAGAAATGGTACCCCCTCCTTCAACGGAAAGAGGAGTATGCACACTCGAAGTGCTCATAACCAAAGCTATGTTCCCAACCGTTGCTATCAAAATAAAAGGAGAAATATGGGGGCTAACCAGTCTCTGGGACAGAGGCCCAACATACAAAGAACATCTGAAAAATTAGCAAGAAGAGGAGAGGAAGGAGTAGCTGAAGGTTTGTGAAATTCCTCCACTTCAACTTCTTTTTTCAGAAAAAGGACTCGAGAGATGAGTGGAGTACTCCTCTATATATTATCACTAGTAATAGGACCACCCATAGAAACAACAACCTGAGTGAGAGGATCACTCTCTCATGTGTTTGCAACTACTAGATGAAAATCACCAGCACACTTACTCCTACGCCTTCTTGAAGAAGGCTCAGCACTCACATGAGAAAATCCATGAGGCCTCCTCGATCGACGAACCGATCGCTCGACACTTTTAAAAAATAATGATTTTCTTAAATAGACTCAAAAAATTATGGATCTATGGAAATCTAGGAGCAAAGAGCACAAAACAAAAATGCCCCTAAGATACAAAAATCAGGTAGCCTTCAGGTATTTCCACTTCGAGTGATTAGGACTGGACACCAAAATACAAGAAAGCAAATACAAGGACCTTCCGAGAATAATTTGGGGTAATTACGCCGCAGGTCTACTAGCGAAGGTAACATAAAAAGTTACGCTTACCTCCTAACAAAAACCTTTATCGGTGCAAGTACCCAAGATTTGCAAGGGAACCCTCCAAAAGTACTAATGAGAGTGATGTAATGTCTGCCTCAGGTACCACGGGTATTCCCCTTTGTAGTCTCCTGTGTGATACCTAGGAGTAGAAACTATGGGCACCAGTTTGTATCGGAAGTCAAGTGGAACGGCCTTTGGTCAATATTCAAAAAATAGTATAGGGGGTATCTCTCTTCTATGCCTTCACTATCCCTTGTTCTTGAATCTTTGGAGGAGATATTTCCCAATCCACTTAACGAGGGTGGAATTCACTCATTAATCAATTTCTATGTTTGAAAATTTATGTTGCTTTGTAGAGTTAACTCTCCACTCACCTATTCCAAGGCCCTATGGCCTAGATTAGTTGGTGTGTATTTAATGACAACGAAAAAACTTCTAGTTCATTTTAATTAAGCGCTTGGTTTTAATAATTGTTCTTTTTAAGTCAAGGGTATATGAAGAATGCAACTTATGATGTTTTTGACGCAAAAATGAAATCAATAGAAAACTTGCTACATGAATATGCAACTTTTTCCTTTGATGAAAGAGATTTCTACTTGGGTTCTATGAAACAAATAAAAGCAAGAAAATTTTCTATTTTCTTTTCAATATCACTCTTCACACGCTTCAAAAACTATAAAAAAAAGACTATAATTATTAATGGTGCAACTAATGGAAAAACTACCAATGATGAATGAAAATTCTAGGACTACTCACAAAGGGAAGAAAATGTGTTTTTCAATAGGACTGGTCTGATCACTTTGACACAAAATCAGAGACAAGCCCAAACAAGAACTTCTATGCATAAACAATGCCAAAAAAACTTGATATAAAAGAGACAAGCCCACTACCAAACTCCTCTCAAAACCAAGAAATCATACCAAAATGAGAAACTACCAAATTTCTCCAAAAAGGATGAAAACTATGATAAGAAAAAAAAAATCAAAAGAAATGGAAAACACAAATGCTTCTTAGATTCTCACTTTTTAAGGAAATAATAAAATTTCATTGATACAAGCACAAAACCATCGAAGGCCTCAATTAACAAATTGAGTCAATAAGAAATCTATAATTCCAAAAGCCAACCATGCCACTTTCATGGCGGGACTCCATAAGTGGAAATAAGTAACCAAATCAAGAAAATGATTTGAAATAGTAGCATAAAAATCCAGCAAATAAAATATTCAAGAAACCAACAAAGGGAAACTTCAAGATTCACTAGAAAATATGATCTCAAGAAACAAGAAAACCAAGCAAGCCAACAAGCCAAAAACAAAAAAGTGAAGCAATGAACAAGCCAAGCATGAGTAAACCGACATAGACTCACTGTTATGAAATATTAGAACAACCAAGAACCTTAGAAAGAAGTCTAAGTGCAACAGCCACAACTTAAACTTCACCAAGCACGACTAACCCTAAGTTGACTAGGTTTTCATGCAAAAAGGAGAGAAAATGATTCACAGTAAGGAGAAACACTATCCAGAAATATAAGAGGCTGTACAAGAGTGACCAAAAACAGACATAAAAGACTTATAGGATCTCAAAAATCAATTTTCCAAATTTAACTAGCCATACGCGGACCCACAGTTTGCAAGTTGTGTGTATACACGTATGTCTCTAAGGGAATTCTCGTATACGCGAGTTCCTTTGGAAAAAAGAAAAATTCTAAATCTACAGGACTGGGAAAGTGATCAAATGGTTAGGGAACCCAAAATCCAGAGAAAACAACCGTAACTAGGAATTACACGGATTTAATCCCTAGTGGAGTTGCCAATTCTGTTGCGGGAAAAACTACCCTAAGGTCTGGGTTGAAGGACCTAATAGAGCGGAAGGCATACCATCACAAGAAGAAATTAACTTACAAGTCCTAATGCTTAAACTATAAAAGTAAGGATAGGTGACCTTACTTGTATGTCCTATGTTTGAGGTTGATCCCGCAGGGTGCAAACCCTCTGCTACTCTTAGTGCTTCAAGGCCGACAACTCATTCAAGACAAAGCACAAAAACTAGTTGTACATCATATATATACTAAATTTCAGTATGTTAGACCATATAAACTCATAAAAATTAACATTAAATAAACCATTATAAGATCATTTAACATGTATAATGGACAGATAATTCCACGACATCAAGAACGTGACAAAGCTTCTTTTATTGATGTATGCCAAAATAAAGTGGATATATCACCTAAATTCAGTCACAGCTCTAAGAAAAACCATCCTCCGGATTCGTTCAGCCCAAGCCTCAATAAGATTCTTCCATAAAAGGTGCACAAAGGATGTCACATAAAGAGGGGGTAAACATCACAAGGAAACAAGGGTTTCCTGAACCTGGGAAGAGTAGGAGGCACATGGATAAATCAAACTTGATCTGGGCTATAACAGGATATAATATCAATAAAATTTTCTTTCCTCCCTTAGGCCTTCCCAATGAGGTGTATTTATACTTCCTCAAATCACTTTTTCAGTTGGGAAACGGCTTAGCCACGGGCTGGTGTAGGTAGACTAGAGGTAAAACCCATAAAACCCTCCCAATTAATAGGGATATTATATATTTTTTAGTATTTTAACTTGTATACGCATGTTATATATGAGAGAAACCACATCTGCACACATATAATCCTATGTAGAGTCACGTATGGAATTCAAAATACTGTTTTTTAAGAAATTGACCAATACTGAATGGAAAGGGATGCCCAAGGCCAATACATAGATCATCAAGTATATACAGGTGATAAATTATGTTATAACACTATCCTTGTTAGGTGCCAATAACCTTTGACCAGTAGCCTTAAATGTTCTTCTTTCAACACTTTACTGCATTTGATTTTTTTTTTAGTTGTTTTAGTAGTTATGGTGGCACATTAATCAGGAACTTAGGGCCTTATATGTGGGATTCAAGTTCTGATAATAGGTCACCCAATCAAACAATTAAAATACAACGATATTTACAATGATTTTATCAAGAAACACTTCCATTATTGTGAAGAATAATCTTTCAGCATCTTGCCATTCATTGGTCCACTGGGTAGCGTTGTTCCATCCAATTCTTTGAGGAAACATGCATTATGACCCTTGTAGGAATGGATGATATAAGGTATTACCCATAGGTTGTCAAACTTACCATTCTTACCTTTCTCTTCTCTTCTTGAATCCCATTTTAAAACATTGTCCCCTAACTGAAAATCATTAGCCTTGGTCCTTCTGTCATAAATTTTCTTGACATTTTCTTGGATGACTTCTGTTTTTTTGTACAGTTATTTTTTGGATTGCTGCAACTGTATGGTATGATTTATCCTTCTCTAAAAATCATTGGATTCCACCTACAACTCTTGCATCATTTTCATAACTGGGACACTGAAAGTATTTGGAAAGACAACATCTATTCCATAAACTAATTGGTATGAGGACATGCCAATTGATTTCTTAGTGGTGATTCTATCAACCCACAGTTCATTTACCAGCTTATTTTTCCATGAATTCTTGTTGTTTTCCAGTAGTTTTTAATGATATTGAATAAACTCTTATTTTAGGATTCAACTAACCCATTCCCCTAAGGGTAATAAGTAGTTTAATGTCCTAGAGTGATTTAATACTTGGTGTAGAAGTCTGAAATTTTATTTGTCTTAAAATTTACTACATTTTCTGTGATAAGTTTCCTGTGATATCCAAATATTGACACTATATTAGCTTCTAAAACTTTAATGACCACAACATCTGTTGTTTTTCTTGAGGGTATGGCTTCAATCGATTTAGTGAAATAGTCAGTAGTTGTGAGGATCCATTTGTGATGGGCTGAGGATGGATGATGATGTATTTCTCCAATGAAATCCAAACCCCATTGTTCGAAAGAAATTTCAACAGATATGGGTTTCAAGTGTAAAGGCAGTGGTTTCCTCTTGCCTTCAAAATTTTTTCACTTGTGACAGGAAGTATCTTTTTTATGGACATCAACAAAGGGTATTGGCCAATAAAAACCATCTCTTACGATCTTATTGGTAGCAGTTCTCCAATACAAATTTCCACCACAGTCTCCTTCATGAAATTCCTACATGATTTTATCTTCCTCATCCTTAAACAAATAGTTTAGTAGAATTACACCAGTGGAGTCACCAATTATATTGCGGGATGAGTTACCCTAGGGTTTTGGTTGGGAACCCCAACAGAAAAAGAAGCATAAAACAAGAAGAAGCATACATATTTACAATCATAATTCTTAAACCAGTAAAATGGGAACAACGGGTGGTACCTATAGGTCCTACGTTTGAAGATGATCCTACAGGGTTCAAACCCTTTGCTTCTCCTAGTGCTCCAAAACCTGCAACTCACCCAATAAAGGAAAATATAATAGTAATAATTGAAATCATGTTCAAGATGTTAGTGTTAGATTGTATAAGAATATAAGCACTAAAAACATGAAATCATTCATAATAGGATCATAACATGTATAAAGCATTAAGATCATGAACATCAAGAATGTGACATAGCTTATTTATTGATGAATGCATAGAAGTGTGGAGGAATACCACCTAATTCAACCATGGCTCTAAGAAAAACCATCCTTTGGATCCGTCGAGTCCAAGCCTCAACAATATCCTTCCAAAATCATACACATGGATGTCATATAATAGGAATGAACATATTTTTTAGGGAAACAAGGGTTTTCACAATCTTGGAGTGCAGGAGGAATAGGGATAAATCAAACTTGGTCAAGGAATGAATGGCTATAATATCAATACCTATCTCTCTCTTCCCTAAGGCCTTACCATGCGGTGCATTTATACCACCCAAAAATAGTTGTTTCAGTTGGGATACAATTAGGCCACGGGCTTCTATAGGTAGGCTTCTAGTGTACCCCATAAACCCCGCCTAGAAAATAGGAAATTTTATATTTTTTGCATATTTTAAATTATATATGCGGGTCGGGTATAGATGGACCCATGTGTTCACACACTTTTGAGAGGGCAGAGTCATGTATGGAATTTAAAATAATGATTTTTAGATAAAGGACCAAGTCTGAAGGGAAAGGGCTACCCAAGGACATAACTTAGAGAATCAAGTATAAAGAGGTGGAAAATGATGCTATAACATATTTCTAATACAAATGTTTTTCTAAGATACAAAATTTCATAGCCTTTAAATTAAGAAAGATAGCTTTTATTTTGGTCAAACCAAGAGGAGATTGTAAATTTAATAATACAAAAATGAGGTTTTTATACCAGAGAGAGGTTGTAAAAGCATAATATATTTGTGGAGTCGTCTTCTCTTCTTGTCCATCTAATGCAACTATGAATTTAATATCCAAAGCATGAAAATTAGAATCGACCATTAACTTAGCTAATCTCTGACCTTTAATGAGCTTGGTGGGTTTAAATTCAATATCATATTCAAGGATAATGACAATCCACTTACCTCTCTTCCCATCAGGTACATTTTGAGTAAGGATATCTTTGACCACTGAATTTGGAAAAAAATAAATACGTGGGAATGAAGGATATATACTCTAGAATCCTTAATTTAATTTACTAGAGAAAATGCTTTTTTTCCATTATATTATATCTTAATGTAGCATCTCTTAGAGCCTTGCTAAAAAAAGAAATGGGTTGCTCATGTGCTTGGTTTTTCTTCTGTAAGATGACTGCTTCAACAGTGTGTTGAGATGAAAATGAAAATATTATGAAATCTTTCGTGAAGTCAAGGTTGATTAATAAAGGTGATTTTGTTAGGGCTTGTTTAACTTGGTCAAATTACTATTTAGCCTCAATACTCCATTTTGATTATGTGTCTTTTCTTAACATGTTTGTTATGTTCCTAAGGAGTTCTGCCAAGTTTTGGATTAATAGTATTAGAAAGTTTAATTTACCAAGAAATGATTGGAGCTCTTTCACATTCCTATGATGACTTATCATTAAAATGGCCTCAATCTTGCTGGGATCAATTATGATTCCCTCTTTGGAAATAATATCCCCAGAATTTTTCCTTCCTCTAGGCCAAATAATGTTTTCTTGGACTAAGGGAAATTCCAAACTTCCTACACTTCTCAAATACTCTCCTCAAATGTAGTAAATTCTCTTCATTTGTTATTGAAAAAACATTGATGTCATCAAGATATATGACTATTAATCTGTCAATTTCATCAAAAAAATAAATATCCATTACTCTCTGAAATGTAGCTCCAACATTCATTAATCCAAAAGGCATCTTCACATACTTGAAGGTACCCCATGGAGTAGTGAATTTTGTCTTATCGTGGTGATCAGGGTGAACTAAATCCTAGTTATAACCAGAGAAAACATCTAAAATAGAAATCCTACTGGAGCCAACTACCTTTTGTAAAATATGATCCATATTAGGTAAGGGGTAATTGTCTTTCAGGGAGACTTTATTAAGAATCCTAAAATCTACACAAAGTCTGATTTAACCTATCATATTCCTAGTTGGTACTAAGTTGGATACCCAGTTAGAGTAGCTCAAAGTTACCATAACCTTAGCACCATGCATTTTCTTAACTTCTTTTTCAATTAAAGGCATCAACGATGGGTTTATCCTTCTAATTTTCTATTTTAAAGTTTTATAATATTCTCTAATAGGAAATTTTTGTCATATAATGCCAGTGTCATAATATTTTAAGTATTCATAACTCCATGAAGAAACATCAATAAATTATTTGAACAAACTGATATATTTTTTATTTTCACCAAAAGGAAATGATTTAGACAATTTTACCATATTTGGTTCTTGTTCATTTCCTATGTTTCAGTCTTCCACTTCATATCCTGTGGGTTCAATTTTTGGTTTCTTGGCTACATCGTTAAAGTAAAACAATTATTATAAGGGAACTAACCCTCTGGGTAAAGCATTATATTTCAATTGGAGTATTTCTAGTTCCTCTAATTTTTTATCTATCTCTAGTAATTCTATTTTATTTACATGGTTCCTAATTGGTTTTCTAAATAAAAATTTACATGTACATTATTTTCAAACTCACAATATACATCAATGTTGGCATCCTTAAATTCATCCTTGGATTGCAATATTTTTTCTATTTGTTGGTCATTGCCAAAAACTTGCCAATATCTAACATTGTCTATGACAATTGACCTATGTGTTACCTCCAATGTGTACTGATGACTGCAATGGAAATTTATTTTGTAGGTACTGGTAGAAGTGGCCAAGCCATCAACCAAAATATTCTGATTTATTGGGATCACTGATAAGTCTTATTCTTCAAAACATTCCAAAAAATCTAGGACAACATTTTTTGTAGGATCTTAATATAGCATGTTTAGCAGAATATTCTCCCTTGATTTGTTTTATTATTAGTTCAGAATATCCATGAATGTAAATTGTTTAAGCACCAATTTTTTTCAACAACTGTAACCCTAGTATCAATGCTTCATATTCGGCTATATTTTTTGTACTTTGAATGTTTAGCCTATATGAATGTCCCTCTGCATGGTGAGTTCCTGGGTTTGAGGCCCATATTCCTGCCCTTGTTCCCTCTTTCCTAGCAGCTCCATCAAATTCCATATCCCAAAGAGGCTTATTTTGTGTATTATGTTCCACTGTTGTTGTTTTGTTTTATTAAATTTCACAGATATTAGTTTTCAATTTGGAAATTTGTTTTTCCATATACCCATCATTATATAGAATTAATCAGTTAAGGTCTTAGTGGACAGAGTATAAAGGATAATTATGGGGTTTATCTTGGCTACTGACCATGAAATTAATTAGTGTCTCCCTATATAACCTTCTTTTTATTACCAAACATGGGGATGGTAGCAAAGGTAATGGTCATCTGAAGGGTTACTTGCAACTTAGCTCCCCATGAGTGAAAGTATAACATGCCATACTTAGGGGGTATATCTGTGATGACTATGTCCATCACTAGACTCTTGGATATAATTTGTGCCAAAGTGACACATATGTCCTTAATGAGACCTAAGCATTCTACCTTGCTAGAATCAAAAGAGTATAGATCTTTATACAGTCTTGTGATATTAAGTCCTAATTTCTCCATGATAGCCTTAGGCATAAGGTTCTGTGAGGCTCCTGATTCTAGCATGGCATTATGCAAAATTTTGTCATGAATGTTTAGACTAATATATAATGGAGGTACACCTCCTTCTTGAGGTTTACCATCTACTTAAGGTCCAAACAAAATTTCAGGTTGGTCATCATTCAAATTGTCTGTATCTACTCCTTCCCTTATGTTCAGAACTTTCGTTACTTGGGACATATACATGTTTTTTCTCATAAGCTCTGTTAGCAGAATGGGTATTTTAAGGTTTGCTAACTCATTTTCAATATTGAAGGATGTCTCGACTTTATTCATGTTTAGTAATATATTTTTGAGAAACATCTTTTTGTGTGTTTTCTTTTTTCTCGCTAGTGGTTGGAACATCTGTCTTAGTTGCTTTTGAGGAAATATCAAATATATTTTTAGATAGATTTTTTGGAGTATTTTTAGGAATAATCTCAATAATTTTTTTTGCAGGAGTATCAGTTGTACTTTTACCTTGAGTTTCAATAACTTTCTTGGTAGGGCTATCTGTGGTTTTCTTACTTCTAAGGTTATGTTGTCTGTGAACTTCCATGATAGAATTTTCAAAGCCTTGTTTATAATCATGTGTTTCTTCAAAATCAAATTTTGTTTGTGAAAGTGTAAAAATTTCTTGTTCTTCTTCATTAAGAAACACATAATCATCATCATTTATCCCCATTTATTTGATTTGAGTATGTTACACAGAATTTTTTCACACTCCCTACAATCCCCAACTCGCACATTGGAGGGTCATTTCTATGACCAATAAGCAGTGTCATGCTTTGCAAATACCATCCTTGCATCCCTTTTTATGGAAGCAACATTTTTCTTGTTAACATTTCCCTAAGCAAAGCTGTAGAAATCCCTATTTTTACCTTGGCGTGAGTAGCCAGTTACACCCTCGTGCCGGCAGAGAAATTTAACACTGAGCCTATGCCAGTTGGCAATTTGTGCCAGTTAGACACCTGCGCCAAGCTGTTTATGGAATTTTTTTTTAAAATAGAGGCAGAGGTTCCATATCAACCACCTCGGGGATGAGTCATTGGGAGTGGTTGAACTGAAACAACCACATAATCCTTCCTTTAGTTAGTAGTTTCCACCTCCCTTGGAACTCTCCTAAAGGATAGGACTCCCTCCCACCTTTGTAGGGATCCCAACCTCCTCCTTTTCATCTATAAAAGAAACTATCTCTTTTAGTAGAAGCTAGCTGAATGACTGAATAGATGAACACATTATAGAAAAATGGCTGAATAGCTGAGTAAGAGAATTATACTATAGCTAAGCTGCTAGAGGAGATAGAGTAAGAACGATAGTATTGAGAGTTCTCGAGTCGATGACTTCTAAGAGAGCTTGAGTCTAAATTCCCTGACCGACAGTTGAGATGTGTTTCTTCTAAGCCCCGCTAGAGGAGATCACGATGTCAAAGCATTGGTTGTACTCTTCCTTCTACTCATTAATATACATGACTACTGTTTGGTTCCACTATTGTGTTATGATGTTTATTTGATATGATATGTTTAGCCCTCTTTGAATGGCTAATAGTTGTGAGTGAAACTATGCTACTATATGTTCTTCTTGTTCTTTTTCCTATGTATAGGTATCTGGGCATGACAGTGAATGGATTGTAACTTGTCAAGGTAGGAGCGAGAGACCACTACTCTTTCTGCAACATCAACAGCGTTGGATTCAAGGTAGGCCAATCTACCATGTCTTTTGTTAATTCATTAACTAGGAAGCAACATTTTAGCATGTCCTTTTGTTACTAGACCCACTCTAGGACTAGAGGGATCGTCTTTGTCTGCAGAGGGGATTTACCTTCATAACAAATTGGAGACTCCAGTAGGGACTAGTGCGAGTTTGTTGTGTCATCCTGTTGGGTCGGTTTCTATTCTTGGTTTAGTTATCCATATTTTTTCTTTTTTTTTTGCAGAGTTTCCATTCTCTATTCAGCTCTAGCGAGTCAAGTTTGACTTATGCCCATTAGGTTAGGGTTTTTTCCTCTTTTTCCATAGGTTTCCAGCTTGGTGCTTATTTTTCCTGGAAATTCTCGTCGATTGGTGCATGCTTCCCTTGTAACACTCGCACCAACCTCTCTATGGCGTGGATTACAGCCTTACAGTCGCTCCCATCCCCGTAGGTTTTGGATTGAACCCCCTAATGTGTTTTTGATCATTTTTTCTTGCCTCTCGGTTATTTTTTAGTATGTTTAAGCCTTTGGAGACTTTGTAGACTAATGTAGACTTGTTTCCCTCAGTCATTTGTTGGTTTTCTTGTTGGTGTCGTTTAAGACCTTAGGGTTTCTAGGTGTTCTCACACACTGAGCCTTCTATTTAGGAACAAGTCTCTTTGATTGTTGTCAGTATCACTTTGGGTTTTTAGACTGAGTTTTCTTGATCCGTTTGTTTTGTTGATTGAATGGTCTTTTCGTTTTGTCAATTAGTCTTTCTTCTTCAACACTTTGAGCTTCGATTGTTTTTCTTTTTTGGATCGTTTTGAGAACTCTCTTACTCATTTGAAAGTTTGCTCCATTTGCTTGCATGTTTTTGTGTTTGTTTCACTTTTGTAGAGTCATTCAATTTCAAAACCTTAAATTTTCAAAACTCAAACTACTGTTTATTTTGTTTTCCATTGAATTAGTACAATGTGTGCTTCATTTCATTGAAAAAATCAAAAAATATCTTTTCATTCTTTTGTTGCAATGAAAATGAAACATTCCTTTACATAACTAGCATTTTTCAATCTAGGAAGGAAATTTGTTTTCGATTGATTGCATTAAGGGCATTAGAAAATTTCTTTGCATGTTTTCTTTGTTTTCTTGTTTGAAATATTTCTATCCTTCTTATAGCTAGCATTCATCGAATTGAAAGATTTAATTTCTCATATAGTTTCATATAGGATATTTTCAGATGAAATTCCTTGAAATTGAGACATAATTCAATATCAACCATTAAAATTTATTCAATCAACCTAAGGAAGCATTGAAACTTAATGCAAAATTCTAGTGATCTAGGCTAGAGACGTGTTCCAACATCTTAAAACCTAGTAGCTGTCACTCGCCTCTTGCCTTCAGATAGTGCTAGTATGGACTTGTGCTCCCTATACCATCAAGTATATAAAGGGAGACCCCTCTAGGTTGCAATCCTTTATCCATAGGAAGCCGAGCCTGCCACCTTGTAATCGTGATACACCGAACACAACATTTGGGGAGACTACCTGCATGTACGTAAAGTCCTTGGTCATTTATTTTTCATTTGATCACCAAGGTGTATATGGAAGTTCACGGAAACTTGGTACACCCTCTTTCTTAGAGTACCTGAGTAGTCATTTTGATCTTTTCGTGACTCCTTAAAAAGAGAAGAGATCATCGAGCGCATGTACTTTCACGCTTGTTTCAACTTGAAAGTGATAGAGTCACCTTTTTCCTATTTCTCGACTCTTAAAATATGAAATGGCAGAGTTTTTCTTCAATGTTTTAAAATTAACTACCCACAAAATATTCCTAGTTAAATTTATCTTCCTTAGTGTGTTTGTTTTAAGGTTGTTTCCAATGGAAATTTTTCCGAAGTTTACCAACCAAGGAATCTCCTCTGAAGGGAAGCCTGGTCCTTTTCCTATAGGTTATTAACTGAAAGGGCATGATCAAAGATCATGCCTCTTCACCAAGGGACACCTTGAGGCTGTATTTAAGCCCAGGCGATCCCTCATTGTAATCATCTCATCTTTTCATCATTAATAATATATATTTATCAGTTTTACCAGAGTTTTTATACTCCATTGGTATCAGAGCCATCGCTCTTGGATCTGTGTGATCAGCAAGTTAAAAAAAAAAAAATTTGAAAGAAATTTCAGAAATTTTTTTTAAACAAGCCGAAGGCTCAGCATTCAATCCACACGTTGGGATATTCTCTGCGTGTTCTAAGTGCTAAGAACTCTCCGCTGCCATTTGTATCGATTCCCCCTTCCATTGGTTTACAGTGGATTGTGGCCTCATTTGAAGACAAACAATTCGGACAAGTCTGAGACAGGAATGCAAGATAAGGTTTACAGTTTGGTGCGAAGAAGGGAGACTGTTCAACGAAGGTAGAGAAGCTTTGTCTTGGGTCTAAGTATCTCGGTCAAGTTCTATGATAAAGTGTGAGGTACGGGATTGTATTCGGTGTGTAGATAGTGTGAGAAGACAAGTTATCTCAGCGAAGAAACATACTGTGTTTGGGTCGTAAAAGGGTTGAGTATCATCTCTGGTTTAGGGTCTATACCTACCTCGCATATCTTGGTAGGTCGACGATTACAATCTGTCACCACCGATACTGGAACAGGCGTGTTTTAAAACAATCGACAGTCAACTCATCACCGGCCTGCAGCAAATCTTCAAACGTATAGGTTTACAGCACGTCAATAGGTTCGGTAATATTTTAAGGCGTGGGTTTTATTAAACTGAAAGGCTCGTGTCTTTTTTAAAAAAAGCGGACGGTTTTCTAAACGGTGTGTTATAAATCAATCGGTGGGTTTTTCTAAACGGTGTTATAAATCGGAACGATATTATAAATCGGGTGGTTTTCTAAACGGTGTGTTATAAATCAATCGGTGGGTTTTTCTAAACGGTGTTATAAATCGGAACGATATTTTTTTTTAATTATATAAAATATATATTATATAGTTAAATTAATAATTATATATATATATATATTGTAATTATATATATAACAATTATATAATTAAATTATATATATTATATAATTTTTAATTAAAATTATATATATATAATAATTATATAGTTTTAAAAAAAAAATTATTATTATTAATTAATTAATAATTAATTAATTAATTCAAAAAAAATTAATTAATTAATTAAATATATTAATTAATTAATTTTAAAAGAAAAAAGAGGAGAAACTGGCAGAAAGATATTCCCCACCTCATACACGCTCGATGTCTTCGTCAATGTCGATGGCGGAATTTCAGAAGAAATTGGGAGATCTTGAGAAGCAAATCACTAACAATTCCGAAGAATTCGGAAAAAGATTAGTCAATCTGGAAGGTACAGTTTCAGGGCACTCCAACGACATAAAAAAAATCCATGATACAACAAATCGCATAGAAAGACAAATATGGCTAAATCATCACGAAACCACAGAAACAATGAACAGTATGAAAGAACTTTTCAACAAACTAAATGATAAAATAGATAAGTTGGGTCAGACACAATCCCCAACATCTCCTAACAGGGAACCAAATCAACAAAACAGTACCGCAGATTCAGGGAACTCGGACGAGCATCAGGAAAATACCGATTCCCCACATCATCAAGAAGATAGTAATGCAGATTTTCAAAACAAGCAGCTCTGGAATGCATTCGCTAATCAATATCCCCTTCTTGTTCCACCATTAGCATATCAGCGCAAAGCCAAGATCGATCTACCCAAATTTGATGGTAATGAAAAAAATAGTGTTGCATGGCTTAATAAGGCAGAAGAATATTTTGAAATTTATGACATTACTAGTGATGATGAAAAATTAAACATGCTTCCATGAAAATGGAAGGAGAAGCATATAATTGGTATATGTGGTGGAAAAAGACGACGCTCGCTATCAGTTGGCGGAAATTTAAGGATGCATTCTTCAAAAGGTTTCAAGGCATAAAAGAAGAAAAGTTCTTTTCAACGTTTATCAAATTACGCCAAAAAGGAGATGTGGATGAGTACACGCGAGAATGGGAGACTTTGGCAACACGAGTACCTGGATTGTCGGAATCTCGTCTAATCCAGTCTTACATCTCAGGACTTAAAGTCCACATACAAGAAGAGCTAGAACTACATGAAATCACGTCTGTAGAAGTAGCAAGGCAAAAAGCAAAAGCTGCTGAAAAGAAATTGGAAAGACTATCAAAACCAGAAAAATTATATTCGAGACGACGGTTTCCTCAATCTACAAAAGAAGATAACATGAAATATGTTCCACCACGCCTGCGCGAAGGAGACAAATCTAACCTGGAAATACAAAGAATAAAAGAAGGCAAATGCAAACGTTGTGGCGAAAAATGGGACCCTAAGCACAGATGTGCTAATGGGAAAGAAAAAAATCTGTATAACTGTGAAGCAACTAATGATTCTGACAATGATGATTCAGACATAGAAGGGATAGAAGATACCCTAGAATTATCCCCAGAAGTAGATGGTGACAGCACCCCGCAAGTGTCATTATCAGCAATGACAGGTATATCACAACCGCAGACACTAAAATTAAGGGGACATATAAAGAAAAACAACATAATGGTTCTCATAGACACAGGCAGCACGCACAATTTTCTACATTCAACCATGGCCAAAAGACTTAACCTCTTTACCTTTCCCATGCCTAATATGAAGGTAATGGTGGCCGATGGTAAGAAGATTGAACAGGTAGGAAAATGCCATAAAGTCAAATTGCAGATTAAAGACTTTAATTTAGAATCTCCATTCTATGTCGTACCACTCGGAGGAGTAGATGTGGCTTTAGGAATTCAGTGGTTACAAACCTTGGGTACTTATTCGGCCAACCATCAGAAGCAGTTTATAAGCTTTAGGTGGGAAGGGCGGAAGCACAAGCTATGTGGATTCCAAGCCCCAGAAAATCAAATCGTATCATCATCCCAGATGATGAAGATGATCCGAAAGGGAGCGCCTGCCTATATAGTCGAATGTCATCATTTAGAGATGTTATCTACAAAAGTCAACCACGAAGAATCACATGAGGTACAAGCTATAGTTCAGAAACATGAGAAGGTATTTCAAGATCTACCAATGAAGATGCCTCCTCATAGGGAAATCGAACATACCATAGAAGTTAAGGCAGGATCAGACCCTGTTAACATCAAGCCTTATCGCTACCCACATCACCATAAAACGGAAATTGAGAAGATAATCCAAGACCTTTTAAAATGTTGGGTCATTTCAAAAAGTAAGAGTCCGTATGCTGCCCCAGTTATATTGGTAAGAAAAAAAGACGGATCATTTCGGCTATGCATTGACTATAGAGGATTAAATAAGATAACCATTAAAAATAAGTTTCCAATTCCCTTTATCGATGAAATGTTGGATGAACTCCATGGCGCAAAATTTTTCTCTAAATTAGATTTAAGGTCAACTTATTACCAGATCCGGATTAGATTGGAAGATATACCAAAAACTGCATTTCAAACACATGAAGGTCATTATGAATTTAAAGTAATGCCCTTTGGGTTAACAAATGCACCAGCTACGTTCCAAGCCACTATGAACGAATTATTTCGTCCATATCTCAGGAAATTTGTATTAGTATTTTTTGATGATATCTTGATTTATAGTAAAACTTGGAGGGAGCATTTGCAACACCTGGATAAGGTTCTCGCATTACTAGAAGACCATCAATTTTATGCAAAAAAATCCAAATGCACCTTTGGAAAAGAAGAAGTTGAATATCTGGGACACCTAATATCCCATGAAGGAGTAAAAGTGGATCCTTCTAAGATTAAGGCTATAAGGGAATGGAATAAACCAGTGAACAGATCCAAGCTCAGAGGATTTTTAGGATTAACGGGATATTATCGAAGATTTATTAAAGATTATGCGCATCGAACTGCACCTCTTACAAATCTTTTAAAGAAAAATTTGTTTAAATGGAATGAAGAAGCAGGGAAATGTTTTGAAGATTTGAAGGAAGTAATGGCTAATGCACCAGTATTGGCAACTCCTGACTTTTCTAAACCATTTATCATTGAATGTGATGCCTCGGGATTCGGTATTGGTGCATTATTAATGCAAGAAGGGCACCCTATTGCTTTTGAAAGCAGAAAATTAAACAAACGTGAGCGTCTCAAGTCCACATACAGTAAGGAAATGCTCGCAATTATGCATGCATTAGCCAAATGGAGACAATATCTGTTAGGAAGTAAATTTTCCATCCAAACTGATCATAACAGTCTTCAGTATCTCCTTCAGCAAAAAACACTCTCTGAAGAACAACAAAAATGGATCGAGAAGATTGCCGCTTTTGACATGGAGATATTACACAAGAAAGGAAAGGACAATGTAGTAGCGGATGCCCTGTCTAGAAAAGATGAGGAAACAACATTGCTTGCAGTTTCAATAGTTGTGCCTGAATGGCTTAATGAGATTAGAAGTGAGTATGCCAAAGATCCAGACATGTTGGCTATAATCAACAATCTCCCAGGGAATTCAAAATTTGAATGGAAGAACGATATCTTATGGTACAAAGGGAGAATTTATCTAAATTCCAAATCCAAGTTTATATCAAAAATACTCAAGGAATCACATGATTCCATGTCATCAGGACATGTAGGATATTTCAAAACCTACTACAATGCACGTCAGTCATTTTTCTGGAAGGGTATGAGTCACGATATTCAAAAATATGTTGCAGAATGTGACAAGTGTCAAAGAAATAAAACTAAAAACATTATGACACCTGGCTTACTTCATCCCTTAAATATTCCGGCCCAGAAGTGGGAAGAAATATCGATGGATTTTATTGAAGGATTACCTGTATCAGATGGTAAGGATAAGATCTTCGTTGTAGTAGATAGACTCACTAAGTATGCTCACTTCATCGCTATTAAAAAAACAGACTCTGCAAAGCAAATTGCAGAGATATTTTGCAAATATATTTATAAACTACACGGCTTTCCGAAGGTTATTGTTAGTGACAGGGATGCCAAATTTAAGGGAAACTTTTGGAAGGAATTGTTCAACCATGTTGGAACCTATCTCAATATGAGCTCAGCTTATCACCCTCAAAAAGATGGGCAAACAGAGGTTGTTAATAAATGTTTGGAAGCCTACCTACGGTGTTATGCTACGGAGAAACAAAACAAGTGGGTCCAATGGTTGCATCTTGCTGAATGGTGGTATAATTCTACTTACCATACATCGACAAAAATGACTCCGTTCCAGGCTCTATATGGATATGAGCCTCCGAAGTGGAAATATTTTGCTTCAATTCAAACTAATTTGCCAGCAGTAAAAAATCAACTAGAAGAACACCAAAAGGTCGTCCAAATTCTAAAAGAGAATTTGAGTGTTGCACAGAATCGTATGAAGCAACAAGCTGACCGTAATCGCACTGAGAGATCATTTGAAGTTGGAGACTGGGTGTTTGTCAAGCTTCAACCATACAAGCAGTTGTCCCTTAAACAAAAAGGAAAAAATAAATTGGCTCCAAAGTTTTATGGTCCGTATCAAATTATTAAAAAGATCAGTCAAGTCGCTTATGGGTTGAGCCTTCTCGATACTAGTCGTGTTCACAATGTTTTCCATGTGTCCTGCTTAAAAAAGGCATTGGGTAACCATCAGTTGCCCCAAACAACACTTCCCATTTTGGATGATGAAGGCAAGCTCGTTCTAGAGCCCGAGGGGATCCTATCTACTCGTGATAAGAAGCTTCGTTCTCGTATTATTACCGAATATTTAATCAAGTGGAAGGACTTGCCCATTGAAGAAGCATCTTGGGAGTCTGAAGCGTTTCGCCAGCAACACCCATCATTACGTATGCTTTGAGGACAAAGCATCTTAAGAAGGGGGCAATGTTATGTATATTTTATTATTTATTAATTAGATTTAGTTATTTTAGGTTATTAACTGAAAGGGCATGATCAAAGATCATGCCTCTTCACCAAGGGACACCTTGAGGCTGTATTTAAGCCCAGGCGATCCCTCATTGTAATCATCTCTTATCTTTTCATCAT
>JAXQQM020079145.1:0-154059 GCA_034641835.2 Pinus albicaulis | reverse complement strand
CCACATGCATACCGCCCACCGGAGAAGATCATGCAGCGTCAGTACTGTAGAAGATTTTGCAATCAGGATCATGCAGCGTTAGTGCTGTAGGAGATTTTGTAGTCGGTTTGAAAGAAGAGTCAAGCCGCCATTACAGGAGGTCTAAATTCTATAGCCAATTTTTTTTTAAGATAGACCAGTCAGAAAAACTGTTGTGGAAGAGCCGCATCCCTAAGAAATTTGGTAGGAGTTTAAAGAAATTGAAGGAATTTATTTTTCCTGTCCCTATGGAAGAAATTGTTTGTTAGATAAAGGGCTCAAATTTCTGGTTGAAAAGGGAGAATATATATATATATATATATATATATATATATATATATTTTAAATGATAACTGAAAAAGGGAAATAAAAAACCCTAGCAGAAGAAAATATTTTTTTTTAAACCCTAGTTGGAAGTTTAAGTAAGAAGGGAAAACCAGAAATGGCCAAAATGACAAATGCAAAGTTCGAGGTGGATAAATTAAATGGGAAGAACAATTTCACATTGTGGAAACTGAAGGTTAGGGATTTACTGGTGCAACAAGGGTTGCACAAAGCATTAGACGGGGTAAAGAAAAAACCTGCAAGCATGGCAGATTCAGACTGGGAGGACTTGGATGCCCGAGCCCTCGGTACTATTCGGTTATGTTTGGCAGATGAAGGTCTCTTTAATATTGTTGGAGAGAGTACAACTAAAGGGTTGTGGGAAAAACTGTAAACCTTGTATATGAATAAATCTTTGACAAATAGAATTTATTTAAAAAGACAATTGTACAGTCTTCAAATGAAGGAGGGTACAAAAATTGCAGAACATTTAAATGTTTTTAATACGCTTATTTTCCAGTTGTTATATATGGAAGTTAAAATGCAGGAAGAAGAGAAGGAAATAACCTTGTTGTGCTCTCTGCCCGAGTCATGGGACCACTTCATAACTTCAATCAGTTTGAGCACTGCCGATTCATTGAAATTTGAATTTGTTTTGGGTGCTCTCTTATCTGAAGAAGTACGAAGGAAATCTAGTATTGAGACATTTGCACCAGAAGCCATGGTAGCCAGAGGTCGTTCAAAGGAAATATGGGAGAAAGCAATGGGTTCTTCCAGACCAAAGTCAAAGGGCGGCAAGAAGTGTAAAGCAAAGTGTTGGTACTGCAACAAACTTGGACACCTCAAGAAAGATTGTTGGAAACGGAAGGGGTCGGAAAACCATAACAAGGAAGAAAATCAGGTTGATTCAGGTATGGTTGATGAGGTTTTAATTACTGAAGCTCTCCTTGTTTGTAATGTCTCTCAAGATGCTGAAAATTGGCTATTATACTCTGGTGCTTCTCATCATATGAGTTCGCATCGAAGTTGGTTTACTTCATATGAAATTGTAAATGGTAGTTCTATATTCACGGGAAATAATGCATCTTGTCAGACTGTTGGGATTGGAAATGTAAAAATTAAAATGTATGATGATACAATTAAAACATTATCTGATGTTAGGCATGTACCTGATCTAAAGAAAAACCTGATTTACTTAGGAGTTTTGGATTCGAATGGGTATAAATTTACAGGTTAGAATGGAATGCTAAAAGTCTCAAAAGGTGCCTTGGTTGTTATGAAGGCTGAAAAGGTCAGAAATCTGTACAGACTCAAAGGAAGCACTCAAGTTAGTGAAGCAATGATCGTATCAGAAAAAGCAGAAGAATTTTCTCGTCTATGGCATCAGCGTTTAGGTCACATGAGCGAGAAAGGTCTTCAGGTACTGTTGAACCGCAAGTTGCTTCTTGATTTGAAATCCTTGAAGTTGGATTTTTGTAAATATTGTGTGTTAGGAAAACAATGTAAACAAAGGTTCAAGACTGGAAATCATAATAGTAAACAAATTTTAGACTACATTCATTCTGATCTGTGGGGACCATCTCCTACTGTGTCTTATGGAGGTGCATTATATTTCCTAACATTTATTGATGATTTCTCCTGGAAATTTTGGGTCTATATGTTGAAAAATAAAGTTGATGTATTTAATGTTTTTAAACAATTTAAAGCAATGGTGGAAAAGAAAACATGCAAATCAATTAGGTGTTTAAGAATTGACAATGGCAGTGAATTTACTTCTTTAGAATTTGAACAATTCTGTAAGGATGAAGGGATTGTTAGACATAAAACTGCTGTTTATACTCCTCAGCAAAATGGTGTTGTTGAACGGATGAATCAAACTCTTATGGAAAGAGCCAGAAGCATGATCAACAATGCTAACCTGCCAAAGGAGTTGTGGGCAGAAGCAATATCTACTACTTGTTATTTAGTTAACAGATCACCTTTGGTTGCCATAAACTGTAAAATTCATGAAGAAGTTTGGTCAGGTTAGTCTTGTAATTATTCGCATTTAAAGATTTTTGGTTGCGATGCCTATGCTCTTGTTCCTAGAAATCAACGTTCAAAGTTAGATCCAAAATCGAAATTTTGTGTCTTTGTTGGGTATGATTATGCAGTGAAAGGATATAGGTTGTGGGATCCTTCTTCACGGAAGATAGTCATTATTAGAAATGTAACATTTTATGAGTCTTCTCTTCTCAAATCAGATGTTGGAAAAGTTGAACAGGAGCAGGTATCGCCAAATCAGCAGATTCAATTGGAGACTAAACATTTTTCTAGAAAGTCGAAAGGAAGGAGAGACTTCTGATGAAGAAGGTGGAGAAGCAAAGGAAACTGGAGAAATTCCAGAACCAATTCAGTAACCAGTCACTCTAAGAAGGTCTACAAGGGAAAGAAAAACACCCAAAAGGTATGAAGATTTTTCTTCATATTTTGCATTGATTACTGAATATGGGGAACCTTCTTGTTATTAGGAAGCAGTAGATGATGCAGATAGCAAGATATGAAGAAAGGCTATGGAGGAAGAAATGGATTCCTTAGCCAAGAATAATACCTGGAATCTTGTAGAACTTCCTGAAGAGAGAAGTGTTGTTGGGTGAAAATGAGTCTTCAAGTTGAAAAGAAAAGTTGATGGAAGTATCGAGAGGTATAAGGCGAGACTGGTTGCAAAAGGGTATTCTCAGCTTGAAGGTATTGATTTTCATGAGATTTTTTCACCAGTAGTTAAAATTGTTTCTATTCATACTGTGTTAGCACTAATTGCATTACTTGACCTTGAGTTAGAATAGTTAGATGTTAAAACAACCTTTCTTAATGGTGATTTGGATGAAGAGATATATATGGATCGGCCAGAAGGTTTTGTACAAGGTCGCAACAGAATATTAGTTTGAAAGCTTAGGAAATCATTGTATGGCCTGAGGCAGTCCCCCAGGCAATGGTACAAGAAGTTTGATTCCTTCATGGTGAGCCAGAATTTTATCAGAAGTGAGTATCATCATTGTGTATACTTCAAAAGTTTCAATGGCATATTCATTATCTTGGTGTTGTATGTTGACGATATGCTTATTGCAAGCAAAAGCATGGAAGAAATCAACAGGTTAAAGGCTCAGCTCTCTAGGACATTTGATATGAAGGATCTTGGAGCGGAAAAACATATCTTGGGCATGGATATACATAGAGACAGGAAGAATGGTAAGCTTTGGTTATCAAAACAGAAGTATGTGGAGAAAGTACTTGAAACATTCGGTATGAACAATGTGAAACTTGTTAATGTTCCATTCTCTTCCCATTTTAATCTTTCTTCGGATTTAAGTCCTAGAACTAATGAAGAAAAGAAGTATATGTCTCGTGTACCATATGCAAATGTAGTAGGTAACCTAATGTATGCGATGGTATCTAAAAGACCTGACATTTCACATGCAGTTGGAGTTTTCAGTAGGTTCATGGAAAATCCAGGAGAAGAACATTGGCGAGCAGTGAAATGGGTGCTTAGGTATTTGAGAGGCACAAGTGACCATTGCATCATCTTTGATGGTCGTAAAGGTTCAGTATGCGGATATGTGGATGCTGATTATGCAGGTGATTTGGAAAAAAATGAGATCTACTACAAGTTATGTATTTACTCTTGCAGGTGGAGAAATCAGTTGGATGTCAAAGCTTCAAGAGACAGTTGCTTTGTCCACTACTGAAGCAAAGTATATAGCTGCTTCAGATGCCTGTAAAGAGGCAATATGGTTAAAAGGTCTGCTTGATGAGATTGGAAGGACGTAGGAGAAAGTGAATGTATTCTGTGACAGTCAGAGTGCTATTCATTTGGCTACAAATCCAACCCATCACAGCAAGACCAAGCACATCGATGTGAGGTATCACTTTGTGAGACATGTAATCGAAGGCGACAAAGTAGTTCTCAAGAAGGTCCGTACACAGGAGAATCATGCAGATATATTCACGAAGCCAGTTACAGTAGAGAAGCTGAGATGGTGTCTCGCTTCTCTTGGCTTGCAGAAGAGATGATGAATGGGCGTGGGCAAGGGATTAGGAAAATTGTTGTCAAGGTGGATTTTGTTAAAATATGACAAGAAATGTAAATAAATAATTCTGGGAAAATTTACTTATTACCTATTAGTTGGTTGTATAACGAAATGAAGTTAGAATAACGAAACAACCCATGTTAAATTGGATGGCCCGAGAGGCTTGTAAGATGTGGAGAATCATTTTATTAATGGAGTTTCCAATCCCTTGCCTCGTGGAGGTTTCCTTGACACCCTGTCAAGGTTTTACCACGTAAATTAATGTGTTTACCTTTTGTGTGTTTAATTCACTTTCTCATTCAGTTTCATTCTTCTTTTCCGTTTAAATGTATTTCCTGGTTCAATTTGCTTGTCATGGTATGGAAGTGTATGGGCACTGGTGGGGATTTTCTAGTTGCCTTTCTACTATTTAGTTTTTTCTTGTGGGTATCGGTTGTGTGGTGGGCGCCGAAATTTTACTAGTTTTTTCACTGGTATATTTGAGGTTGCGGTTTTATAACCTCTCTTCTAGTTATGTGGCATTTTTGAGGATATTTTCATCCTACTGTGTCTGTTTTTTTACTTTATATATTATGATAGGTCTTGTTATGTGAGTGATGCCATGAGGTTTCCATATCGGTGGTGTTAACAATGTCGGTTAACTAGGGGCGTGGGTGGTGGGTCTTCATGGTACCTATTGTTTAGGTGCTTCCACCACGTGAGAATTTCCATATTCTTCTACTATTAGTTTTTGTTGTATATATCTTGTTCTTAACCTATAATTCACATTTCAGACACTCCTTTAAGGTTCCAAATGCGAGGGTGGCGGGACATTTTCATTAAACACTCACTAGAGGGGGATGCACTGGAAGGGAATGCAGATGCTGGTAAAAGTATGGAACACACTAATTTGATTACACTATGGCACAAATGGATTGATTCATTTATAATTTATAGCCCATGCAAGAACATCAGCATCCGCAACTGTCATAAGTGGTGGGATTGCTTGGGGTGATGGTGATGTTGTTGTTTCCAATGACTATATTCTCCTTATTGTTATTCTCTACTCGTCTCCTTTGTGCCCTCTCAGTCAAATTTCATTCAACGATCTGGGGACCGCTACCCTTCTGCGTGGTGTACATTCTCGTGATTGTAGTGGAATGGTTGTGCGTATTGGGTATTTTTATGGGATTGTCTCTAGATGGGATACAAGACAATTTGAATTTTTGGGTATTGCTATATCGAGTAGTCTATAGTGCGACTTACAGTGGTTTTTACAGTGGTTTTTTCGGTTTAATTTCTCTAAATTTCGGCAGGAATTTATTGAAAATATAAGTTTGATAGGTAACCTTTCACAATCAAAGTGCCTTAGGAATTTTTTAAGGTAATCCACATGTACAGTCAAAAAACCAAAGAACTAGTTTAAATAACATAAATCAAGATTTTACCTCAATTGTTTTCACTAGATTCCTGCACCTGAAACTCCAAAAAATCGCACTAAAGACAACTCCTTTAGTATATATTTTCGATCGTGCTCTGTATCATTCGTGTATTAAATTGGATGGCGAATTGGTGATATTTACCCACATGTACATCTCTCGATGCATGATACTCCCATTCTATGAACGTATGTTTTTGTGTTTTGGTCTACATAATATATATTTTTTTTCGTTTTTCTACCGTGTACCTCCCTCGGTACTTCTCAAGGTTTTATTGTGACCATACCTTATTCTACATTCTATGGCCATGGAGTTGGGATTCACACCATATTGGTAGTTGTTGTTGCTCTATTTTATTTCACATCATTTATGATCATTGAGGTGGCATACTCAGTTTCACGGGCATAAATTTATTTATACACACTGGTGGCATCCTTCTTCATATATCGTGAGGCCTATTTACGATAACCAATAGGCCTCACGAGGTCGTAGTCTAAAAAAATTCACAGAATAATCCAGAAATTCTAGTAAAATTTTGAAAAATTCTAGCAAAGATTTATCAGAATCTTGTTTACAGTTGTTAAAATTCAGTGTTTTGGGTGCCTTAATGGTTTTTGATAGTGCTGAATCCATTTCCACTATCAAAAATGCAATTCAAATACTCCAACTACATGATTTTTTGAATTTGTTTTACCGACAAAAAATTTCCATCCAAACTATTCTGTTGCGTTGGTAGACAACTCCTTTCCAAGAGCGAAGCTTATTTTCCAGTCCATCGGCCCATAAATATGCCTAGGCAGGAAATTCCCACCACAAAATTATATACCTACTTTAATCCTACAGTGAGCATTTACTGCCCCACATTTATGAGCTGATGGACTGGAAAATAAGCTTCACCCTTTCCAAGGCTATTCATCTTTTAATACACCACACCTTAACTCTGCATCCATGATATTGCTTGCCGTGCATGCAGAGCAGAAGGAATCTGAAATCTAAGTTGGTGTAAGTGTCAACTCATGTGCATATATTTTTTGGTTAACACTTTCTGTGCAATGGTTATCGAAACTGTTTAATGTCTATGTATGTATCATTTATGATTTATGGATTATGCAACATGATTCACCATGTACATGACTAATATAAATTATCAATATCATGTTCAATAATTATCGAAGATTTTAATTATATTTTGAGATTTGAATTTTATGGGGAAATTTCTAAATTTTGAATTTCCCCGCTCACTCTATTTGATTTTGGATTTTCATTAGTTGGTGGGAAATAATAAATCCAAGGGCAAGCAAAGGCTTCAACTAGTATTTCTGCCTCCTACCTCGGCTCTCCTGCTCTGCCCGATTTTCAGTACTTTACTCTCAAGTTGATCACAGCTGTGAGCGAAATGGCTTACAGATTGGCTCAGAGCACCCTCTCCCCGATGCCTATAATGTCTGTGTGATGGCACTCTAGTGGGTAAGCTCCCATGTGGCAGGATGAGAAAACATTGAACACGATGCATGGCTCAACTCCCACGCAGACCTTTCGCAATGTATTTGATGAGAGACAGTGCGGGTGCAAACATTGCACATCATGTGGTGGTGTGGTGTGCCGACAAGGAAAAAGGAAGTCCCATGAAAGTGAGCGGGGTGATACTGTTGCAGCCCTTCATCGGCGCCAAGGAATGCACACGTTCGGGGTGCGAGTGCGTGAATTATGTGTTTCTCAATCTAGTTCTGAATGACACGTATTGGCGGCTGTCGCTCCGAGTAGGTAGTGACAGAGATCATTCGTTCAGCAAACCTTGGAACCCCACAACCCCCAAACTTGTACATGCAACTAAAAAAAAAAAATAAACAACTTCATTTTATAACCCAATTACAAACATCCATATAGGAGGAATATTGTTATCCCTTTTAACTATTATCCTCATAATTGAGTGAATTAGGTTGAACTTGGACATCTAGTGTACCAAGAACGAAATTATCATAGGAAAAGGAGACTTGATAGTGATGGAGTGATGAGGAGGTCATGACCAACAATAGTAAGAATAGAAAGCTCATTAAGTGAATACATGCAATATATCAAGAATTGGATGTTATAATTTTAATAACATGGATAGTATTAATGACAATATAGGATCAAATATATAGATGAAAATGTCAAGAAATTGAAGGTCATTTTGCCATGTTAAGAAGAAGACAAAAAAAGAAAGAGACGTGATCAAAGTATATGGGTATTTTAACATATGCACATAGATATAAAAACATGCATATATGGATGTTATACATAGGCGAAAATGCATTCATAGGATTTAAATTAACTATTTTTCCACTTTTTTTTATGTGTTATTAAAAACAAACTCATTCCTATTCTTGCATTTGCATCCTCACTCAAACACCACCCACTCACTTGGGCATCATAAGGGACCACATAGACACACATATGTGGAAGTCATCATATTTATATTGACTTGCATTTTGGCATATCCGTTACTTTTGTATATGCATGCTTATATACTTATGTGCATATACAAAAGTTGCATATATATGAAAGATGTATTATGTATATGGAAAACTTATGTATATGCACATAGATATGGAAGTGCACACATACTAAAGTCACACATATGTGAAAATGCAAGTGCATTTATGAAAGTAGACTTCTATACATGTTCTTGAATATCTATGTGCATGAAAGAAATTATACAAGTAGTATCCCAGGTGACTTGACTTGAGACTTTATTGGTTAAAGTTGAACTATAATTAATTTGGAAAATGTAAATCATAGAATTTATATGTTTTGCTATTAACAAGAAAATATTTACATTACATTTATTTGGAAGAAAAGGAAATGAAATTTAATCACAAACTATTCTTGAGAATATGTAAAGGGTTATCAAGTACGAATAAATTCATAACAATTAAAGAATCAGTTGGTGAGTTAGTTATGTTCCAAGAACGGAAATAACAAAATAAGAAAAATTCCTCATTATCGCCCATTCACTTTCTGAAGGAAATGAGAGAGAGAGGAAAAAGGGTATTAGAGAAAATGGTCGGAGATCAATGTCATTATTCTGGAAATTTATGCAGAGACCACAGATAAATGGTTGGAGATAAATTCCATGAATTTGGTTTTTTTTTTGTGGAATTAGGATGTTGCTTAAGGTTGTAGAGAAATAGTTGTTACACCATTTTTTTGGTCATCTAACCTATTATTATTAGATGAACCCAAGTACACCATGTAAGACCAATTTTACCCTAAGTAAAATTGCTTTCACCATGTGAAATAACTTATTGGTTTATATTTCCCGGTCATATTTAACCCAAAACAAGGAAATTAATTAAATAAATCCTTATTTATTTAATTATTTCCTAAGAATAAGTTATTTAAATCATTATTTAAATAATATTCTTAGTTAAATTTGACTAAATCATTCATAAATAATTAAATAAACCATTATTTATTTAATTAATTCCCATCATTTCCCTAAAATGATAAATAAATCATTTATTTATTTATTATTTACAAATAAAGGAATTGACCCAAGTCAAGAACCCTTTTCCCTCCAACAAATATAATAAAATATTCCTAAAGGGTGCTTCTAGAATTCGATTAATAATATTTTATTCATGCACCGAGTTCTAGACCGCCCCAATATTTTGTTATAAATAGGGGGGTTTTTCTCCATTCATTGGTCACCTTCATTGCATTAGATCACTCTGGATCTATACTAGGTCACATTCTCCATTTTTGCCTTATGATCTCCCATTGAGTTCTATGTTTGTCTAGGTTTTCTACAACAACAAGAGAGAGGAATTTTAGATCTGAAACACTGAGGACTTTCAAGAACCCGTCCCATTGAGGAGAACCGGAAAACACCTTTCTTGTTTTCCTCCTAGGTGCCCCATTTTTAATATAATATAAAAATTATTTCAAATACATTGTTCTTGTCTTGTCTATTGGATGCATGGAGCCATATTTTAATTTATCTGCTTAATGTCTTTTATGCTTAGATCTGGATTTGTGCAACATTATTTGGATCATCTAATTGCAGATTTAAATATGTTTTGCAGCCATAATTGGTGTTAGGGCTATTTGTCATGCGTAGCTAAAGTGATCTTTTATGACGAAAGATTCATACTAACAATTGGAAAATCCACATGGGTTTTCTTTTGCAAATCATTGCCGTTTTTTTCTTTATATATTCCCGCATATCTAGCTATTTCAGCACTTAGGTTTCTCTTCGCCTTTTCTATTTTTCTTATTTTTATGGTGCTTTTCTCCTCAAAAACCCTCAAACATTCACCCTTTTAACTTTTGTGTGTTTCGGCCTTATCAGGCAGATGTGACACGTACCACAGGCTCGAGACGCATATTTTTTCTCAAATCCGCCGCCGAGAGACCCGTATCCGTGTGTCGCACTTATCGCCCAAAAATACGACCTGCCTTGAGGTCGTACTTTTTCTCGTCTCAAATCTACGACTGATCGTAAACAGCTCGGAACTCGCGACCTACACTTTTTTCCCCGCAATTTCCAACACTTTTTCTGGCTCGTCTCGTTTCCGTCGTGTTTTCCCCCAAACTCGTCTCCACTCGTTTAGACCGTTTCACTCAACTAAGGTGGGAATCTTGCCCTTTAAGGGCTCTAGTACCCTCCACTTTTTGTGAGCGATTTTTTGCTATTTCGAAGTCCGAATTTCCGCAGTTTCAACCTTATTTCTTCCAGCATGTGATACCTTATTTTCGTATCCCTTTCGATCGACTCTTATCCCTTTCAAATCACCTCATATAGTTTTGTTTGGGTTCATTTTTTAGGGTCTGCCTCCTTGTCCCTTATATTTTTAGCTAATCTCCTCCTTTTTTAGCAACAACCTTGCCCTCCGCCTCTTTATGTTCTCTCGCACCTCTTTTCGCAGATTTCTCCTTTAGATCTCCGTCCCTCTCGACCTTAGATCTATTGGCCTCTTTTTTTCGCGTGCTTTGCTTAGTTTTTTTCCCTCTTTTTAGACTAGTTTTGAGAGACTCGCCTTCTTGGGCTAGATTGATGCATTGTTAGTCGTTAATTTTCTGTTCTTTCACTCTTCATTACTACAGCATTTATTTTCGCTTACGCAAAGTACACTTTTTTCTTTTTACTCTCAAAATGTCCGGGTTTAAACAATTAAAATTCACGCACACCACACACCGACCCTAAGTGAAGAAGAGCCCCGGTTAACACCGCCCGGAAAAAGACTTTAAAATCAATTCACACTCGCACCTCCCCCGCCCTTGTTTCGACATTGAACTCACTTGATTTTGCACCTCCCCGCCCTTGTCGATTTTTTCTTCTTCCCCGTCATCATCGTGCCTCCAAGGCGTTTGTCCCCGAGACTTCTTGGCCTTCACCCTCGCCTTCGGTTGGTCGACTTCCTCCTTCCCGTCATCATCGAGTAAGTCCTCCCCCGAGTTCGCACTCGACTCTTCCTCTCGATTGTTCGGTTCTCCCCCCTACCCCCCGGTTCTCCCCCCGTTACCTTCACCATGTCTAGTTTAGGACCTAGCACTAGCGGCAACCCCGGTCCCCATCGGTGGGTCCGTTTCCGGGAACCACTACGGGACCTACCTCGACCGCCCCGTTGCTCCCTTATATGCCCGGGCCTCGCCCTCCCCGACTTCAATCGCTCGATCAATGATCCTATTCGCCACAATGCCGCCTGGCCCGATATGCCAACCAAGCTCCCCTCTCGACATTCCCAAGTTCGAAGGCCTTGCTAGTGAAGATCCCTCCAACCATATCCGATCTTTCCACATGTGGTGTTCCTCCAATTCCATCACCGATGACTCCATCTGCCTTCGATTGTTCCAACGCACGCTTACCGACGAAGCTTCTAAATGGTATGTTGATCAAGCCACCTCTTCCCATACCACCTTTGCGACCATTTCCCAAGCCTTTTTATCTTATTTCTAGCTCCCTTTCCAATACGACACTAGTACTGAACTCTTGACTCTTTTCATCAATCTTCTTCGACCCGCCTTTCCGCTCATGTCCAGGAACGACGACGAAGACGTAGCTTATGTCGCGCTCCCCCCTTTGAAGATCGGGTTTACATGGACCGGTTCCTTCACTCTCTTTTACCCCCCCATTGGAAAATATGTCGCATCCCATTTTCCTCAAACCAAAGAAGCCGCCCTCCAAATAGCCTTGAAATATGACCTTATCTATGCTCAACTGCTATGTTTATACTCGTCCTTCCTAACCTCCCCAAGCCCGTGGCCCTAATGCCTCGAGGGCATCTCACTCGCCGATAGTATCGTTGGAGCTCCGTCACATACTTCGCTCAACCTCTTCGGGCCATGTTTCTCAGCGGTGGCCAGCCCCTCCAAAGACTTTCCCCCTCCCGTAGCATGTATCCAGTGATACGGCATGCCTCCTCCTTTTGCCCACACTCCCCGCCTACCTCAACGTTGCCCATCCTACCCCTTATCCGTACCCACAACCTCGGTGTCCCAGCCTCCTCCAACATTTGGACCTCCCACTCCCTTGCCTTCTCCACCCCCCGTAACCGCACTTACTACCCCCTCCAGGGGCAAGTATTTGCACAACAAAGGGGCCACTAATCTTCTTCCTTCTCAAAGAAAGAGGAAAGGCAATCAATCCTCTTCTCGGTAATCGTGGATCCAATCCTTCAAGTATTGACTCTACCTCTTCCAACCAGCCACATGTGGCTCTCACCCCCTAGTCGGGATGAGCCGCTTCGCACCAATAAGCCCTATTCGTGTTGTAGTGTTTATGGTTATTACACTCATGATTGTCCCTTATTACCACAAATTCGGAAGATGTGGGAGTCTCGAGCCACCGTGTGGGGACAACACTCCTCCCCCGTCCCTCCTAATATGGCTACTTCTCAACCCGCTATGTTTACCGATCCTTTCCCTCAATAAGGACTTGTGGCTACTCAACCACCTCATGCCCCGTAACCACTCAAACTTCCCCTTCGGTTCCTCCGATTGCCGCATTCTCACGATGGCCTCCGACCAACCTCTCACCGTCGACCTTAACTTTCAAACTTGGTCTCGTAAGTACTCCACACCTCCCGTTCTATCTACCTCCGAGTCCCCATCTTCAGGGTCCTACTGCAGCCTCTCGTCGACACCCAATGGTCCCTTGCAAATCCCTCCGCCCGAAGCCGAGGTTCATACCAAAATTCCTAAGGGCCCATTACGCCGAAATGCTCCTCCGGGTCGGGCCGCCCATTCATACGACATAGTAGATGATCCGGCAATATCTCCCCGTTGCCATTTCAACACCGGAACTCCTCCGGGCCGTGTCCTTCTCAAAATAAGGCTCTACTATTTGCCGTGGGTGTTGTAGATCCCGCTGATGACCAATTAATTGTTTTCGATACCCGCCGCCCGACCATCCCCCCCCTTCCCTCGCTTCGTTGCTTTCCAAATCCCGCCCAAAATCCGAAACGCCAATGTCGCTCGGGTGTATTATCGATGAGGGGGCATCTACCCGTGTGATGTCCGCTTCGGTTTGGAAACAACTCGGGTCTCCCGAGCTGGCCCCTTCCACCATCACCCTTCGTGCGTGGGATGGCCATGCCTCCTAGCCCATTGGCATATTTCAGTAATCGTCCTATCACCCTCGGGTAGCAAGATTTTTTGTGTCAACGTTGAAGTTATCGACATCCCTCTCAACTACAACATTCTTTTGGGGCGTAGATTACACCTATGCCATGTCTTCCGTCCCATCTCGCATCCCACCGCAAGATGTTCTTCCCTCATAATGGCAAGATTTTCACCATTTACCAGCTTGACGTACCATGAACCAAAATCTTAGACCTCCCCCTAAGTCCACCATCTCTAATGTCACCAATCAGCAAGTCGTTGATTCTTTGACCACTCGTTTCCCCCGGCATCTAAAAAGACTCCTCCTTGCTTGGAACTTTCCCAAGTCCTCCCCCTCCTCCCCGTCTCCTCGATCCCGCCTTGGCGAATGTTTGCATGATGCGATCGTCTCAAGTCGCTCTTTGCGTACCGCTTCGACTAGTCGACAACCTCAACCTCCTCCACCGCACCCCTCGCTCCCTAGCCCTTCACCTCAACCGACCGAACCTCTTTGGCTCCGGACCTTCCCATCCCCCCTCACACTCGGAACCTCCCTACCCTCCCCGAGTTGGTTCCCCTCGTGTCTCCACCATATGGGAGTCGTCCCTCCCCGGGTCATTACCCCGCCGGTCATATACCTTTCCTTGGTCCCCCCCGACGTCTATTCAATTCCCCGTCATGGCCACCCTTTCCCTCCCTAATTTAGCCTTGGGAATACCAGCATGGTATCTTAATCCTCCGATCCCGAGACCCCACCAGGCCACCCCAAACCATACATTGCCGTGACACCCAAAGGTGCAACCGATTCCCTTCGCTCCTTCCATCGCTACAAGGCTCCCTAGCGCCTCCACGAGACCCTCCTCATGCCGCGACGCCTACAGCAAGAAAATAAAAACTCGCAAGGGGGGAATCCAAGGACAAGGCCACCGCACTTGATCCTACCCCTCCCCCGCCCGCCAATCCTTTTTTCCTTGTGTGATGGTATCGGCCATGCCACCCATACTTGTCCCGAGTTACCCCGTATCCAACCCATGGTTAAAGTTGCGTTCCCCGAAACCTTTGTTTCTTCCTCATCCGTAGCCAAGAACCCAAAGACTCTTCGCACCAACAAACCCCCGTGCTCCGTGTGGTGTCCATGGCCATAATTCTCATCATTGTCCTCACCTCATGCATTATCGAGCCTCTTTAGAGGTCATTCGCGAGTACGAAGTTGAACAAAATCAATCCGCCTCTCCCATCCTTGCTCAATATGTGTCAAGTATACTCGAGGATCCCCCCCGCTACCATTGACATTCCTCCCCCCGATGTTGAGATGTCGGAACCCCTGCCGCCCCCTCCTATACCTATCATAATCCGCACGACCCTCGGAGTACATTCCCTTTGAATCCACTCCATCTCGTTTTGCTTGATTCTCCTTCAACAACATTCTCGTGCTCTTCGTGCTTTGACCATCTTTTTACCCTCGTTCTTCCGTCATTCCCCGTGATGACCCGTATATGCGCCTCTCTTCCCATACCGATGATTTAGGTAGCTTTGCAGCGTCTTGTGGTTTCCTTGAACTTTCCATTTCCTCCCATAATCACGATCATACCATCCGTATCTATGATGTTCTTTGCGAACGAGTTCACGCTCTTCATCCCATAGTTCTCATTCATCTCCCTCTAGTTGATCTATGAGTCCTAGACTTCCAACCCGCACTCGCTCCCTCTCGTATTTGTCGCGTGGATGTCTACCCTCTACTCATGCTTCCATCCTTATTCTCCTCCCTCCCATTTCTTGTCTTGTGACACTATTCCACCGGCCCTCTCGTCCACACATTATCTTGGCTATGCCGATGGGGCAAGTCGCTATTCTCGGAATCTCGCCTTGGCAAAGCATGGGCCATCTTTACCCCCTTGCATACCCTAGTTGTTGCAAATGGGGTCCGCATTGGTAATGCCACCAATAATTAGAGCCGAATATGATGCAAGTATGTGGTCTCTTAGCCGATGCCCTCTCTTATCACATCCTTCATCCGCACGTTCATTTAGATTCCCCGCTTCTTGTCTTACAACTTAATGGTGTCTATCGTGTGCATAACCCTATCTTGTTTAGACAATATTTACGAGTGAAATTTTTTGATACGTGAATTCGTATTCATTGCTTTCAACCATATCCCTAGAAGTCAAAATCACTACGTAGATCAAATCACAAATCATGTTCTAGACCGGAATTTATCACACACAAGGCAATAACATTTAACATCATCAACAAAATGTATATAAATCATATATCTCATATAACATGTGTTTTTAGAGTCCATCTACTCTAAAACATATGACATGCCCATAGCATGTTACAAAAAAACAAAACTACAAAAATGCGGGGCACCACTTGCCCCTATATAGACGCCGGGGGGCACCACTTGCCCCTACATCTAATCACTCGGGAGGATCCCGAGCCAACGGCTCGCTCCCCGCAGCTCATAGATCACACAAATTCGACCAAGAATTGCCATGCGTCGCATGATACCTTGCCATTCCGAGGGTAGCCCAATACATAACTCTATGTACCGGTCGTCTAAATCCCGCCAACCACGCTCCGACACACCGGTTATCAGCCCCTCACATCTATGACGAATGTCCTCCAACAAAGCGGCCATATCCTCATTCCGTGCCATCCTTGATCCACTTGCACTCGTAGCTCCCCCGCCGCCGCAGTCGTCCCACATATCCCCGCCGGTTTTACCGAGCTATATCTACATTACAAAAAAGCATAAATATTAGTACCATGAATACTAATCACAAACTCTCAAATGCACATAACATATTAGTTGCTTGTCACTTACCATCGGGCCCCCCATAATCGACCACGCGGAAGTGGCAAGTCCGAATCTCCCCCAATAACTCATCCCACTATAGGGATAGTCATCTATGTACAATGGCATTTGATCCCAATGGGCGAAGAACTCGGGTTGGAACACCCGTCCGACCGCCCCCTCCCCCTCCTCTACACAAGCAGTCGTCCCCACCGACGCATCCAAGGCTCTCTCGACCCCCCCATCGTGTAACCGTATACAAGGTCATAAGGTCGTGATCTTCTCAAAGAAGAAAGAGCTCAATACCGTCCCATAGGCGCAATCATGACTCACTTGTCACTTACATAGCGACAAATGTTGTTTCACCGAAACCAACATCATCTCGGGGCCCCACCCATAGTAGGTCCCACCCAACACACTCTCTACAATTATCATCTCGCCCTCCGTTGATGTGATGGAACGCCCGGCTACCCAAGATCCGCAACACCGTTGCCGCCATCGCTCGGGTCTCCAACCTCTCTAGATCCCCAATCGATATCCGAGTCCCTTTGACTCGTACACACTCGCTCGATAATGTCGATCAACAAACTCCATGATGCTACGCCCTCACGCGTAACACCGGCCGTGTATTTCCCACCATCCCTAATGGCGGGAGACCAGCTCAGAAATATAGATCCCGGACCTGTCGACTCAATCCCGTGCCCCCGCACTATAAACACCTCATGGTATGGATCCCGAAAGAATCGATAATCCGAGCCAAAAAAAGGCTCACCACCCCTCATCAAAGGGTTCTCCACAAATTTCGTAACCCCAAACCTAGCCAATGCACGATGGACACCCCGATCCGCTGGATTTTCATCCGTAATGTACCTAGGTCTCTCTCTCTCCACATGATCCGTATATCCGCCATATCCGCACAAAAACCATCATCTTTGTCAGCTTTGAAAATAAACAAAACCGCATTTCCTTACACCAAAACCGAATCTCACCCTCATAACAACACCGAAACCACACCCATCTAACAGTCGCACTTTTTGGCCAAATCTCGGGCTAGGTCGCACTTTTCGTGCCAAAACCTCGCGTCCCTGTGTCGTAGTTTTTGCCCCAAAAAGTGCGACCCGACCGTAATGATTAAGTAGGAGAAGTTACTAAGATCTAAAACCCTAATCTCGAACTTTGAATCCATAAAAAAAAAGAGTAGGATTAGGCCTCTTACCCGCAAATCGACGCGATCGCGATTCCAACAGATGCGGTTTATCCGCTACGATTGCCGCAAGATTTAGGGCCTTCTCTCCTCTCCACAATCACCACAACTACACAAGAAAATTAATGATTTTGGAGGGAAAAAGCCTTATTAGAAGAAAAACCCCCGTTTTTTTCTTTTCGCCCATTGCGACCAAACCGTAGCCCCGCTTGACACACCGTCTACATCGTTGGAAAGCTCTCACCGAGCACTCAAATGGGTATCTCGTTAGTTTTTTCATGTTTGGATACTTCACCGAGACACATTTTGTCCATGAAGGGTCCTTTCATCTCTCCTTCCAATCGGAATTCTTCACTTACAACGCTTGTACTTGGGGCACCACTTTGCCTCTTTACTTGGCTTTGTTCGTGTAGATTTTCGTCATGAGATACCATATTGTACTCATGTTTTTTATGGTCCCCCATCGGACCTTTTCCGTGTGGCAAGCACCATCGAGTCGCCCTTGTTTAGAGCATCCAAGTTGAGTCATCATCCTTCATGGAGTCTATATCGAGCCCCTTTATATCCTACTATAGTCCTCCATCCCTCCTCGCTTGGTCCCTCTCTCACATTGCACATTACGGCCTTCCGTACCATTGCCACCTATCCCCCCCTAATATTGTGTCGCTTGTCGCCAAGCCATTCATGCCCCTTATGCTCTAACAAGGGAAGTCGTCCATCCACTACTCAGCATCCCTCACTTCATTATCATCATCGTTGTCCGTTTGTTAGTCGCTCTACTATTTTCTCTCGTGCCTTAGTTGAGATTCCCTTATTACCTCACCTATGGCGGACTCTCCTTCCGTTGACATCACCTCATTTACTCTAGAAGCCGTGTCTAGGGGGGCGAGTACCTTGGTTCAAGCTCTTTTCAGCATGATCGTGATCTATACACTTGATAGTCTAGTGATGCAACAACAGCTATTGGTGATTCCTCGGGTATGTGTGAGATGTCTCAACCCCTCATGAGGGGGCGGCCCCCGTGTAGCCCCCACATGCCCGGATGACTTCTTCATTTCAGCCCTTGATGCACTCTCCTCCCATTTGATAATATTGGCCCCAACCGCTTGTAGCGCCTCTTCGATTTTCATGTATCGCTTAGATTTTGTGAGCCCTTCCCCATGTGTAGGGGGGCATTTGGGCGTATTTGTATCTCATGTACTAAAATCTTATCGTATAAGTCCCCGACGATTATTCCGTGCATAGCATGTATGTGGGATCCATAATTCTATTTTTTCCTCGGCTCCTATTTAAGCTAGCATATTCTTCATGGTTCTGGTTCCTTGTTTCATCGGACTTCCTATTCTTTGTACTTTGTCTCGGCGGGCATAGGTATGCCTCCCCCGCCACCTTTAGCATAGGTACCACTTCATAAACTAGAGACTTGTTGCACCCGTAAGTCTCGTCTCCTCGTGGTCTAGTCCTTTAGCACATTAGACTACCTTATATTTCTCTCTCTCACTTCCCTCTTGATAACTAGTGATTGAGTTCTTACAACATACTTCGGTCATACGATTTGCTCCTAACACTTGTACGTTGGGGGGCAATCGTACACCATTTTTTTTGGTCATCTAACTTATTATTATTAGATGAACCCAAGTACACCATGTAAGACCAATTTTACTCTAAGTAAAAATTGCTTTCACCATGTGAAATAACTTATTGGTTTATATTTCCCCTGTCATATTTAACCTCAAAACAAGGAAATTAATTAAATAAATCCTTATTTATTTAATTATTTCCTGAGAATAAGTTATTTAAATAATTATTTAAATAATATTCTTAGTTAAATTTGACTAAATCATCCATAAATAATTAAATAAACCATTATTTATTTAATTATATTCCTATCATTTCTCTAAAATGATAAATAAATCATTTATTTATTTATTATTTATAAACAAAGGAATTGACCCAAGTCAAAAATCCTTTTCCCTCCAACAAATATAATAAAATATTCCTAAAGGGTGGTTCTAGAATTCGATTAATAATATTTTATTCATGCACCGAGTTCTAGACCGCCCTAATATTTTGTTATAAATAGAAAGGTTTTCCCCATTCATTGGTCACCTCCATTGCATTAGATCTTTCTGGATCTATACTAGGTCACATTCTCTATTTTTTCCTTGTAAGCTCCCATTGAGTTCTATGTTTGTTTGGGTTTTCTACAACTACAAGAGAGAGGAATTTTAGATCTGAAACGCTGAAGACTTTCAAGAACCCATCCCATTGAGGAGAACCAGAAAACACCTTTCTTGTTTTCCTCTCAGGTGCCCCCTTTTTAATATAATATAAAAATTCTTTCAAATACATTCTTCTTGTCTTGTTTATTGGATGCATGGAGCCACATTTTACTTTATCTGCTTAATGTCTTTTATGCTTAGATCTGGATTTGTGTAGCATTATATTCGATAGGCCTAATCGCAGATTTAAAGATATTTGGCAGCCATAATAGATGTTAGGGCTATTTGTTATGCGTAGCTAAAGTGATATTTTACAATGAAAGATTCATACTAACAATAGTCTTAGAGTTTTTGAGAAAAACTAATTCTTATCTGGAAGGGAAAATCTCAGGGGTATCTAGGCGAGAAGCTAGCTTACAAATGGGTGGACCGTGAGAGTCCTATTACCCACCACTTGAGGGTGCCACCCATGGATTAGCTTTGTTGAAGTTTGCAACAAGAAACAGTGAAGGAGGCATCTCGAAACATCATCCTTGATCCTAGTTGGAAAATAATCACCTAAACTAGGTGGGGCCCACACAGGCTATTTTTAGGTGTATGTCTATTTTTAGACATGGTGAGCATATTCTATATGTAGCAGGAGGCTATTTGTAGATGGTTGGTCAAATGTGAAAAATAGATGGAATTCTGTTTTTAGAAGATTGGGAAAAGTCTATTTATAGATCGCTGATCTAAAAATAGATGCATGTCGATTATTATTAGCTCTTAATAATAATCAGACTTTAAACAACAACTTATTCTCTTGGAGCACTTAATTTCAGTATACAGATTTGTCAAATCAGTGGGCTGAAGGAATTACGCAATTCCTAAGGCTTTACTAGAGTTCATGCATGGAGGACTCAGTTAGAACTGAAGTGGAAAAGTTATGACAGAGTTGGAAGAGTAGTTCATGGAGTTGTATTCAGTTAAACTCAGTTAAACTCAGTTGAGCTAGTTGTATCTAATTTAACTGAATGCTACACTAGTGAGAGTGCAGTGAATTAATTAGTTAATTAATTCACAAATAATAACTCATTAATCAACTGAACAATACCCAAATTGAAAAAATAAATCGGTCAAATTGGAGCTTGGATGAGGGAGATATCGTCGATTTAAGATCAGCTCTTTTGTTAGAAAATTTTGCGACGGCGGGACAATTACAATGTGCACGAGCCAAGAATCTACATGCACTGAGGTACAAGATGCATGCAAAGCTTTAAGGAGCAAAGCAGAGGTTAGTGACTTGGTGGTTAAGAGGGAGCCTCTCAACATGCAGCTTGAGAAACAGTCTCAGAGGGTTGTGGAGCAGCCACAACTGGAGATGCAGAAGAATCTTTATAGATTTGATGTAGATGGGATTTCTACGGAGCTTCCTACTGTTGGGAAGTGCAATAAAGACATGCACTTGAAGCTTGAGAGGGAGAATGATTTTCATGCAGGTAAGAGTGAACCTCGGGATGTGGAGCAACCACAAGATGAGGATCATGGAGTGGGAGCAACTACTCATGCAGAGAAATTTCATGCCAAATGGGCAGAGGGAGTGCATGCAACTATACCACTAGGTAAGAGGTGGGGCAACATGCATGGATAATCCAAGAGGAAATTTCTGGGCAGGATTCATTGAGATGGTGTGGATCTCATGAATTGAACCTGGCTACGAGGTGCCCCTAGAGCAGCAGTAGCATGATCATTTGAATTGATGCAAAGGAGGATCAAAGGATGTTGTCGACATCGGAGCGCTTGCTCAGAGTTGGGATGATTATGCAGTGGTGCATGGGTGCAGTATTCAACATCGCAGCTGGTTCCCGAATACATGTGCAGTTGGTACCACAGGTTGAAGACTTTGACAGATATAAACATTATAATCGATTCAAATACTCGGGAGGCTATTCAATTCCCGGTATGTCAGAGCAAGAGTCAAGAGAGCTGATGCATGGTGCTTCAGGTGCTTGCAAAGAAGCGGTGGCGAATGCATGGAGATGCATGTCGCATGCAAAGACAAGCCCTTTTCTTATCGAGAGAGAGTGTTTAAGTTTGCAACAGGAAACAGTGAAGGAGGCATCCTGAAACATCATCCTTGATCCTAGTTGGAAAATAATCACCTAAACTAGGTGGGGCCCACACAGGCTATTTTTAAGTGTATGTCTATTTTTAGACATGGTGAGCATATTCTATAAGTTGCAAGATGCTATTTGTAGATGGTTGGTCAAATGTGAAAAATATATGAAATTATATTTTTAGAAGATTGGGCGAAGTCTATTTATAGATCGCTGATCAAAAAATAGATGCATGTCGATTATTATTAGCTCTTAATAATAATTTGACTCTAAACAACAACTTATTCTCTTGGAGCACTTAATTTCAGTATAAAAATTTTTCAAATCAATGAGCTGAAGGAATTATGCAATTCCTAAGGGTTTACTGGAGTTCATGCATGGAGGACTCAATTAGAACTGAAGTGGCAAAGTTACGACAGAGTTGGAAGAGTAGTTCATGGAGTTGTATTCAGTTTAACTCGGTTAAAATCAGTTGAGCTAGTTGTATCTAATCTAACTGAATGATACACTAGTGAGAGTGGAGTGAATTAATTAGTTAATTAATTCACAAATAATAACTCATTAATCAACTAAACAATACAGTAGTTAACTACAATGCATGTCAGATCCAGTGGAGACCCAGTGCAGAGATATGTGAAAGGGTGAGATAGACTATCTGTTGTGACCATAGTGATGCATGGATTGCATCTAAATATACATTGGAGTTGCCAATGATAATCACGTAATAAAGAAGAGTGGGATTGCATCGAATTTGTCTTTGTAATCAGCTTGGATTGCGTAGTGGATCCAGGCTAGCAGGAGGGCAAAAATTGGTGCATGGATTTGTAGATTTCTTCTATGTTAGTGTGTGACAATTGTATTGCACTGAGAGCTTGATGTACTAAGCTTTGTATGAGATTGTTACATGATTTACATGATACATAATATATGATAGTTGGGGTTTTTAGCTTCAGGCTTTCTCGTTAAACAACTATGTTATGTGTGTTTTTATTGCTTCATATGTTTTGCAATTGTTGATTAAATTTCCACAAGAGTTATAGTGGAAGGATTCTATATTTAACAAGAAGATAAATATTGTTAGATCAGGAGAGTCCGGATATATACATGCATATTATATATAATTTCTACAAGCTTTATCTCGCCTACTGTGAATCTCCATGTTCAAAGAAAATAAGGCCTACACATTGCCTACACGTTGTATGTCACTATGAAGCATCCCATAGAATGACATGCACCATCTCTCTTCATTTACGAAAGCCCACACAATAGTTAAGAAACTGTCCATCCAAACAAAAGACAATTTCCTTGCGTGTGATTGCAACATTGCACAATCAAAGCTAATAGCACTGACTCTGCTTCCAACTAAACATGGTCCTCCACATTAGATGTTACTTTTATCTTGTCCACATATGAGAAAGTAGAATTTACAATCGCAATTTTCCACGTTGTCTCTCTCTTTGGCCCTATAGAATATTTTTTTCCTACAACAAGGTCTGTTTGCGGGGTCTAGGCCTCCAATCTATGTTATAGGGTTCTATCGGGGTCTAGGCCTCTAATATATGTTATAGGGTTATGTCAACAGATGCCTTGAGCTCTGAGAGATTTTCATGGGTTTTGGTTGCTGGTTCTTGAATGCCTTTATAGAATAATCATGGTGGGTCGTTCTCGTGGTATTTATACGGTCCTCATTGGGAGCTTTGGCTCTCGAATATCCGGACTGATAATGTAATAAGAGTTAAGGTTTGGGGAATGAAGTATCTGGTCCGATTTTTTCATGGTATTCTCTGAAGAAGTTGAGGTAGTTTTCATTATAATTCTTGCTTGCATAGCATATATCATCTTGAAGGCTACATACGAGGAGCTTCGTGCGGATGTTAAACAACGAGGCAGGTAGCTCGTCCTTGGTTTCTCCATCTGATGTTGATTCTCAACAATGAACTGGGAATGGTAAATGGAATGCACTCTGGTGCCGGTGGATTGATTCCTTTATAATCTCCAGACCTTGAAAAAGTTTTAGTTTCCGACTATTGTCCAAGTGGTGGAATTTACCTGGTTTCATGTGTTGCTGTTGTTGCCATGTATGAATTTTTGGGTTGCTGTTTTCTGTGTTAGTCTCTTTTGTTATTCTGGTGCCCTACGATTCACGTGGAAGTTTCCGGTGAATTTGAATTTTATCTTCTGGTGATATTGAATTCTGTCTTGATTTGGGCTAGATCACATGTCAGGCGGGCTGACAAAATTGCATTTTTCAAGGCTTAAATATTATGGGGATCCCTCACCACTACAGATTGGCAGCATCCATTTAAGGGAGTATCGGGGGTGGTAGTTCTTTTATCCTTCTGCGGATATTTTTTCATGCTTTTGGTGGGGCATAAACTAGATACGCGCACCGGGGTGATCATGGGTATTATGTGTCTGAACATTCCACACTTCCCGAGGATTTTTCTATCATTTTGTCTTATACTCTCTAGGCATTCTCCTTCTAATGGTGACGACTGTCTGTGAGGATTATTATGGTCCGAGGGGTGGCAGATATAGGTATCGGGACCTTGGGATCAAAATAGGAATATTTTATTGACTTTGCCAGTTGCCATTTATGGACGATCCTGTTGTCCTTTAGCATTGTTATTATTTGGCACATTTGTGGTTTCGATCTACCTGCTCCTATTATTCTACCTATTTGGATCTGCTGTACACCTTCGAATCACCTGATTGCCTTAATAGTCATACATAGTTATCTATGTATTGCTAGGTGGCGGCGTACCTCTCATGACAGACTGAAGGTTCATCTGTTGTGGAACTTTCCCACCTAGCAAAATGGAGGATAACGCCATCGGGTTGGCATCTGATACTTCATCTCATTAGGCATTTATCGCTGCGACCAGGGTTGGAATTTGGATTTCTTTTTACCCGTCAAATAAATTTTTTTGGCGTTTTGGGTCTTTATGCTTCCCGTCAAGAAACGTTATGTTTAAAATTTTGCCCTTCAAAAATAACGTTCTCATAATAAATTAACCATTCACCAATAAATATTTGATTAAAAAATTACATTTCAATAACATAATTATGTTAAAATTTATAGTGTAAAAAGTTATGTCGATCATCTTTTAAAAAAAAAAAATTAATCCAAACCCAATTAATAAATATATGAAAATTACAGAGGCGATTCCCTAGTTCTTATAGGGGAATCCATTCCTCCTTCAAGGGGCAAAGTGTCAAAGTCATGGATATCGAGTCATTTTTGGAAAGAAATAATCATTCCTAAATATTTCTTAGGAGGAACAAATAGACTTTGTGACATCTATTTTTTTTATATTTAAATAAATAATTAATTCCCCTCTCTCTCTCAAAAAAAAGGAAAAAATTAATGTTTTTTTTTCAAGGAGAAGAAATGATACATATGATTACTTTTATATTTTTATAAATATAATTTTATATCTACATTCTTATAAGTGTTAATAGCACTTACAATTATTTATAAATTCTTGTAAATGTTAATTAGCACTTACAATTATTTATAAATTAGAATTGTGATTTCTTTATTCAATATATATAAATTATTAAAAGTAAATAAAAAATATATATTATTAAAATTTTTAATAATACTTAAATTTCACTTTATCCACAAATATATAAAATATATTTAAAATTAAATACTACTCTTATACAAATTTGATAAAATAAATATTCTTACTCGTTATAAGTTAAATATTTACATTTCCTTCAAAGATCTGCTTGAAAAGAGCTATTTATAATTTTCTTCTAATCTTGTAGGAAACTTTGGAATAATCTTTAAAAAGTAATGTGTGATTGCATTATTATCCAATTTATTTCATGTTAGTTACTCTGTTTTACTATTTGAAAAGAGTTTTAAATTCTATTCTTCATCCAAATTGGTAGGAAAACTTTTTAAAAATCCTAAAAATATTTTATATATATTTTTTAATTTTTAAAAATAAATAATATGGTTAAAGTTTTATGTAAATATGTTAAAAATTTTTGCTTAATTACATGTTTAATATTTTTTTGTTTATTTATTTAACACAATTTATAAAAAAAGGAAGGTTATACATAATATTTAGATAATAGATCATCGTTCAGGTTCAGGCTATCACACGATGAGCCATTAATTACAAAAGAATTTTAAAGAAATATATAAATGTTTGATATGCATTCGCTATATATTATATTTTTTTTAATGAAATATATAAATATTTGATATGCATAGGAAAGCTGTATAGTGTATCAAATTTTAGAAACATAGAGAACTTATAACCTACACACAGTTGGATAGTAATGGAGGATGGTTAAATCGTTTTCTACGTTGCAGGTCTTTAGATCGAGCAAGCGAATGGGTGCGAATGATGAAGAAGAAGCTTGTTGGTTGATTACTGGTTTTTATGAGGCTTTTCTTTTAGCGATGGAAACGCTATAGAAATTAAAGAAAATAAAGATTTTTTATTTTTTCGGGACCGATAAATGCGAGCTCAGATATTGGAAAATCGCTAGAAAATGTTCTTAGAAATTATAAGCACTAACTTCTACACCTACTTAGTAAAATTTATAATTAATAAACTACTTACATATGTTTAGGAAATCAAGAAAGAAGCTAATAGACGACGGATATTGTTCTATCGCTTGAAATACTTCCTATGGCGTATACAAGCATTTTTGAAACAAGTCCGTGCTAGATCAAATAAGCATAAATTGTGCCAATGGTCGAAAGCCACAACTTCGAGATAAATTTATTAGATTATTATAATGCCATGAAACAAAACAGAATATAATGGTGCCAAGAACACATACATGAACCCATTTACAATTCAATCATTAAAACACTCAACAATAATTTATATTAGCATTATTATAATATCATGAAACAAAACACAATTCTATGATGGTGCTAGTGAAACACATCCATGAACCTATTTACATTTCAATCATTAAAACACTCAACAATACTTTCAGAGGGGAGGCTTTCAGAGGGGAGACTAGATTGATGACCCTGGAAACACTGAAGTGTATATGGTAATACCAATTTTCATGATGTCAACCAAGAGCAGTCGTTGAAGAAATGAGAACCTAGTTTGGCTTAGTTACGCACCCGCCAGACAAAGGACGCATGAGAAATTAGGATATAGTCGATAGGCATTAATTTGGAACTAAGAAACTTGGAGGCTGTCGTTGATTTTACGTAAATAAATAACCCCAACAGTTTCAACCTACCTTATGAAATAAATAAAAATTAAAAGCTTGCAGCCACTCAAACTCAAAAGAAAAAAAATTCAATGCCTAACCTGGTTTCCTCGCAGCCAATCTTGAGTTGGGGTAAGTGTGAATGGGAAAATGGGCATATGCCTTGAGAGTGCCAGTGTCCACTGTGATTGAAGTAGACCGCCCAAAGCTCTTCTTCTATGCCTGTGCAGATTGACCGTAAAGCCATGGCCATATTAAAATTTAATACTGTTTCATAGTGTCGCCACCAACAATATCCCTGTAAAAGTAATGTTGTGTATATTTGTGTACCTTCTATAAAATATAAAGGAAAACAAGATAAATTCTAATTTCAAAAAAACAACAATTAACTATTATTAAACTTATACCAATTTCGAGTAAGCACATACTAAATAGATTAATATTCTTAAATGCTAAAGAAGTAACTTTATATTCTTAAATGCTAAAAAATAACTTTACATTACAGTTTGAGTCTAGACTTACAGTTAGGCCATGTCCATTCAAAAAAGATAACTTTACATTACACTTTGAATCCAGACTTGCAGTTGCATGTTCAATGAAGAGTCAACTCTAGTAAATGAAAAATAAAATGGAAAATAAATAGAAGTAAGAACGTTTTTTAAAAACATTTAAACGTCAAAAATACGTTTTTGATCTGTCTAGGCGCGTCACAGAAAACAGCCATCAAGAAATTTCAAACGTCAAATACGGCCAAAATGCCCTATGACGGGCAAAATAGCCGTCAAATTCCATCCCTGCACGGCACATTAACATACACGGTTCACACAACATTTATAACTCGACATGCTATAAACCAAAACTAAATAAAAAAATAAAAGAAATTCTATATTAATCGTATGCCATCATTAGAACTCACCAACGCTATTTGTGGGAGAAGGCATACGTGGCAACAAAAAAATTTGAAAATTAATGGGTCCGAGATGAATGCAGCTTATACCTTGCCTGCTTGACAGACAACAATCATGGCAGAATGTATCGGCACCTGCATCTTGGTGAATCTGGTTCATGGAGGTTGTACCAACCAGGATGATGGACATGAAAAACCGCCCAATTTCGCATGCAATAAGGTTCGGAAAAACTCCACGTCATTTCACATCTTCCCTTTTTTTTTTTCCAGAGGAAAAAAAATGCGTATTAATAATACCAATGCATTAAACATACATTACATCCTCAACTATTGTTAAGCGAGGATACTATCAATTTCAATGCCACCCTTAAACATACCCTTTTCATAGAAAGAAATAGGGCCACGTTCATATCGTGGCAAGACAAATTCTGAGTGCAAAGAGCACTCAATACATATTTCAGGCTCGCTTGGTAGAAAAAACTAAGTACTCTGCATCCTGTAACATACAAAACATCAGCTGGTAAAACAAAAGCATCTATTACAGTGAATCATACATGATCAAATGCAAGAGCGCCTAAAAAGCCTTGATGAGAAAACTGGCTCGCTTGAAAAATATGCAGGCTCACTTGATAAGGGGTAGCAGGCTCGCTTGAATAACTGCAGACTCGCTTGATAACAGGGAGAAGGCTCGCTTGAAAGTGAAAAAAAACAATACCATGTGACATATGAATCCATCGACGTCGTTTGAATCATCGTAAAGAGCAGGCCGTCTTTGGAATAGTGTTGTATGAGGGCAAAAAACTTAATGACAACATATAATGTAAAAAACACTGTGTCATGGCATAGGAAAGGTGTTTTCCCATACAAGATCACCATCTCTTAAATGATGTACCTGAATACACCCAAAAACTTTGTTGATTCCTCTTTTTGATAGACCATCAGCATGAGAGTTGTTCTCCCTGTATAAATGCATGATAGGGGGTTGATTCAGCCTAATCCATATATATTTTTCTCTCTGATACCAACCCTGTAATCCCAGATTGCTCAATTGAATGTTGCCCATGAAAAAATCAACCACTGTTTTGGAATCCCCATAGAATTTGGCATTTGTCAATTTAAGGTTGATAGCAGCCAAACAAGCACCCCAAAATGCCATGAACTCCGCTTTGTTATTGGTCCCATTGCCACCATTCTAGAAATAGTGGATTCTTTCCCGTGGAGAGAGTTTGACCCATGCCCCGCATCCCATGATCGCATTTGAACATGCACCATCAAAATAAAATGCCGAGATGGATATTTCATGGGGCCTAATTCTGTGTGATCCATCAATCACCTTAACAGTCATCGTAGGCATCTGTTCAATCCACCTAAGTATTGAAGTGTATGAATGGGAAATATCAAAAGGCACGCCATCAAATATCAAACGATTTCGGGCCAGCCACACCTCCCATATGAGGAAAAGAGGAAGTCGATTGAATCTACCTTTGATCTTATCCCATGCTTCAACCGAAGAAATGAAATCATTTGGGACCCATGTTGGATTAAGCAAATATTTACTAAACAACTTCCATAGATTTAGCACCATCGCGCTGCTGAAAAAAATATGTGTTATAGATTCCTCTTCTTGGCAGCAAATTGGGCATCTGCTAGGGCCACAATGGCCCCTCCTAACGAGGTTGTCCCAGGTCAATACACGACCCTTCCAGACTAGCCATGCGAAAACTGATATTTTGGTTGGAATTCCATGGCCCCAATATTGAGAATAGGGTGTGGAGCATTGGTCGGAATAGCTGGTGAAATTTATACGCTGTTAAATATCCTTTACAATCACAGAATCTCCCTTGATGGGACCATCCCATGTAATATAGTCACCACCCCTGTCATATAACAACCCAGTGCCACTTAATATCTTGATATATTGGCCCCATAGCATAGCAACATGACCCTCCAGCCCGATCTGTTTGGCTGATTTAAATACTGGTGCACCAAAAGACCAATATGATATAGCTTGAGATATAAAGAAGATGTGTCTGTGTGCCAAACGATGTAAGAGATCGAGATGGATGCCCTGGTGGCCTGGAAGGCCCAGTATTATAATTGTGCCAATAGGAATTCGACTACCATCGCAGAACATCCATGTAAGTCTATCAGCCACATGAACCAATATTTTACCAAAACTCCAACATATAGTTGATATAGACCTGGGCACATTGAAATCATGATTGAATAGTTGATGTAATGGGTCTCCACTAATATATTTACAACGAATAATGTCACACCAAATACTGGAGCCATTGATAGCCCTCCAGAAGGATAGCAGTGCCTTGTTGAAGGATCTCAGGTCCAATAAACCCCATTCATCGTGCTTTTTGGGCCGACAAAAAAGCTTCATCTTGCATAAATGGTATTTGTGCTCTGATTGGGAACTGCCCCGTAGAAATTGGGCAGTGATCCTATTAATCTCATCAATAGTATGTTGCGGTAAGAAAAAAAGGTGAGCCCAATAGACAAATAACTGTGACAACACCACCTGAACCTTAATTAGACGACCACCAATGGATAACCACCGATGAGTCCACTTGCAGATTCTGTCTCTATATCTATCAATTAGCCAAATCCAATCCCAATTCCTGTAATTGAAAGTTTTGATGAAATATTCAAGATATCTGATCTCCTCTGTTGCCACCTTGTAGTTGACTCCTAGGAATCCAACAATGAAGGAAATTTCCTCCCTATCTCCATATTCATAAATGAGAATGGATTTGTGTTTGTTAATACATAAACCTGTAGCAGAACCAAATTTGATTAGAAAATAATGGGTATAAAACCAATAATTCCTGTTTAGAAAGCCAAACAGCAGCATGTCATCCACAAATAGAGAATGAGTGGATGTTATAGTAGTAGAAAATGAGAACCCTATTATATACCCACTCTGCTCTGCCCAATGCATCAATTTGCTGAACCCATCCATAACCATTATGAATATCATAGGGGACAGAGCACAACCCTATCCCAATCCCCGCTTTTCTTTGAAAAATGGAGAAGGAAGACCATTGACAATAACTGCATATTTAACAGTGGAAATGCACAACATAATCCATCTGATTATAGATATCGGCAAACCAGACCTGAGAAGAGCCAAACGAATATAAGACCAGTCAATCAAATCATATGCCTTATGGAGGTCAATTTTCATAACCAAAGCCTCCTTCTTGTCAACATGCATTGAGTGTAGGACCTCTTGAGAAACAGCAATTGCAACGTGTATAGAACGACCCTTGAGAAAACCATATTGTTCCTTTGATATGTGCTTCTCAAGGGACACTTTTATACGATTAGCAATGATTTTAGAATTGATTTTTTAAATCAGATTGCATAAATCGATCGTCTTGTAATCCAAAAAGAAAATAGGGTCCTCGGATTTAGGAATGAGTGCAATAAATGTTGAGTTGAGATTAGCAAGCATCATTCCTTGCACTCTGAAAAGCTCAACCACCTCAGCAATCTCAGCACCCATCATTTCGAAAAAGAAGAGGAAGAATTCAGAGGGCCAGCCATTAGGACCAGGGCATTTGTCCGGGGAGAAGGATTTAAGGACCAATAGCACCTCATTCACAGTGATAGGTTCATTCAACCGGGCAATATCATCGGTCTTAAAAAACCTCTGTATATGCTGCATCATCCATCTCTGACAATTTGCATCAATGCGAGAGTTCGCCTTATAAAAATCCGAGAAGTGCCTATGAGCTTCTCTCATAATATCGGAGTTAGATGTAGCATAGGATCCATCCTGCTTCATAATTCTCCATATAGCGTTCCTTTTTTTCTGTCTAATGCACTCTTGTGAAAGAATTTGGTGTTGAGATCACCCTCTCTCAACCATTGGACCCTACTCTTAAGCTTCCATGTTATTTCTTCTATGAGGAGAATCTTGCGTTTTCTCTCGCCTAGCTTCTTTAAAGCTTCATATGATTCAACATTCGGTAGATTTGATGCAAAATCCATATAAATATCCTTGATCCTCTCGTTTATGGAAATAAGCTCGGCCTTGAGGGCCTTCTTTTTGGAGACCTCCCATGCTTTAGTAGCCTTTTTTATCTTTTGCAGCATATAGTGAAATCTATCCTAGCCAGTCAAATACTGAATGTCGTGGAGATCATTCCACATTTCCTTGACCAAATTGAAATATTCCATATCACGTAACCATGCACGATTAAATGTGAAAGTCGTTCCAATGGTGCGGTCCTCGAGTTTCCAGGTCAAAGTGATAGGCATATGATCTGATATGTCTGTTACCATAACCGATGACCGCAGATCACCAAGATTTGACATGAGGCTGTCCTTGATCATTACCCTATCCAACCGTTTGCCAATGAACGCATCACCCGTTCTTTTGTTGGTCCATGTGGAGATGAATGGACACGGTCGAATATCAAAAATATGATGAGAATAGAACATATCATTTAGGAGACCAAATAAAGGATCTATTTTGGCATGTGGTCCCCAAGACTCATCAGCTTGTAGCGTGGAATTGTAGTCCCCCATGATAATCAAATTATGCAGAGATAAAATACCCAAGGCCAGCATTCTATTCCAAAAGGATACCTTGTTGAGATATGGAGCATATAAATTAACAATGTTGAAAACTCCCTGTATACCTCTGAGGTGGCCAGATAATAACATTCCCCCAAAGAAACTATAGGCCTTTAGTTTCGCTCTGTCCAGATTCCAAAAAGTGATGGTGCCACCAGAGTGACCATTTGCGCCAATCGTATCCGCGAACCAACCTGGTTTGAAACTTAAACATGTCTTTACAACAATATCCCTACGACTTATTGTTTCTTGACGTAAGATAATGATAAGATCCATAGAAGCAAATAAGTCCCGAAGGCAATATTTTTTAGAGGAATTGCCCAATCCTCTTATGTTCATAGATAAAAAAAGAGTCACGGAGAACCATCTGCGGGGTTTCTTTCTCTAAGCGCCCTAGTATCCACAGATGTCTCATCAGCCACAGAGATCAGAATGTCCGTGAGATCCACATCATCTTCTTCCGAGAATAGAACAACAGACTTTAACTTCCCTTTGAGTTTTTTGGAGTCATTGGGTTTTTTCCTGATGGTGATGTTTGAGATTGGAGACAGGGGATTGGAAGTATTTGGGATGCGGGGAGGATGATCAAAAACAGTGAGGGCCGCAAGGTCAATGTTGGGGTTACCTAGCAGAGATTCTAAATCGCGCCCAACAGAATTCCGAGGGGATTCGGTGAGGTCCACCGGATTAGGACTGTTCTGGGAATCCTTGGTTCCATCATTATTCTGCACAGAGGATTGAATCCGTGGAGACAAATGGAGATCCTTGATTCCATCATTATTCTGCACCGAGGATGGTCCCCCAATCTCGAAATTGCTAGATTGGAAAAGTGGGGGTTCAGGATTACATATTGGGACCGAGGATACAACGAGTGGCACGGTAGCTTGGGTAAGATTGTGGGGAAACTTGGATTCAATTCCCAGAGGAGACCCAATATGAACAGAATTAACTCTATTGAGGGGCAGAGTAGGGAGAGATAGGCTGGTGTCACGAGCCAGGGCTAAAACAACTTGATCAGTCCGGACACTTTGACCATGTGCAGATAAATAAGCATCATCATCAGAGGAAGAAGATAGATGGTTACCTTATACAAGTCCGCCCGAGGTGCTAGAGCCTACAACATTTCTAGGACCCTCCTGCGCGTTGGGCATACCAGCACGATCAATTCGTAATCTGAAAGGGAAATTCTCCCGCAGATGACCGGTCCTATGGCATATGAGGCACCGAAATGGAATACCCCAATAATCAACTCGCTATCTATGCCTACGATTCCCCCATATTAGATCAACATCCCCCGCAAGACCACCAGCAAAATCCATCTCCACTAAGATCCAGGAACTCTTTTGTCCGACGCCCCAACAATGCTAGGATCTATATATTTGGTACACCCGATAGAATTCCTAATCATCCGCAGCGCCTTCAAGGTCCAAAATTACAATGGGAGCCCAAGCAGTTTTACCCATATCACCCGACTGCAAGGAGCCTCCATTACCGGGTTAAAACCCAGGTACCATGGAACAAGCTACATGAAGCTCCATCCGCTTACCCACATTCTGCTGATGATTTTATACACGTCTTTATCATCCATGAAATGGATACTAAACCACCCATTAAGAAGCATACTGATTTTGGGTGTATACCCAAGAATAGGATTCCAATATTGCTTTATCTAGGCCCCCGTGTCAATCTCATTGCCATCCGAGAACATCCAACGCCCGATCATAGCTCTTCTTTGAATACTAGAAACCCCACTGCATAGGTCGTCGTAGTCGAGAGTGACAGCTCTTATGTCCATATTGTGCCTGAATATATTTTTCTTCCTTCTCCCATGATTACGCTTCTTCTTGTGAGGAAAGTTTTTTTCGCCACCCCGAACGTTCCCTTCTTGATATGGAAATTGCAAGATAGTTTGATTAATAATATGATCGTCGATATCAAAATCCTTTGGAATACTCCGTGCTCAAATATCAAATGGTCGCAACCAGGGATGGGAATTTGACGGCTATTTTGCCCGTCATAGGCATTTTGGCCAGACATTTGAAATTTGTTGATGGTCGTTTTCAGGACGTGCTCATTGCATCAAAACGTATTTTTGACGTTGAATGTTTTTTTAAAAACGTTCTTACTTATTTATTTTCCATTTTATTTTTCTTCATTTACTAGAGTTGGACTCTTCATTGACATGCAACTCCAAGTCCTATCCAAAGTGTAATGTAAAGTTATCTTTTTGGAATGGACATGGCCTAACTGTAAGTCTAGACTAAATCGTAATGTAAAGTTATTTTTTAGCATTTAAGAGTATAAAGTTACTTGTTTAGCATTTAAGAATATTAATCTATTTAGTATGTGCTTACTCGAAATTGGTATAAGTTAATAATATTAATTGTTGTTTTGAAATTAGAATTTATCTTGTTTTCCTTTTATATTTATAGAAGGTACACAAATATACACAAGATTACTTAAGGTGGATATTGCTGGTGGAGACACCAGAAACAGTATTAAATTTTAATATGGCCATGGCTTTACTGGCCAATCTGCATAGGCATAGAAGAGGAGCTTGGGCGTCTACTTCAATCACAAGGACACCGGCACTCTCAAGGCATATGCTCCATTTTTCCCATTCACACTTACCCTAACTCAAGTCATCGCGTAAGTGAAACTAAAGATGAGAGCACTGCATGCGTGAGTCTGAGTGGCCGCAAGATTTAATTTTTATTTATTTCATAAGGTAGGTTGAAACTGCTGGGGTTATTTATTTACGTAAATCAACGACAGCCTTCCAAGTTTCTTAGGTTCCAAATTAGCCATCGACTATCCTACTCTCTCATGCGTCCTTTGTCTCACATGAATTAAGCCAAATTAGGTTCTCTCATTTCTTCAACGATCGTCTTGGTTGACATCATGAAAATTGGTATTACCATATACACTTCAATGTCATAGTGGTCATCAATCTAGTCTCCTCCGAAAGTATTGTTGAGTGTTTTAATGATTGAAATGTAAATAGGTTCATGGATGTGTTTCACTAGCACCATCATAGAATTGTGTTTTGTTTCATGATATTATAATAATGCTAATATAAATTATTGTTGAGTGTTTTAATGATTGAATTGTAAATGGGTTCATGTATGTGTTTGATCGGCACCATTACATAATTGTGTTTTGTTTCATGGCATTATAATAATCTAATATAAATTTATACTGAAAGTTGTGGTTTCGACCCTTGGCACACAATTAAACGCCGATCTAGCGCAATCTGCATTTCTGTTTCAAAATGCTTGTGTCTCGCCATAGGAGTATTTCAAGCACAGAACAATAATCCTAGTCTATTAGCTTCTCTTTCTTGATTTCCTTCGCTGCCATGTGTTAAATGGTCAGTAATTATAGATGCCTCCGTAGGTGTAGAAGTTGTGCTTATAATTTAAGAACATTTTCTAGCGATTTTTCCATGTGTTTAGGGTTTGCACTGTCAATTTCGAAAATAAAAAATCATTTGTTTTTCTTTACTTCCTTCCTCGCAAGAATCATCATGCAAAGAAAGCCTCATAAGAAACAAGAATCACCTACTAATTTTTTTCTTCATCGCTGGCACTCGTTACCTCGATCTAACATTATAAAGAAGTAGTAGAATACGATTTAACCGTCTTCCATTACCGTCCAAGTGTGCAGGTTATAAGTTCTCTATGTTTCTAAAATTTGATACACCATACCGTTTTAGTAGGCATAAAACATTCATGTATTTCAATAAAATTCTTTGTATTTATGGGGAATGCATAGCAAACATTCATATATTTCATTACCATTCTTTTTGTAATTTATGGTGATATCTACAATTATCTATTAACTAAAGCTCTTAATAAATAAATTATGTATAACCTTCCTTTTTTTTTATAAATTGTGTTAAATAAATAAACAAAAAATATTAAAACATGTAATTAACCACTTTTTAACATATTTACATAAACTTTAATCATATTATTTATTTAAAATTAAAAATATATATAATATTTTAGGATTTTTAAAAAGTTTTTCCTATCAATAGATGAAATAAATAGACTTAAAACTCTTTTCAAACAAGAAAATGCAGTAACTAACATAAAATAAATTGGATAATAATGTAATCACACATTACTTTTTAAAGATTATTCGAAAGTTTCCTACAAGATTGGAAGAAAACTATAAATAGCTCTTTCAAGGAGATCTTTTGAAGGAAATGTAAATATTTAACTTATAATCGTTATATATTTATTTTATCAAATTTGTATGAGAGTAGTATTTAATTTTAAATATATTTTATATATTTGTGGATAAAGTGAAATTTAAGTATTAAAAATTTTAATAATATATTTTTTTATTTACTTTTAATAATTTATATATATTGAATAAAGAAATCACAATTCTAATCTATAAATAATTGTAAGTGCTATTAACATTTACAAGAATTTATAAATAATTGTAAGTGCTATTAACACTTATAAGAATGTAGATATAAAATTATTTATAAAAATATAAAAGTAATCATATGTATCATTTCTTCTCCTTGAAAAAAACATTAATTTTTTCCTTTTTTTTGAGAGAGAGGAATTAATTAATTATTTAAATATAAAAATAGATGTCACAAAGCTCATTTGTTCCTTCTAAGAAATATTTAGAATGATTATTTTCTTCCAAAATGATCGATATCCATGACTTTGACACCGCTTCTGAAGGAGGAATGGATTCCCTATAAGAACTAGGGAATCGCCCGTAATTTTCATATATTTATGAATTGGGTTTGGATTAATTTTTTTTTTTTTAAAAGATGATCGACATAACTTTTTACATCGTAAATTTTAACATAATTATGTTATTGAAATGCAATTTTTTAATCAAATATTTATCGGGTGAATGGTTAATTTATTATGAGAACGTTATTTTGATGGGCAAAATTTAAACATAACGTTTCTTGATAAGACTCCAAAACGTCAAAAAATTATTTGACGGGTAAAAAGAAATCCAAATTCCAACCCCCCGTGCCGTTGTGCATTGGCTTTCTGCGGTTTTACAATTTCCATTTTGTTTGTTTTTATTTTGTCTACGAGTCACATATTTTGAAAGGTTTTCTTGTTTAGTAGTTGATTAGGTTAGTTACTAAAATTAGAATTAATATCATATGATAAGTTCTGTGTATATTAAACGTGATTGAGTTTTGAGTTTGTTGATTTTTTTTAAACGTAATAAAGGATTTTAATAAAAAAATAAAAATATTAAATTTTGTATAACTTAAAAATATAATTTTTTTTAATGCATAGTATATATCTATTTTAATATGGTAATTTTTTTTTTGAATTTGTACAAAGTTAGATATATATTAGTTGATTATTTTTTACTTTAATTTTAGAATTTAATTTGTAATAGTCTATAGTTTTTTTTATTTGGATATATATTTTTAGTCAAAATTTTAAAGTATGATGTCTAGTAAAGAATTTTGTCTTTTTATAAATGTGGGTTTTTAATGAAAACACCAAATTAGGGGTTTAGTAAGATTTCCATGTCTACAAAACCAATGGAGAATATGACTGATAACCTTTTATGTGGGATTTTGAAGGATAATTTAGGTCTATTTTTTTACCTTTTAGCAATCTTTAGATAAACTATGGTTAGGTCAAGTACAAAACAAGAAACCAATTCTCCTTTTCAAAAGATGCCTTCCTAAATCTGGATTACAAGGTCATCACATAATCAACCTTACAATTTACATATGACAAGGTATATAGCACATTGAAATATGATATAGATTTCAAGTTATGGTTGAATTGGAGTTTAGTGAGTTTTTCCATCGTTATATGGGTCATCCATAGGAAAGCTATCAAATTGAACCTACCGTGTATCATTAATATCTTTTTTAGTCTCCAAATGCAAAATGTGAAAATTCCTAAACCGTAATTCTTGTTATCCTCCTGTATACTACAGAGTTCACTAGATGACTATTGATTTTTTACAAGCAATTAAAGATATCATTATTTACCTATCAGCTATCTTTAGAAATCTCACTGCCTTCATTATCTAAATAAACCTGTTTCACTATTTTTCATCTCTTCCCTTTCAAAAACACCTTACTGCTCTTAAAATAATTTATTTTGGGCTTGTTTATATCATTTTCACTCTCTATTGGGCCCCTTGTTTTGAAATTAAACAGTTTTGAGTTGCGGATAACAGGTGGTAGAACGCAACCACGGTAGATAGAGAGCTGTCATGGTTGCGAAGAACTGAAGAGCAGTGGCGCGGCTGTTGCGGAAGCAAGAATAGATGGCAGAAGGAAGCGACAGAAGAAAAGAAGTGGAAATCCCAATGATCAGGGAGAAGCAGCAAATAGCCAAGCGGAAAGGAAGGAAGAACTGCCAGTCGCGCTGGCAACGGAATAAATAGGCAACCGACCAGTGGAGAAAGAGGGTTGGCACAGTAGGGATCAGAGAATAGGAGCCGTAGGAGAGCTCTGTTCATGCTGTTCATTCTGTTCTCTCTCTCTCTCTGCTCATTCTGTTCTGTCTTATGTGATACTATTGTAATCAGTTCTGCCAAGATCGCTATGAGGAGCATTGTAACTATCTCTTGTTGTTAATGAAATACGTTATGATCTGAGGTTGCTACTCTGAGTTCTGTATCGTGTTCTCGTTTAGTTGAAGGTGCAGGTTATTTTAAAATTTTGGTTATCATTTTGAATATGTTCATAAGTATTGTCATCTGTAGAGTATTTACACTTCTTCAGAGTACTTAGTTCTGTCTAGTTTATGCATCCGTTATGCTTGATCGATACCTGGTTTGATCCTAACCTTAGTAAGGTCACAACACACCTCGGGTGAGACTCTTTGCTCCTTGGAGCAGGGTGAAAATGCTGACATTGTGCTAGAATAATGCGGAAAACCTTGTTGGCCTCCATCCTGAACCTGGGTCTTGCCCAAGAGACCTTCTCCCTCGCCAACAAATGGTTCCGTTTCCAGAACCTGAAATTCCATTTTGGAGTTAGATCATGGTATCGCGGATCTTCGAAAAATAAATACGAAACTGGTGGGATAACCACCTAGATCAGTTCATCACTCAGCAAGCGAAGTTGAGACAACAAAGGGAGAAAGCTATCAAGAATCAGGTTCTATTCTCTGAATCTGCCAATGATATTTACGAGATCTTCTAGGGAAAATTTCTAGAGGAGCTCTATAACTGGCTGCGGAGATTACAGGCCAAGACAATCCAAAGAAGTTCGTGGAAGGTCTGTCACAAGTGGGTGCACGTAGATCTGGTAGCACTCCATCGGTTAGACACCGATTTGACCCAAGCTGTATATTTCTGGGTGCAATCTACCTTAGAAGGATACATCATGGAGTTTGTAGCTGAATGCTACCAGTCTTTCTCGAAAGCGGAGGACATATTCAGATCTGGACTGCACGGAGAGCTATTGAAGGAGATCCCCCTGTGGATCAAATCTTTGATGGTAGACGAAGGATTAATGGAGTTCCAAAAGTTTGAGATGGAGACCTAAACCCCCAGTACTGGGGGAATGAGCTGAGGGAGAGATGCTAAAAGTACATTGAAAAGGGGAATAGGGATATGGATGCCGAGACCTCCAGTAGGTTGAGGGAACAACGAGCACATCGGAGGGTGCAACTCCCTGAGAAGTGGTTAGAAAGGGTGATGAGAGAGTTGGAAAGACAAGAAAGGAATAGAAAATACAAGGAGAAGGCGCCTCAGATGAAAAAGGAGATGGAAGGTCAGATGTGTTCCCAAGATATAGGGGGGACCATCAAGGAAGTGCGACAGGTGTATAGGAGCCCTGCCCAAGCAGAGAAAGGAAATGAATGCGACGGGAGATGACGCGCACCCCGAGGAGACGTCTGATGTGGAGATGCATGTCGCGATGGAGCAGCTATTCTGAGAGGGGCCGGCACCCATAATCCCAGGTAACACTATTCCCAAAAGTTCAAGTAGCTCTAGTCCCGACCTTCCCCTGGTACTCTATCAGCCACTAGGTGAAATTTTTGTTAAGTTACGAGAATTGGGTAAGTTGAAGAGTGTTCAGTCTACAAAAATAATACCCACTAGCAATAGTGCTAGTAATACCATTTCACAATCGGGAGTCAAGGGTTTTGTTCTAGTAACCCCCACATAAGGAAGCATGGCGGGATCATTTACCCAGTACCCAAAGTTCTCTCGGAGGGGTAATGATGATGTGGAACAACACTGGTACCTCTGCGAGGCCATATGGAGGGCTCGACAGACACCAGAGGTAGGTAAGTTGGTAGAATTTCAAACTAATCTCAGGGAGAGAGATTTACACTGGTTTATAAAATGGTCTGAGGCTCATCAGAACCTAGTGATAATCGATGTAAAGAGGGATTTTGTTAAGGAATTCAAACTACCCGAAACAGATTAGCAGGGTTTTCCAGAGATGTGGGAGATCAAGCAGCGAGAAAGGGAAACTGCATGGGATCTAATGAGGAGATTCAAGGATGCAATTGGAAAAATCAGCTATCCAATCGATCCAAACGATAAGAGAGATTGGTTCATCAAGGCCCTTCTTCCATTAACACAACAGAAGATCGAGATGTTACAAGACGCATTGGAGAAAGCTATGAAGATAGAGGCCATGTGGGATATCCGTAAGAATTTAAAGGAGGAGCATTGGCTTAGGACCCTTCCATACCAGGGTTACAACATCAAATAGCTAGCCTAACAGAGAAACTTAAAGAAATTCAACCAATGCGGCCGGCAAGGCCAAATGTATGGTGCACGCATTATCTAATGGAAGGACACGTGGTAACCGAATGTCCTAGGTTGCAGGTTCAGAATGCGGGAACATTAAAAACAGGGGCATAGGGAGCTCTACCAATAAGAGGAGTGGCGCAGATAAACACCCAGGGAATATATCTACCACAACACCAATACATGGGGTTCCCTGTGCAACAGAATCCAGCCGCAACTGAATATTGTGAGATATGCAAAAGCATGGGTCATCCACCCCGCCTATGCCCAATCTTACAGAAATACTCCAATGTTCTGAAAAACATATACTGTGAGTTCTGTGCTTTTACGACACACAACATAAAGCAGTGTAGGGCTCTGGATGCATTAGCATAACGATTGGAAAAGCCTTCATATAGAGTGAATGAGGCTCCCAGAGGACGCAGGGGAGGCATGAGAGGAGGCCGAGCTAGAGGAAGAGGGCCAGTACAATGTTACAATTGTGACCAAGAAGGTCACGTGGCTAGGGAATGTCCACTTCCTAGAAGATGTTGGTGCTCTCAGTGTAGAGTTAACACACACGCAATAGAAGACTGCCCAAAGCTCATTAAAAGATGGGAAGAAAGAGCTAGACAAAGAGGAAAAAATCTGGTAAATGCAGAGCCAAGAATAATAGAGGCTCAAGCCATGTAGAACGTGGCCATAGTGACACGAGGGGGAAAAATAACCGGGGAGGATGCACAAACAATGGACCCGATAAAATTGATAAGGCCAACATCTCCAAAGCCACTATTCAGACCAGAAAGACAAAAGCAATTCTTTAAAGAAGTAGTGGAAACCTTTGCCCAACTTGGGGGAAGCAAAGGCATTGAATTGCCACAGACCAAGAAAGATAACGAGAACCAAGCTAGTTCAAGTACTACAATTGAAGAATGGTTCCATCTATTTTTAAAAATTGTTAACAATGCGCCAATGTTAGAACAATTAAAGCAGAACCTGGAAAGAGTAGTGCAGGAGGCCACATGACTAGGGAAGTCAACCGATGCAACACATAAATACATACAAAGAGTGAAAAGAAATAAGAGAAGGATAGGAAAAGAGTTCCGGGTGAATACTCAAGTTGCGAGATTCCAAATTAAAGACACAATGCTTGACATAGGGTTTGATGTCAATATTTTTCCAAGGAAGACATGGGAAGCATTGGGAAGGCCGAGGCTAACATACTCCCCAATTCAACTCCGTATGGTGAAGCAGTACTGCATTGTGCCCATAGGTAGACTGGAGGAGGTTGAATTCGATGTTGTGGGAGTAAAGACATACACGGACTTTGAGGTCATCGACATTATGGGAGACAAAGATCCCTATCCAACATTACTGGGGATTGACTGGGCTTTTGAAAATTACGAAGTAATAGATTTAAATAAGGAATTGATGATCTTTGAGGACGGAGAGGTCAGAGTCACTCAGCCACTGGACCCGTATCAAGGTCCCCGATACACAGAGTCTGTTTACAATAGAGAAGATGCTCAACTTCTTGACCATATTTATCAAATGACTGCAGGGAAAAGGGAAGATTACATCAACCTGACAGCGGGGGGATCTGTGAGTTGGATAAGCATTCAAAGCTCAGACTTAGGCTTAGAGATAACCTAGGATGATTGGCAGCAAGGAGGATATGAAGCCAATACAAGAATATGCGCCAACATCAGAAGAATAAATTGGATTGGGACTGAGGTAAGAGATTATCCAACTTTGTCCGATATGAACACTATAAATACTTTCATTAAAAAAACAGAAGATAAGGTACCAGAGGACCATAAAGTCCCACTCATGGACATGGATTTACAATCCACATTTGCAAGATGGTGGATTAACCACCGCAACTCACTGTCGCGATGGGACAAGGTTGCGGAAGCATTGAAAGCCAGGTCAAGGAAGAAGAAGGACCATGCTTCAATGAAAAATACCAAGGAGACTCAGACCCCAGAAAACATCTGAAGGAATGTGAAGGTCAATGGACAACCGCAGGATATCCGGAAGAGCTGTGGATACACAAGTTTATACATTCACTGGATTTTACTCCACAAGCTTGGTACCTAACTATAGAGAGGAAGAGGGGAACTAGTACTTGGAAAGACGTTGTGGAGAAATTTACACAATGCTTCTTGTTTGAAGGAAAAACAGAACCAATCACACAAGAAGTGCAGGCTATTAAAAAGGTACTATTCTTCTCGAAGATCCAGGAGGAGGAAAAGCAACTGCTCCCAAACCAAAGCATAAGACAATCGGTAGCATGTAAAAAGATAAACAACGAGATGGATGATGATGATCTAGAAGGTCTCAGACACCTGTATTTCGAAGAAAAGGAGGGGTAGCGAGATATCAAAGAAAACCCGACGATAGAAGGAATTCATCTGCTACCATTAAAAACCAAGAAAATGAACATTGGGATAGAAGAGAAGCCCAAAATTGCGTCAATCAGTGATTATTGGGATGCCGAGACGACTAAGGAGATATTCAGTCTACTACAAGAATATGAGGACTCGTTCCCATCATCAGTAGTGGAATTGAAAGGAATAAAAGGAGACATGGGGGAGATGTGCATAATCTTGAAGCCCGAGGCAAGACCAATCAAGCACAGACCTTGTCGGTTAAATCCAAGGGTGAAAGAAAAGGTTAAGGAAGAGATTGAAAAAATGCTAAAATCAGGTTTAATATTCCCGGTGGAAGAAGCAGAATGGGCAAGTCCCATAGTCATACAAAGAAAAAAGGATAAGTCTGAAATCCGAATCTGTGTTGACTATAGGAGCTTGAATAATGCCTGTATACATGACCCATTCCCCACTCCGTTCAGTGACGAAGTCCTCGACAATGTTGCGGGGAATGAGGTGTATTCCTTTACAGATGGATTTTCAGGGTACGATCAGGTAAGGATAGCTGAAGAAGATAATAAAAAGACAACTTTCACCACCGAATGGGGCTCCTTCGCATATCACGTAATGCCATTCGGGTTGAAAAATGCACCAGCAGTATTTTCACGCATCGTGATAGTAGCATTTCGTGAGTACATCAAAAAATTCCTGGAAGTCTATATGGATGACTGGACAGTCTACAGCCTATTAAAATACCATGCAACGTTATTGAGGATAATGTTTGATAGTTATAGGCAACTCCAGATTTCGTTGAACCTAAAGAAGTGCATCTTTGCAGTGCCTTTTGGAACACTACTAGGACATGTTGTATGTAACCAAGGAGTTTGCATGGATCTAGCAAAATTAGCAGTGATAATTAACATGGAGGCACCAGAAACTGTGAAGCAATTGAGGTCACTTCTAGGCCACACAGGTTATTACAGGCGATTCATCTGCAACTACGCAAATATAATAGCCCCATTGGAGAAGCTGTTGCGGAAATCAGAGAAGTTCAGTTGGACAGAGGGTTGCCTGATAGCCCTGAATACATTGAAGGAAAAATTGGCAAGTGCACCAATATTGGTTCACCCGGACTGGGATAAACAATTTCATGTCCACATTGATGCTTCCAACATCGCACTTGGAGCAGTTCTAGCTCAACCAGGGGACACTTCAGTTGATCACCCTGTATACTTTGCAAGTCAAAAATTATCCACAACAGAACGAAACTACACTACAACAGAGCGAGAAACGTCAGCAATGGTGTATTCCCTGCAAAAGTTCAGCCACTACCTACTAGGAGGTATGTTTAAATTTTTCATAGACCATTCAGCTTTAAAGTACCTAGTAAACAAACCGGTCTTAGAAGAAAGAATCTGCAGATGGCTCCTACTCTTTCAGGAGTTCACCTTTGAGGTGATAGTGAAACCCAGGAGACTGAATGTGGGGCCTGACCACTTGTCAAGGCTAGAAAATGGAGAAAATAGAGGGTCTATGGATGATCAGTTGCCGGATGATGATCTATTCAGAGTAGAAACCATCCCAAAATACTTAGACTAGATAGCAACCTACCTAACAACAAGACAATGCCCAAAAGAATATACAGCAGTCCAGAAAAGACACCTAGTAGTCTGAGCAGCAGAGTATCAACTCATAGCAGGACACCTGTATAATATGGGGCTAGAACAAATTTTACGAAGATGTGTCCTGGACCATGAGAGGGAAGCTGTATTGTGGGAATGCCATTGTGGTGTTGCGGAAGGGCATGTCGGAGCAAAACTGATAGCAAGGAAAGTGCTGCAAGCGGGTTTATGGTGGCCGAAGGTACATATGGACAATAAATAATTTGTAAAAAAATGCGATGTATGTCAACGGATGGGACGTCCATCCCACAGAGATGAGATCCCACTTCACTTGATAAAGGCACTGCAACCATTTGAGAAATAGGCAGTTGATTTTATAGGCCCAATTGCACCGGTCGCAAGACACTCACAGGCCATATACATAATAACGGCAACATACTATTTGACAAGGTGGGTAGAGGCAATGTTAGTAAAGAATTGCACGGCCGAAACAACATCCCGATTCATATTTGAAAATATAATCAGCAAGTTTGGTTGCCCAAAGAGTCTGACAAGTGATCAAGGTACACACTTCATCAATGCGACCATTAAGTCCCTGCTAGAAATATTCATGGTACAACATCATAAAATTAGTCCTTACCATCCACAAGCCAATGGTACAGTGGAAGCATTAAATAAGATCCTGGAGAAGGGCTTAACGAATATCTGCAATGCTCAACGAGATGACTGGGATGAACATATACCAGCAACATTGTGGGCGTACAGAGAAAATGTCAAGAGACTAAATAACCAAACAACATTCCAGTTGGTGCACAGGAGAGAAGTAGTAGTGCCACCAGAGTTTATAATACCCATCCTTCTAATCACAACATCACTCCACCTATCAGAAGAAGACTCATTGAAGGAGCGATGACAGGAACTACAAGAGCTCGAAGAAGACAGATTTTTAACAGAATTAGACCAAACTTTCCAGAAAGAAATAAAAAAATCTTGGCACGATTGCCCTATCAAGCGCAAGACTTTTAGAGTCAGTGGAAAAGTTTTAATTTATGACAATAAGTACCAAAAGTTTCCAAGGAAACTGCAAATGCATTGGCTAGGACCATATCACGTAATAGAAATCAAGGATTCAAGAGCAGTTCGGTTAGCACAACTTGATGTCCAGGTTCTACTAGGATGGGTGAATGGCGCACGCTTGAAACCCTATTACGAGTAAGTTATACATTTCATTTTCAATAACTCTCACAACCAAGAGGAATCAATAGGGTAGATTAGATTAGATAGAGTCAATAACTCTCTCGCACCCGAGAAGACATTAGATAGGATTCCCAATAAAGAGATTTAGAGCACAAGAAAATTTCAAAGTTGCGATGCGGAGACCGCAACGCAACCAATTGTGGTTGGGGGGAGGGTAGTGTCCAGCGTGTCATCCATGTCAGAAGAAAAAATGTGTCAAATATCATTCCATCATCATTACTCATAGTACCCATGTCAGTCCATAGGATTACCGAGATTTGAGAAGTAATTGCCATAATTACCATCGTCCATACCACAATAAATTTTCCATAATAAGCCATAATCATTACCCATCACGTCTACCCAAATACCGAGGCCACAATTAGCTTTGTCAGAACCCACCTCAGCTCGGTAACTAATCACACGATTATAGCCACGGGGGAAGACAAGGAAAATTAATTAGTTATGGGGTCTTATCAACCTCATGCATGTCGGTTACTTACATAAATTGCATGGAAGAAAGCGCGATAATGCTGGAGAAGTTTGAGTTAGAACCAGAAACAAAAAAGGTAGCAAGAGAAACATCACCAGAAGAAGAGCAGAGGAGGTATCCAGAAGCAGGAATCCATAAGGAAAGAGAAGGAGTAGCACTGCAAGTGTACCAGAGAAGAGCTAAAATGACCAGACTAGCTATAGAAGTTTTTGAGTAGGAGCTCGATGAAATAATTCAGAAGATTGAGTCCTTGGTAGGCAAATATGATAGCGCGTCATTGATTGATGCCGACCTAACGGACTCCTTCCAATATCCAGCGATGAAGAAGCATGTCTACATGGAGAATTATGCCACAGAAGTGGGATAGGAAGTAGCAAGGGTACTTCCAGAGTTCAGAGGTGTTCAAAAATCCACTATACTGAACCTAAGAAATCTTCCAGTATTCGGCACTACAAGGAGCTGCGATGTAGTGCACACAGTTTTTGCTGAGAAGAATCCACAATGGGTCGCTGTGTCTCGGAAGAGAGGTACCAATTCATGTGGAGGACATTCACAGATTAACCAGATTGTCGCAAGAAGGGAGAGATGTCTCCACGACATTCCATAATGTCTCCAAGAGAGTGAAGAAAGCAGGAGATGGTGACTACTAGAAGAAGTACGACACCAAGAGAGGGGGAAAGGGAGCCAAGATATACTTGATCAACAAGCCAGCAGTCAAGTTTTCCTACTATCTGATTGCAAGCAAAACGATGAGACACTACACAAAAGGGGAGTGTATGATGGATACCATCTCAGTTGCAGAGCATTGTATCCAGGGAGCACAACTAAACTGGTGTTCGTTTCTACTCAATGAGTTATTCGAAGCCTATGAGGAAAAATATAAGAGGGCCACTGGATTCATCTATGGTTATCTTGTAATGGCGTTGGCAATGTGGAAATGGACATTTCCAGGAATCAGGTAACCTCTGGAAGTGGCAACAGGCCAACCATTGGCAATGAAGTTCACACCCTAGAAGGCATCAGGAGACCCCAACACTAAGGAGGCGAACGAGGAAGCATTCAGGTTCTAGTATAGCCAGATGGTTGATGTCAGGATGAGTCAGTAGAGAATTCCAAGGAACTTGCTGGACAACTATTCAGCGCAAGTATGGTTTGGAGTTAGCCATAAGAAAACCTACATCAGGCCGACATGTGTGCCAGAATCGACCTTCAAGATGAAGCTGTTGAAGTTTCAGATCGATGAATGAACTTTCCACACAGAGGTATGTTCATGGCCAAGGGTAGAAATGGAGGTTAAAAGTGGAGTCTACGTCTATTCGTTTGCTGGCATGCTTCCGGATCCACTGCCGAGAGGAACATCAGAGGAAGTGATGGCTAGAATGTCGCAACTACAGCTGACCCCAATCATCGAGCAGCTGAATACAAAGGTACAGAGCTTTAACCGAGTGGTCCAAACTATAACAAGTGATTCCTCTTTGTTTCCCACATTTACGGAATTCCAAGCCTCAAACTATGCATCCTCTTACATTGCAGTCCCCTTAGTCACAACCATACCACTTAATTTGTTTAACTCACCACCAGCGACAACCACGACCCTTGTCAAAAAGAGTAAAGCCTCAAAGCCACCCGTAGCTACACCAAAGGGCTAAGAAGGCAAAAATCACAGTGTCCAGTCAAGTCGTTGATCTCATGGGGGAAGATCAAACACAACTTATGTAACGGAGGCCCCAATCAGAGAAGAGCCAGTGACAGAGCCCCAGGTAACTCAGGAGCTACCTCTAATCAACCCCTATTATTTTCTAAATGTCCGTGTATCTCCACCTCGCATTCACCACTCATCGGCCCAACCTCATTCACCTCTAAAGACTATCTAACTCGTACACTTTCCTCATCAGCCACCATATCTAACCCAGTCAGGGAAAAAAGTAAAACAAACGGGGACACCGAGGCAGAAGTTAACTCCGGTACAACAGTGGTACCTAAGGTTAACCAAACCCTGGTTGAACATGTTACTTTCAAAGAACTTTTAAGTCGAGGGGGATCCATTACTGCAGATACAACACACTCTCCCACCAAGCTGAACTCGTTTCAGCAAGCTAATTTGATATTTCAACAAATGCAACCCACTCTAAACATGGGAAACCCTAGTAATCCGCTGTCACAACCAACACTACCGCAATCACCGCAGGAGCACTCAACAAAGTCCATTGCAAGCGGTTAAACGCTCCAAGAGCAACAACCAAATCAAGATATCTCTGGAGCTAAAATCATGCAGACTTGGGGAACGACGTAGTTGTAGAATTTCATTCAATTGGCAGCACAATAGGCCAAAGGGCTTCACACAAAACTTCAGCAGAGATTCGAGCAGCAACAGGTGCAAATCATTGCGCTTACTAAAGAGCGCAAAAAAATGAAGATAGATAAGGACAACTTATAGGGCCAACTGGATATGGTGACAAAGGTTTTCCGGGATCTTTGGCCCATGGTAACGGCCCACAACACTCAGATACCAGATGACATATCAGATAGTGACATAGTCGGACAACCCATTCACATTTGAGTGCCCTGTTCGAACCTCAGCAAAGAAAACAAGGAACTGAAAGCATCATTGGCAACCAGGCCCGCACTACCAGACCCAACGGTCATCTACACAGAGAATATAGCAGAAAGACAGAACCAAGTAGTCGGGATGCAGGAAAATCTGAGTACTGCGGCAAGGGAAGCGTATGACCTACTGAAGGGTCTACACAAGTGTTCAACCTCACTCACATTGAAATCACAGCCAATTTCGACACAACTGCAATAGGTGTCGAAGGAGATTCAGGAAGCCATAGACCCTGACGGACTTGACCAATTGTACACTCAAGCGGAAGAGCTGGAAGTCCAGATACAACAAATTGAGGAGCATTCAACAACAGCCAAACAAGCCCTTCGAGAGCTAAGGAAGCCTTTGAATATTAATGCCCAAGCAATGCAGCAAATGGCCGCTAAGGTCAACATTCAGGTTAATAACGTCTTTGGTAAGCTGCTGGTCGTTTCAGGGGAGAAAGAGGTCACCCAAGTCACTGCAAAAACATACCTGCTCATGCTGGGATGGCAACAGGCGATTACTGGTTTTCGAGAACTCAAAGCATCAATGCTAACAAAGGTCCCCAAGTTGGGGCCCTTATTTGGACAAGCAGAAGAAAGGGAGAAGACAGAATTGGCCACGGAGGCAAGCGAATCGATGGAGACGGAGGCAGCAGGAAACAATTGACTCGGGATGAGTCAATAGGATGTGGTCGGGGCCTGTTGGGGCCCTTGTTTTGAAATTAAACAATGTCGAGTTGTGGATAACAGGTGGCAGAACACAACCATGGTAGACAGAGATCTGTCATGATTGCAAAGAACTAAAGAGCAGGTGGCGTGGCTGTTATGGAAGCAGGCACATATGGCAGAAGGAAGCGACAGAAGACAAGCAGCGGAACTCCCAATGATCAAGGAGAAGCAACAAATAGCCGAGTAGAAAGGAAGGAAGAACTGTCAGTCACGCTAGCAATGGAACAAATAGGTAGCCGACTATTCGAGAAAGAGGGTTGGCACAGTAGGGATCAGAGAATAGGAGCCGTAGGAGTGCTTTGTTCATGCTATTCATTCTATTCTCTCTCTCTCTGTTCATTCTGTTCTATCTTATGTGATACTATGGTAATCAGTTCTGCCAAGATCTCTCTGAGGAGCATTGTAACTATATCTTGTTGTTAATGAAATACGTTATGATCTGAGGCTGCTATTATGAGTTCTGTATCGTGTTCTGGTTTAGTTGAAGGTGCGGGTTATTTTAAAATTTTGGTTATCATTCTGTTCATAAGTATTTTCATCTGCAAAGTATTTACACTTATTCGGAGTACTTAGCTCTGTCTGGTTTATGCATCCATTATGCTTGATCGATACCCGGTCTGATCCTAACCTTAGTAATGTCACAGCACGCCTCGGGTGAGACTCTCTACTCCTTGGAGCAGGGTGAAAATGTCGGCATTGTGCTAGACTACTGTGGAAAACCTTGTTGGCCTCCATCCTGAACCTGGGTCTTGCCCAAGAGACCTTCTCCCTTTCCAACACGACTACAGGGGTGAAGGTTTCTTCATAGTATATCCCTTCCTTCTCAGAATATCCCTTAGCCACGAACTTGGCCTTGTACTTTTCTACACTACCATCTACAACGTACTTGATCTTGTAGATCCACCTGGAACCTACAACTGATCTGTCTTGTGGTCTAGGTATGACTTCCCAGACATCATTAGTCATGATAGAGTCATACTCCTCTACCATGTAATCCACCCAAAATTGATGTTGTACGACCTCCTAAAAGCTATAGGGTTCTTCAACCTGTGCTACCAATGCTATGTATCTGTCAGGTTGTTTATGCTGCCTTTTCCCGGTTCTAGGAGCCCCACCAAACTCCTCTGCATCCCAAAGCGTTTGTCGTACTTCTCTATTAATTCTGCCACTGGTGGTGGGTGGCTCAATCATTTCTTCTTCCTGTTGTCCCATCTGTTGTGAGCTATCTGAATTTTCTTCTCTTAAAGAAATACTAGTACTAGTCACAGTGCTAGACCCTGATGGTTGTCCATCTTCTGGATCTTCTCCTAGCTGCCACTAAACAAGAGTTACATCCTCAAACTAATATTCAATAGGAATTTATCGGTATTTTCAGAAGGCTCGATCCTCCATGAATTTCACATCCCTCCTTACTACAACTTTCCTATTACCCGGAATGTATATTCTGTATGCCTTAGATGTATCACTATATCCTACAAGATCCCCTTTCTCAGCAGTCTGATTTATTTTTCTTCGTTCCTCATCTGGAACGTGACAATATGACACTCTCCCAAAAATCCTGAAGTGACTTACCTCTGGCTTCATCCCTGTGAAGACACTCTCAAGAGTTGTCTTTCCCAAAACTCTGTGAGGGGTACTGTTATGAATATATACCATTGTGCTGCATGCTTCTGCCCATATAAATCTAGGCAGATCATGGTCATACATCATTTCCTTTGCTGCCCCAACAATAGTCATGTTCTTCCATTCCGCAACTCCATTTTGCTCCGAATTATAAGGAGTGGTCCATTCTGTCCTGGTGCCCTCCCTTGTGTAGAAATCTGTGAGTTATTTATCAGTATATTCTCGACCGTTATCTAAATGCAATAATTCAATTTTATTCTATGTTTGGTTTTCTAGCAGAGCTTTAAATTCCATGAATCGATCAAAGACCTCATCATTGGTCTTTAAGAAGTAAATCCAAGTCTTACTGGAATGGTCATCAATGAAGGTGACAAATTACTTACCTCCACCAAAAGAAGTAGTGGACATTGGTCTGCAAATATTTGAGTGTATTAGTCCCAATACACTTTTTGCCCTATTGTTGCCTCTAGAATATGCCGCTTTAGCGTACTTCCCTAGTACATACCCTCTGCACACATCATCATGGTTAGTGCTAAGGATTGGAACTACCATAACAGTTTCTTTGAGCATTCTCAGAGCTCCATGGTGTAGATGCCCCATTTTTCTATGCCATAGCTCATTCATATCTGATTCGCCATTTATATTGCTGCCTACCAGATCCATTGGAGACTCGAGCTGCAACTTGTATAGTCTGTTGCTTCAAGTTCCAATATGAGCCTTCTTCTTCCAGCTTGGATGCTTCAAATAGACTTTCCTTCCGATAAAGTAAACATCATATCCCTTATCGTACAATTGAGACACTGAAAGTAAATTCATTCCCATACCTGGCACATGCATCACATTTGTGGCTCGGAGAATGTCTCATGCTTCTATCTAAAATGCTACGGTCTCTTTTCCTATAGGGGCACACTCTTTCTTGTTTCCCATAGTAATTTGGAAGTCCATCCTTTCCTCTTGATAGATGGAGAAATGATCCCTTTCTCCAGTCGTATGGGCTGAATCCTCGCTATCAATATACCAATCATTTGATGATGTAGAGCTAGATAAACACAAAAATTCCTTTTCTAGCCTTGAGGCCAATTTTGAAATAACACTATCTTCCATCTTCTTCGTGCTTTTCCTTTTCCCAACAGATTCGAAAAAAGGAATGCGTAAGCCCTCAGGAGTATGATCTGCTGCTATAGAAGCACCACAAGCTCCCTTTAGTGTAGATCCTCCTACTATCTTGCCCAACCTTGCTCTGATACCATGTGAAAATTTCAACTTGAAATCCTACTGCAATATCTGATATTATTTCTCCTACTTATTCAAAAATAAGTTATTTACGGAAATATTTTCAGTAAATATTGAAAAAAATTCAAATGGAGACTTCACCATACAATTAATGAGAAAAAATACAAGGAAATACTAGCACAAGATTGACATAGAGATTTTTGGACAATTGTCCCCGGAAACCAAATGTGGGAAAACCGGTGTAACAGATGAGGGTTTCTATTACTCTTCAACAAAAATCTTCTTGTACAATTTACAATCAGCATTAATGAATATAAATTCTCTATGATAACACTGGAGAAATTTCTCACAAATTTCCTGATGATAAATGACCCCGAAAGAACCCTCCTTGGCCTCATGCATCACCACTGCGCTAGTTCTGTGTGGGCACTGCGTAGAAATACATCAACCTTCTGCATTGTTCCCTTCCTACCATTGTGCCATCTCTTCCTATCAATGGATCACCTGCTCTTGCACCTTGGATTGATGCCGAATCCTCTCTGTTTCTCCTCCATCTACAACTCTTCCTCTGGATCGATTTTCTCTTGCCGAACTTCAGCCACTGAGAAAATCGATTTACTTGGCCAACTGAGTATCTACACTGGTGTATTTTCCAAATGACCCTCAAGCCTTCCTTTATAGTCTTCTCATTGAGATATCAATGGTCGAGATTAGATATCTAATCAACGAATAATATTATAACTTGACTTGATCCATGTTCTCTAGAAGATTCACACTTTGTTTTGTTAATACCCTTTAATTATTTAATTTCCCTAAGTTTAGACTTAGTGACTCCATTAAAATAATTAATTATTTTAATAAAAAATATTCCAAATGGAATTTTCGCAAACGATTTATGGGTTCTCTGGAATAGATGCACCTAAGCCTCTCCACGAATTTTGAGACTTAGAGCACTTCCTATGCTACCAAAAATCAAAAAAAGACATGACACTTAATGTCACAAGACTTGAATACATATTGATAAGTTCATGTATGTTATTTATTTTCTCTTTCTCAACCATTTTCATGGATATTATGATTTTGCAGAGCAACAAGGTTTTTGTAGAGAAAATATGAAGGTGAACATTGTAGAGATATCAATAATGAATTTTGAATATGTCAACAACGAATTCATGTGGCCCTTGCTTTGCACATAAGGAAAAATATGAAGGCCTATGTTATAAGAATAAAATCAAACTCCTTAAATGAATGAAAAATTAAGGAAAAACAAGGATGGTTTCAACTACAAGTTCTGGTTCTATCGATATATTCTTATAATGATATAATCATCAATCAAGCTACCACATAAAACTATTAAAAAATAAATATGTATAGTTAGTAAAGATGTGTTTTACTTCCAATATTTGTGATTTCTAGATTTCAATATCTATGATTTCTAGAGAACGCAAGCTTAAAACATTACAATTTGGAAAACCAAATTATAGCAGTATAGGGACGTAGATAAGTTTTGTGATCCTTGTTGTTATTGGTCCTTGAGGTCCAACCTTCTTGACTTATTTAGAGTTGTGCCGAGTGAGGATAAAATTGAATTGATAGTGGAGGTAGCATTGTATTAGTAGCCATGAGAGCTATGGTAGATGGCTAACATGCCATCACAATGAGACACTAGGTTATACATAATAACCTCACAGGTAATAAACCCAAAGTCTTATGTAACCCAATTTTTTTTAAGACTAAAGGAAATAACATTTTATGTTTTAGATAATTCTAGAAGTAATGCTAACATTAGTCGATGATGGAAAAATGACTAAATGGTATATTCTTTAAAGAAAAGTTTGTATTTGCCTTTTCGCCTTAAGAAGAGCCCAAATAAGATCTCTAAAATTTTCAAATTGTTCATTGGCTAATACAAAGCAGTGTTAATATTTAATTGTGTGGACAAAAAGCAATGTAAAACATTTGTATTAGAACTTTAAGTTTCATGTCATAAGTTTAATTAATTTTTGTGCAAGGACTAAAAAAAACAACCTCACTCATTACTATAGTCCCTGCTACCTTAGGGCAGGGAATAATAAGATTCATTTATGGTAGGGATGAAATTAATTAAATGCAATTTTTTTGGGAGTGTAAATATTCTTAATTAATTATTAATATATTAATTTATAATAATTTACAAATTATTTATAATAACATTATTAAATTACTTTTATATTAATTAATAATAATAAATTAATTAATATCTATTTATAATAAATTAATTAATATTTTTTTAATTCATGTTATTAATAATTGTTACTTAATTAGCCTTGAGGGTTAGTTCAATTGGTCCAGTCCTCGTAGTTAAAGCACCTTTGTTATTGAGAGGCCATGGGTTCAATTCCCTCGAAACCCTTAGGGTGAGGCTTCATGGTTGAGCTGAAAAGAAGTTTTCCCTTGGACCAGACCTTCCTGAAAAAATATTTCGTGGACATAGCGGTCACTGATATTCAAGGTTTGTGAACTACATAGAAAAAAATAAAAATAAGAAATTATTACGTGATTCCTTATTTCTTTTTAATTAATATTTGTATTACCTAATAATATAATAAAATCAAGATGAAAATTCCTAATAACCATATTTTAAATAGAGTTCAATGTAGGCGGTTTCAATATGTTTATTTATTTATTTATTTATTTTAAATTATTATTATTTTTTTTTTCCGAAAGAAACACTTGTAATTTTATTCATCACGAAAGAGAACAAAATTACATTTTTCATATGCTGAAAAAAATTACAGTATAAATGTCTCGTGACATTTGAGATAAAGAGAAAAAATTGCAAAAAAAATACAAGAGTAAACATGAGAAGTTAAGTGTGGTAATAATCACTTAAATTCTCTTTTTTTTCCTTTCTTTTTTTGCACTTTCTACCATCCCTTTGAACTAGGTTCAACGAGGACCATTGTTAGTTTTATTCCTGTTTCCTTTCGTGTGAGTTTTTTTTTAAAGTCTGATCTCTTATAAACATGTGATATTTTTGTGGCCCCCGTCCTATTTTCTATATGTGCTTCCTCAAACTGTGATTTTGATGCTTGTAGCTCATGAAATTCAATCTCATTATGTAGGTGTGATTTATTTTCATTTTATTCTTGTGCTTCATCTTCTACTTGGTTTGGAGGGATATATCCATCGTTTCTTCTACTTCCTCTTCAGAGAAATGGGGATCCAAGGATTTCCATCCACTTGGTTTTTGGGCTTGGCCCTTTTTCTTTTTTGGAGTCTTTTTTGCCTATGGACATGTGTTCTTCAAATGACCTGTTTGGTAGCATGCACGACATCGAAATGCCATGTTCTCATAATCTAGTTCTTGGTTCCACTATTTTTTTATTTTTATTTATTTTTATTTTTATTTATTTTTATTTTTATTTTTTTTATATCAATTGAATGTGATTAGGTAGACCTTTACTAAGTTCTATCTGTATGCAAATTATGGCAAAGGTAAAGAGGCATTTCTCTGTTCTTTTGAGGTCCATCTTTTTGAATTTTCCAAGTTTGTTTCCAATTCCCTCTAGAACCTTATTATACCCAAATGGGAGGGGTATATTTGGTAGTCGAACCCAAATCAACATTGTTGTGAACACCATTTTAGCATCATTAAAATTTGGAAACCAAGGGGTGATAAAGAACCTATCTCTTCCCCATAACTAGGGCCCCTCATGCAATACCTTTTCCATATCTTCTTGAGTATCAAATTGGAGAATAAAAAAACCTTTGAAGCATAAACAAATACCACAATTTGGGGTCTAGGGAGAAAATACCAACTGATGTAAAGCATAAGATTTAGGCCAAAAAATATTGAATCTACATATTACAACCTTGGATTGAAGAGCAAAAAAATGGTGGTTTACCTCCATAGAAGGTACTTGATTCATTCGTTCGACAATATAAAATATTGGGTTGTTTTGTTGTTATCCTATAGGGATATAAGATTTTCCTTGTACCACATCTTTGTAGGATGATGCTCTGATTGATATCTTAGGTCTCGAAGCTCCACCACACAACCTCAGATTCAATACTATGGTTGAGTTCCTTGTAATGAAGTAGTATTTAATCTGGAATGAGTCCTGAAGAAATATCCCTTCATATAGTAGACTTTTAAGATTTGCAGGGATGCCCCATCTAGACTTTATGCCATGCTTCAGATTATTGACAGAGTTTGTACTCCTAATCTAGAAAAGGGAGGATGTTTCACCTACATTCTTAATGAAATATGGAAGGTATTATGCCCCGTCTCTTCCTGTTGTGTATACTGCTCATACCAGCATGAGCGATTGAGCATATTTTGTGAAAAAGTCTTCCATATTTTCTCAGGAAGCATATCCACCAAAAACCTCATAACCCATGATGCTGAGAAAACTTGGGATTCTAGAAAAAAGGAGAAAAGGGAGTTTATAAATAGCCTTGTTGGGATTTCTTCCATGACAGTCTCAAAAAAACAATAATCTAGTAGTGAAAATAATTTTTGGACTCTTTGACATGCTTCAGTCCTTGAATTTAGGCATAAAACTTACCTAGGCGTGTGAGATTATTTCTAGACATGGCCTTCTCGTGCTCATAGAGATCTTTAGTAGCCAACAACAAAAATACATCCATTCCGCCCTAAACATAAACTTGTTCACCCTACTGATGACTTCCGTGAGAAATTTGGGAGGTAAGAATCCAAAATGTGATGTTCCCTCAAAACCAAACAGGAGCCCTAAACCTATAGTGGCGGAAGGGCATAAAAAATTGTAGGACAAAACCCTAGACTTCAATGCGAGCTCCATCTTTTCCTTTCGGCGGTTTCAATATGCCATGAGGGAAACCATATATTTGTAACTGCCTACACTATAAGTAAATTATCCAAAATAAAACCATATTCAACAAACAAACCTACATGCTACAATGCTACAACACAAAAAGCTACTTTCAAGCATTACAGGAAGTCATGAATCTAAGGAAGTAACTAGAACAAGATCCTAGAGGAGCTAGAGCATCAACAAAGCACTAAAGGCGACCCTTTTAAATATGCTTAATTAATTTATTAAATATTTTCTCAATTAATGTTATTATTAATAATAGTAACATTCATTATTTCAAATTATAATGATAATGTTATTTGATAAAAAATAACATGATTGAGGGATAATATTCTAGCCTAAGATCCATAATAACTTCAGATATTAAATATTAATAAAAATAAAAACCATAATATAATAAAAAAAACTTATTATAATAACTTCTAAATCATGTAAATTTCAAAAAATAAATAAAAATCATAATATAATAAAAAAAACTATTTAAAAAAAGACCCTTACAACCAATATATTTGGATAGATGAAGAGCTTACTCTATCCATGCTAGGCTTTATAAAAAAGACCCTTACAACCAATATATTTGGATAGAGATTACTAAAATTAATGATAAAAAAACCTACATAGCAATATGTTATTTTGCCCCTATCAATTCTATCTTCTATAAGAAAACAAATTTAGATAAGAATGGTCCTTACAATGGTTTAGAGAATGATATTTCTAGCCTAATGAATGAAGGTAATATCCTATTAATGGGTGACTTTAATGTTCGAACTTCAAGCAACCAAGCTATTCTTCTAAGAAATGATTCCAACCCTAATCCTCTTTGGTTAGACAAAGACCTTACTCTAGCTAGCTGATACAAAATAAGATCTGAAGATCTAGGGGAAAATTTGTTTGGGTTTGAGCTAGTCAAGCTCTGTAGTTTTCAAGATCTCATAATTTGCAACGGTCTAAAGAAGTGGCCCAATTCTAGCCAGATGAACTGTATCCATGGGCTTGGTAGCAACATGGTAGACTATGTTATTTTCAATATCCATTTATACAACGAAATAATAATTTTTTATATATTAAATGACCACAAGCCTGACTCAAATCATAGAGATCCCATAGAAGATAATCCTTATAGCCATAAGAACTTAATATTTGATAGAAATAAAAATGATCTTTTTCTAAATGAATTAAAAATTAATTTTCTTCCTTTATCTAGTATAGACAACATAGAAGACCTCTATCATAATTTTACTACAACCCTCTCATAATCTATTAACAACTTCTCAATTGAAGTTTCAAGTAATAAAATAAATAACAAAACCAACCCTTTGTATGATAAAGATTGTAAGAGTGCGAGGAGAAAAATTAAGGAATCTGTTGATGAGTCTCTTAAAATTGGCAAGATAAAAATATACAAAGCCCTAAATAAAAGGAAAAAAATGCAGTATATTCATAAAATACAAGAAAATATCTTACACCTCTCTAAGGTAGCTCCTAAGAAATTCTGGAGGAATATTATAACTAGAAAAACTAAAGATAATAATAGAAATTCTTTACACGACTAGAATTCCTATCTCAAAAAGCTTTATGAATCTCCAAATGTCATAGATAACTTTGAAACCCTGCTCACAACGGAAGAAGTTTTCTCATTAGAAGACATATATTTTGGGGTCAAGCGCCTGGAAAATGGAAAAGCTAAGGGCATTGAAGGTTACCAGGAAGGAATCTTAAAAATTAGAGGTCCTGTCCTCATCCCTCATATCCATAAGATTTTCAATAAAGCAGTCAGGCAAGGGTTCCCTAAACCATGAACTCAGAGCCTCATTATTCCAATTTTAAAAAGTGGGGATATAAATAACCCCTCTAATTACTAGACAATTATGATTAGCCCTCTCCCAACCAAGTTATATGGTATTATTTTGGAAAATAATATGAGCATATGGCTTGAACGTGAAGGTAAGCAGGCTAAAATCCAAGTGGGTTTTAGAAGGCAGCACTCAACAACGTACCACCTCGTTATGCTTAGGATAATTGTGGAGGAATGTCGTAATGATAAATCCAATCTCTTTTGTTGCTTTGTGGACTTTAGAAAGGATTTCGATACGGTACCTATAAATAACCTATGGAATATATTAGAAGAGCTACAGGTTCCTTTTGAGTTGAGAGCTACTGCTATAAGGATATACAAGAATGTAATTTCCAAGTTTAAGAGCAATGAGGGGTGGTTTAAAGATATTAAGTGTAATATCAGAGTTAAACAAGGTTTCCCCCTCTCCCCTACCCTATTTGACATTTACATCGACAAGATAGAAGGTTGTTTAGAGGAAGCAGGCTATGCTGACATGATCTTAGCTGGAATAGTAATCATCCTTCTTCTCTATGTTGATGATATTGTTCTTCTGGAAAGGTGCCCATACGATCTTGATAAGAAACTAAGACTTCTTAAGGATTTATGCTCTATCATGGGTATGACTATTAACAATGACAAAACAAAAGTTATGATTATCAAATCCAAGAAGGACACTTATGCTAATTTTGTGTATGACAGTAGGAACTTGGAGGAAATGTCTTATTACAAGTACCTAGTAATTGATATTAATCACAAGCTCAATTAGAACTATGGCATTGAGAAAAGGATTAATGGAGGGTGGAAAGCTTATTTTGGTCTTGAAAATAATTGTAAAGCAACAAAACTTGTGATGTGGGATAAAAAGAAGCTCCTCTTTGAAACTTTAGTCACTCTTGTTACCTTGTATGGATGTGAGGTTTGGGGCTGCAACATCTCTAGAGAATCCCAGAGAAATATTGAGCAAATCCAGAAGCGTTTTATAACGTATAACCTCAAAATTAAAAGCAATACACCTTATCCTATTCTCCTTATAGAAGTGGGTCTTTCCCCTATCGAGAGCCTAACTATGACTAGGCTCCTATTGTACAAGCACAAAATCAATAGCATGGGAGACCATAGACTTCCTAAGCTAGCTTTAAATTCCAGCCAAAACCACCTAAGGCTCAAATGAGGTTGGTATAAATATACCAGGGCCTCGTTAAACCATTGGGAGATTGACGAAATTGTTGCATTGCAAAATGTTAATAACATTAAAAATATTGTTAATTCTAAGTTTAAAGAGAAAATGTGGTGTGAGAAATATTTAGAGGCTAAAAGAAAATTAAGATATTATAAGGAGGTCATCAACCCTACTCTAGAAGACCAAAAGTATCTCTCTGTTTTAACTAGCTCAAAGAAAAAAATTAATATAGCCAAGATAAGAACGAACTCTCATGAGCTCCATAGTGAAACAGGTTGTTGGGAAGTTCCTAAAACACCATGGGTGGAAAGGATCTGCCATCTCTATGAGAATACGAACATTGAGGATGAAAATCACTTCCTCTTAGAGTGCTCTGCATACACCCACATTAGATCTCAGTTTCATAATATTTGTTGCAAGACCGACCTTCCTAGCCTTTTAACATGTCAATATTATAGTGAGCTCAAGACACTTCTCTCCTAGCTCTTTGAGCACAGGAGTATAATTTTAAAGCAAACTAAATAATTCGTTTCTTTAGGTCCGATAGACCAAAGTTTGGTCTCAGTGGACATTAACCATCATCATCATCATCATCAATTAATTTTTTTTTATATATATATATATTAAATATAATTAATTTAAATTTATTTATTTTTAAAATTAAAATTATTTTTAATTAAAAAAATATCAATTTTGAAAAAAAAATTGTGTTATTCGTAAAATATTTATATATATATATATCATGAATATGACATCAAAGAAGATCCCTATGAATGTTTATGGACCAAGGGTAACAATTACATCATATAAAGTTGCAGTTGGACGCACTATAGATACTACTTTACACACTCAAATTGAGAAACATCATAAAAGTCAAGCAAATGGCCCATCCAGTACATTCAAAATTATTTCAGAATGGAATAATACACGAGAAATAAATAAAACGAATTTTACATAGCATGTTAAAGATAGTGAAACCGATGATGGTGTATATATCTATCTATATTGTGGTATGATTAACTTTGGTGAACCATATGAGGTGATGGGCAGAGTACGAGACATATGTTTTGTAGACACTATTTATGTTCTTGCAAGATTGGCCAATACACTTGAAAATGTTATATATCGCCTCACAAAGGTCAAGTATGACACATATGAAGAATCTACATAGTTGTGTGAATAAATCACAAGCAACACTGCAAATAACATTGTAAGTATGCTTATCTATATTTATGTGTTATGCATTATTGTAAGGATCATTAATTTTTTTATAAATTTTTTATCATTGACATATTATATTTTATTTCATAGGATTTTGCTAAGAGTTTTTCTATCATGTTGGAGGGTATTTATTATGTAGAGCCAAATATTATGACTGTGATCAACAATTTCCACATAGATACAGAAGAAGAAAGGAGAAGGAAGCAAAGAGCAATAATTTGTGACATTGCAATAGTACATACAAGGGATCAACAAATAATCACTAAGGTGGGTCAATCTAGTAAAGCGAAACATGTTGCTTTTGAAGATGTGGAAGTTGAAGCTGAAAAATATGTTACCATTAGTGAGGAGGAGATTAGAACTGTTGTTGAAAAGGAGAAAAGAAATAAAACACTAAAAAGAAAAGTGGCCATGTATATCTCTCTTCCAATTGATGATGAGGAGATTGTTTATCTAGAAGAAGATATGGTAACCAGTAATAAGAAGAAATCATAAATTGGTCAATCTGTAAAAATCATGAGCAACAATGAAGATCAAAGTGAAATATCCAAAGGCAGCAGAGAAATCATAACACCAGGTGCTGAGTTAGAGGATGTAATTATTAAAAAAAAAATGTCATCCGAGATCACTTAAGGAAGAATAAATTAATTAATGGTGGCCAAAAATTTCATCTTAATGTCAACCAATTCTATAGGAGAAATGAAGGACAATCTCAATATCAAATTAGAAAGACACATCGCCTACATGTCCATAGTTTGAAAACAGTGTTCATGTTCAATCCATATGCGCATGTGGTGTACTATGTGGTTCTTGTTGATCCAAATAAATTTCCTAACAAACAATAATTTGATAGGACACAATGTTTTGAATACAAATATTATGTAATTGGAGGGAAACATTCAACAAAGGCTAAAAGACAATTAATCGAGGAATATCCCAATAACTCTCTTTTCGAAACAATGAGATGCATCATTTATGTTGGTTTAATATAAACATAAGCAAAGTTATTGGCATGGGATCATAATGCAGATAATGAGTATAGAATGTCTATGAATTTCATCCACAGGGTCAGATTTATTCATAATGAATTTGTAGAAAAATGTGGTTGGGATAAGAAAAAAGCGAGTATAAGCTTTTAGAAGGAATGTTTAATGGAAAAAAGTTATCAAATTGAGGATAAAATCAATTTAAAAGGTGGAAAATTAAATTCAAATTTATTCATAGGCATGGATAACATTTTATAGTTGACATTTAGAACTAGGGTGATATGGGAATTGACTGATGATATTTTCAACCCGTGGGAGAATATTTCCATAAAAAATTAGAAGGTTAAAAAGTGTAAACCCATAATACGTATCAACAGTAAGACAGGTCCTGAAATGAAGCAACTTCCAAATGACATGACTATCACACCTTGGAGAACTATGCAAGGAGTGAAGGATAACACACTAGTCAAATCAATACTATGTCGTGTGAAGTCAAGTGAATTATCAATGGATGAAAAGTGCTGAAAATTTCAAAAGTAAGTTTGTTGAATTATTTTTAATTTTTCTTTGATTATAATTTTCTTTTAAATATAACATATTGTTGTTGGTAGTATTTTTTATAAATATCACTATATTAACAATTTTTACTTTGTTTATTCAGTCATAAGATTTATATGAAAATACAAGAAAATATGGTTAAAAAGTGGAATGAAAAGAGTTGGGATGATGTTGTATGCAACTACCAAGAATCAAGTTCTACAACAACACTTCCAGATTTTTATCTTGCATTCAATAATGTATGTTGATTTATACATTCATTTTATTCATATGTAAACTTTTTTTATTTTATAAATTATACATATATATTTTTTATTTCATTAAATATGTCAAAGAATGATGCAAATGGAGTTACAAATGCTGTCAAAAACTTTATTGAAAAAATAAAGTTGGAAATGCTGAGAAAACAACGTATTAGGAATGTTGAACTTGATCCTACTCTTACTCATTTCATTTGGAATGGGCTCGACACTATCCAATATAAAATAATACAAGGTGATTGTGAAGGCATTGCAAAACTCATACCTAAAAGGGAATATTCCCTAGTTATTGCAGATATTCCTCATGGTTTTAATTTCCCAGACATTGCATGTGATAGTGAATCTTATACTTATCAAACTTTTAGTAAAGTGGTTATGGTCTTTCAAGAAGTCACAACATCACCACTTTGAAGATTTGTGACATTTCATTCAGATAGACAATTTGCAATGTTATTAGCAAGCTTAAAGGGAAAAACAAATTCAAGGATGCAACTTACATGGTAAGAAATTGAAATGGTATGTTTTATTAATGTTAAATTTTTTTATTTATGTACAAGTTAATTGAAATTTTACTATGTCATATTACAGGTAAAAGTAAAATCTTGTTTCTTCCGAAGATCGGCCAATTATAAATGATTGTGAGTTCATCCATGTTGAATGTTGGACAAAAGATGACAATTATAATCATGTCCTTCTGAATCAAGTAGATGGAAAGAGTCATAGCCAAGTAATGGTTCATGGTGTTGTTGTAAGAAAACTAACATCTGAGGATACAAATGCAAAATGAGAGATAGTTAACATTTATTAAAACCGCAAACATTCATTAACTATCTTATATATTTATGTTCAAATGAAGAAGATTGAGTTTTGGATTTATTCTCAGGTTCATGGAAGTTTTTTTTATATAAAATTGAATTTTAATATTTTATTTTTTATTTTTTATGTGTTTATACTAATTTATTTAATTATATCTTTTGTGCTTGATGATAAGGTACAACACTAGCATGTTGCCTACAAAAAAGAAGAAATTACATTGCCATCGAAAAAGACTCACTACAATGCAATTTTATTCAACAAAGAATTAATGATCTTTAATTTCTTTCAGATGCAATGCAAAAAGTTGGTTTGAGGAAAGGGGTTTAATGAATCACGTGTGGAAAAAAAGGAAAAGGAGCATCAACCACCGTTATATGGAATGATTGGAAAATGACACTTTGGAAGATTTGCAGACATCAAAGATCCATTAGAAGAGGAAAATGAGCAAATTGAAGCAGGAAACATTGTGGAAGGAAACATTAATGAAACTCTAGAAGATGTCGAACATGAATTATATGATATTATTGATTAATTTTAAGTTATGTTCAATGCAAATAAAACTCAATTTTGAGAGTTACTCATTAGTTTTACTTGTAATGTTTTGAATTTGAAATTTTATGAGAAGAATGAGTATTTGATTATTGTTGTTATATGTTTAATGTTTGTATTCTCTAATTTTTACTTTAATTTTTATGTGAATCATTATTTTTTGTTAAAAAAACTGTGATTACTATTATTTTTTGACATAAAATTCATAAAAAAGGCTATTTTTAAAAGTTTTTTTGTTAATATTTTCTCATAAAAATCGTTTATTTGACATGTCATTTTAACAACAAGTCTCAAAATGTGTATTTTTTTGTCAAATGTTTAAAAGTATTGTTTTTTTAGTGAAAATTATTTGATGTGCATTGAAATATTAATTAAAAATAGAAACATATAGAAAATCCTAACTTTAAAATATTGACCATTTTAATTTTAATTTTTTTTAACTATGCGAAAAAAATAAAGATTTCATTACAAAAAAAATTTGAAAAAAAAATTAAAAAAATACAAATACATTGTAAGAATTTACAGGGTAAGTTCCTTAGATCAAGAACCAAAGGTCACCGCTCACAAACATATCACAAATTAGTACACTAGTATAATCACGTGGTTAAAACCCTCGAAGAGGGAAATATTCCACGGCCTGAGCCAACGCGACTACTTCAAGAAATTTATTAATATAAAAGGAAAAGTTACATATGTTTCTCTCATAAATGGTTATCGAAAAAATGACCCTCCATGCTCTTTAAATAGAGATCATGAACCAATCGGGTGTTAAGCCACGGATCAAGTGTCGTTAATACCGAGGACAGAGATAACCGTCAGATCACTACAAATCATGACCGTCGGATTATAAGTTACAAATGTACATGGTAAAGAAAGACACTTTACCTAACTCTACACTAGAATAATTTATTCTTAACTATTTCCTATGTGTCGGAATATCCTAACATCCCCCCTTAAGAGCAAGTTGGGATAGGATTGAAGGGTTTACAAAGGTGACACAAAAGGAACCTATTTCCTATGTGTCGAAATATCCTAACATCCCCCCTTAAGAACAAATTGGGATAGGATTGAAGGATTTACAAAAGTGACACAATAGGAGAAGGAAGGAGGCATTAGAGCCTATCCCCCCTTAATAACAACTTTCCTGAACTCCAAGCATGGATCGAAGTTTGGTAAACTTCGCTTCTATGAGAGCATTTGTAAAGATATCAGCTACTTGATCATTTGTTGGACAGTACTGCACTTCAAGAACACAATCATGAATGAGATTTTTAATAAAGTGTATGTGGAGTTCAATGTGTTTCATGCGATGATGTTGAACTAGATCTTTACATAGCTGAATGACACTTTGATTATCACACCAAAGTGTAGTTGGATGCTGCTGATGAAGACCAAATTTAGACAGGATATGACGAAGCCACATGGCTTCCTTGCTAGCTTCAACTGCACCACGATACTATGCTTCTGCTGAAGAAAGAGAGATGAAACTTTGTTTCTTACAAGACCAAGTAATAGGTCCTGAACCAAGAGTGAATACATATCCTGTAGTATAATTTCGATCATTAGGGTCACCAGCCCAATCAAAATCAGTGAAACCAATCAACAATGGAGATGCTCCTACACTGTAATGAATCCCGAACTGAACTATACCTCGAATATATCAAAGTATTCTTTTAGTTGCTTTCTAGTGACTTTCATGGGGTTGGTGCATAAACCGAGCGACAAGACCAACGACAAAGGAAAGGTCAAGATGGGTGTGGGTTAGATATAGAAGTTTACCAAAAAGTTGACGGTATAAGGTAGCATCAACTTTAGGAGTAGTACAAGTGACTGAAAGCCTGAATCTAGACTGAAAGGGAGAAGGGGCTGGCTTATAGTCTTCCATGTGAAAGTGGTGTAGAAGATCACAAGAATACTTGGACTGAGATAGGGTAATGCCTTCTTTGGATTGAAAGACTTGCAGACCAAGGAAATAATGCAAGTGTCCTAAGTCTATCATTTCAAAATTCTTTTTGAGGCTATACTTCACATGGTTTATATGGTTTGGATCACTACCAGTAAGGATAAGATCATCAACATAAAGAACAAGGATGGTGAAGGACTTACCCACTTTCTTGGTGTAGACAATGTTGTCAAAATGACACCTAGAAAAGCCATTATCTAATAGAAATCTATCCATTTTGGCATACCAAGCTCGAGGAGCTTGTTTGAGACCATAGAGAGACTTCCTAACGCGACAAAAAAGGCTAGCGTCATTTTGGATAAAGCCAGGGGGTTGTTCCATGTAGATTTATTCATGCAAATCTCCATGTAAGAATGCGGATTTAACATCCATTTGACGAGCTTCCCATTTAAAAGAGGCAGCAAGAGAAAGAACAAGGCAGATAGAATTCATTTTGGCAACAGGGGAGAAAGTTTCAATATAGTCAATGCCTTCAACTTGTGAAAATCCTTTAGCGACAAGACGAGCTTTATGTCTATCCACTTTTCCATCTGGTCCAAATTTTTTTTTGTAAACCCATCTGCATCTGACAAGTTTTCTTCCTTTTGGAAGAGGAACAAGATCCCAAGTATCATTCGCCAATAAGGAACAATATTCTTCATTCATAGCTTCATCCCAATCTGGATGACCAGAGGCTTCTTCAAAGGTTTCTAGATCAGGATTTTCTGGAACTTGAGCCAATAAGGAAGAGGCTCTTTCGAACTGAGAACGTGTACATCGTTGATCGACAGGGTCACCTGCAAGAGAAATTGCTGCATCCCGAGTAGAGTGGACCCATCTTGGAAGCGGTGGAGTAAACGGAATAATTTCAAGAGGTGGAGGAGGATTTTCATCCTCGTTGTCATCATCTGAAATAGAAGGAATTCTATTAAAAATAGAAGAGAGAGAGAGAGGTGGCACATATGCTGAATCAGGCTCGCAGGCCAAAGGTGACACACCCGCCGAACTAGGTTCGCAGGTCGATATATTTTAATCAATTTTTACATCTCTTCTAATGATTATATTTTTGGATTTTGGTTGAAGAAGTCTATATCCTTTGACATCTTCAGAATACCCAACAAAAATGCATTTTTCACTCTTAGGTTCTAAGGCTTTATGTTTCGCGTCTGGAATATGGGCCCAAGCATCACTTCCAAAAACACGAAAGTGACTTACATCTGGTTTGATTGATCTCCAAGCTTCTTCTGGAGTTATATTCTTTAAAACCTTAGTAGGAGTGTGATTTACTATGTAGTTTGCACAGTTAATTTCTTCTACCAAAAAAATGAGACCAAGTCCTTTAGATTGAAGCATACAATTAGCCATTTATTTTAGGGTGTGATTCTTCCTTTCAGCTACACCATTTTGTTGTGGAGTATATGGAACAATATGTTGCAATTAAATGCCATGCTCAGTGTAGAAGTTGATAAATTTGTTGTTAACATTTTCTTCTCCATTGTCTGATCTTAACTTAAGAATTAGATGTCCAGATTGTTTCTCAAAAAAGGCCTTAAAGGCCAAGAACATGTTAAAACTTCACTCTTGAGTTTTAAGAAGTATACCCAAGTGCATCTGGAAAAATCATTAATGAAAGTTAAAAAGTACTTGCAACCAGAGAAAGAAACAATAGGAAGTGGACCACATAAATCACTGTGCACAAGCTGCAAAAGGGATGAAGCATGCCAAGAGGCATGTTTGTCAAAACTATCCCAATGATGTTTTCCGAGTACACATCCGGAGCAAACACCATCTCGGCAAGATACCATAGGAAGACCTGTCACCATATTTTCCTTACATAGAGTTTGAAGAGAGAGATAGTTTAAGTGACCAAATCGCTCATGCCAAAGTTTGCTCACTTCATCATTATGAGCAACAAAAATGGAGGGAAGACATGATGACCCAAATTTGTCAAAATTATACAACCTTGTGGAATCATCAGCAATGCCAGTAGCTAAAATATGTTTAGGATCTTTGAGGTCCTTGATTACAACATCATGAGGTGAGAATTCTACTATTTTCCCTTCACCTGAATGAGTTATTTGATAAACAGAGAGAAGGTTGCAACACAATGTAGGAACACATAGTACATCATTAAACTGACCATTATCGAGATGAATGGTTCCAGATCCTAGAACACTAAGAGATCTATCATCACCAACATAAATATGTTTGGTGTTAAAATCATTTAAAGAAGAAAACATGGCTTGAATTTTGGCCATGTGGTAAGAAGCTCCAGAATCAATGAGCCACTCATGAGAATGAGAAGAAGAAGATACATTTAATGCATAACCAGATCTTGATGCTTGACAACCACAAGCAGAAAGTGCCATTGCTGAAGATGAAGGTGAAGAGTGCTCCAAATTGATGTTGTGCTTCTTCATTGCTGCTTCTAAGGCTTCCATCTTCTTAAAACATTTGGAATCTATATGGCCATCACGATTGCAAAACTTGCAATGTTTATTTGTGTTCTTCCCTTTGTTTTTATTTGCCTTATCATTTTGGTGAGTTGATTTTTCAGTTTGCAGCTGAAATTTCTTAGGACCCTTATTTGATTTCGGACCATACTTTTTAGGATACTGCTTCTTGGGATTCTTTTGACATGATTGTTGTTGGGCTGCTAAGGCTTTCTTAGAAGCGTTTCCAGAAGTGATAAGACCAAGGTGTAAGAGTTTTTCTTGTTCTCTTATTAAATAATCACAAAAGGCATCAAAAGATGGGTTCTTGTAGGTGGTTCCTGAAGAAATGATGGATTCTCTAGTGGAATGGAAGGTGGAAATGAATACAGATTATGCAGGGCCAAGCTTAGTAAGAATGCAATAAATGAGGTTACCATCTTCCTTTTTGACCTAACAACCTTCTAAAAGAACTCTAAGGGTCTTGAATTTGGAAAAAAAATCCTCAATAGAGGAGAAATTATTGGGGTCCAAAGTAAGCAACTCTTTTTCAAGCTGGTGGGCCCTGATTTGATTTTGAATGCCAAAGACAGTATTTAGCTTGTCCAGGGCTTCATGAGGGGTGTCAATGTCAAGGATATGAAATCGAAGATCTTGAGAAATGGACATTCGTATCAACCCTCATGCTTGATCTTGTTTATTTTCCCATTTAGCGACTTTATCATCATCAGAAGGTTCAGTTTCTAGCCCTGTGGCTATTCTATAAAGCCCTTTACTTCTAAGTATATCTACCATGTGAGGTAGTTATTGGAAATAATGGGTGTTGTTAAGAATAATCGGGCATGCACTTTCCATTTTTTAAAAACTGAAGCTGATAAAAGTTGAAACTAACTACTCCAATGGAAATATCTTGAAAAATTAGGCTAGTTAAAAAAAAACGGCTCGAAAAACGGCTTCCAGATGAAGAAGTTATGCCATTTTGAATAAACGAGTTGAAGATGCCGAATAGTTACGGGAACAGTTTGAAATTTGGTGATGAAGTTCAACTTAAAAAAAAAAAAATCCCACCCCTTTAACAATTTTTTTTTACAAAAATAAGCTTGAGAAAGAGACTTGAACCCAAGACCTTTATTCTCATAAACAAACTCCTCACCAAGTGAGATAGTAAAAAGATTATGTAAATGTTTGAAAGGAGGAAGGGTTTTTCTTTTTTGTTTTATTTTTTGTTTTTACTCTTCTGTGTGCGTGCCTTTTCCTGCACAAAAAAACACAAAAATCCGAGCCAAAAAAAACGAAATGCAAGCCTTACGACAAAATGTTAGATTTTCGGTTAGCCTTAAAGCCAACTATCTATTTTTCACTATTTATGATTTCCCGAGCTCGCACAAAGATGCGGGGAAAGAGCATATGTAGCAAAAAAAATCCCTTCCTCCTATTTTTGATTTCTGAGATCACACACAATGCAGAGAAAAGAGCATACACAGAGAAGAGGGTATAGATCCGACAAATAAATAAAATCTAAAACGGAAATAACCAGAGGGAATCGAAATAAGAAATAAGCAGAACTTTTAACAAATAAAAACTTTAAAACATATACTTTATATCTACAGATCTAAAATGACATAAATTGGGCAACCGGAAACCTTTTCGTATGAAACGAAAGGTGTTCCTCACTATAACAGACGCTCTAGACACAACAGAGCTGTTCTCCAAGCCTGAAAATGTTTAGAAATAGTAGATCTAGAAAAAGGTAGTTGCATGCAGTCAAACCAGCTTCAGATTTTGATGAACAACGGATGCGACCCTCAAAATAGCTTTGATACCATGTAGGAATTTACAGGGTAAGTTCCTTAGATCAAAAACAAAAGGTCACCGCTCACAAACAGATCAAAAATCAGTACACCAGTATAATCACGTGGTTAAAACCCTCGAAGAGGGAAATAGTCCACGGCCTGAACCAACACGACCACTTCAGGAAATTTATTAATATAAAAAGAAAAGTTACATATGTTTCTCTCATAAATGGTTACCGGAAAAATGACCCTCCATCTCTTTAAATAGAGATCATGGACCAATCGGGTGCTAAGCCATGGACCAAGTGTCGTTAATATCGAGGAGAGAGATAACTGTCAGATCACTACAAATTGTGACCGTCGGATTATAAGTTACAAATGTACATGGTAAAGAAACACACTTTAACTAACTCTACACTAGACTAAGTTATTCTTAACTACTTCCTATGTGTCAGAATATCTTAACATACATAAATACACTTAAAAATAAATATCTCAGGGAAGAAGAAGACATTAGAAAATGTAAAGTGTAAAAAATAAACTCTCCAACAAAAGGGAGTTGATGCTACATCAACACTTTTCAAAATCAACATGAAAATCACTCACATCTATAAAAAAAAATGTTCATAAGAAAATTTGAAGTGCCAAAAATATGCTCCAAAAAAAAGGTGTATTCTAAATAACCACTTTTGAAAATTGGGTGATTTTTTTGCTACCTAAAAAAATGGATAATCGGTAATTTTTTCGTTTGATCGGTAACTATGTTTTACTTGCACTAGATGCATTGATTTCAATGTGGATGTTGATTTGTAATCTTATTTGATTGCTTGTTCTAGATGCATTGATTTCAGTGTGGGTGTTTATTTCTAGCCATATCTTATTACTTGCACTAGATGCATTGGTTTCAGTGTGGATGTTGATTTATAATCCTATTTGACTGCTTGCACTTGATGCATTGACTTTAGTGTAAGTACAAAGAATTACTGGTGATGTGCATTGATCTCTGTGTTACAGTAATTCAGCCATAAATAAAATACTTGAATTTTTATCTAAAATAAAATGTTCACTTACATGAAATGTTTTCTTCTTGAAACTTTAAACTAATTGTAATTGACTACATTTTTATTATTTTCATTTTTTATCATTCAACATTGTTAGTCACTTTGCATTCAAACGAGGTAATAGAAAACAACTATCATCGAAACTTACTTGGGGTTTAACATTTCATAAGTGCCAACAATGGCATGCCTACCCATTCTTGTTCATCATACACCAAACTAAAATTCCGGGTCAAATTCAAACCAGATATGGTACTTCCTTAATTTATTTTTATTCGCTAGAACCAACACTGTTACTAATGCTTAAATTTTTTCCTCCTCAATCACCATGAGTTTTTAGTGTTAGTGTTTTCCAACATGTTTTTTTCCAATGGCCAATTATTATTGGTTGTAAGCTCACACAATTCCAAATTGTCATAGTTATATTTTGGTAACATTGGGTCTCTTCCATGGCTATATATGGAGGACATCTTTATCTATTCTACACAACAATATTAGATTTATTTTACGATATGATTAATCTTGGATTTCTTCATAAATTTGAAGCATATGAGAGAATAAATCCATTATGAAATCCTTGAAATACTCATGTCCTTTACATGCACCTCGAGAATCCAAGAAGGGGCATATTCCCTTCAATGGCTTTGCCCCTCCAATAAAGGGTATAAAGTGAATCCTTAGAAGTTATAGTAGAGTGACATGTAGTCCATCTAGAGGTCATTGCTATAATTGGAATGACATTGTGTTAATCAATAAACACATTGTACTTTCATAGGTGAGGGCATATCCTATGACTTACACATATTGTATGTAATGTATACACATTTTAAGGCATTATCCTTGTTTAAGTTTGTGACAATAATTGTAAATGCATAAATTTTTACACATATGTCATTCTCAAGTAGAAATTTGGAACCATAAAATCAATTTGATTATTACACTTGTTCTTTTTTCTTATGATTATATAATAAAAACCACTACCATTATTCTGCATTTAGACGCAGAAAATCTCGCCCGGGCTCCATCTCCAATAGTTCCACACCAACACATAATTAAACGAGAGAGAAATATATTTAAGTGTATGTGACAAAATAAAAATATGTCACTATTTCTTTGATCTAAACATCACGGATGTTGAAAAAATGAATTGAAAATGCAATGGAAGTATGAAAGTTAGGCAACAAATAATGCCCATCATCCACTAGTGGGAATCAAAATGCCATTGAAAGGCCAATTTTCCTACCTAATCAATGAACAATTTCCAATGGAGTGTTGATAGAAATATAATTTGAAATATCTCCATAAATGAATATAGTGAAGGCATAGCTAGCTATCCAACTAGAGCCTTAACTCTTTGCATGTTGACTACATTGTAGTTAGAGGCCTTGCCTACAACTACAAATATCAACCACATACACAATGCAAACTTTTGATCTATTCTAGCAAGGTCAAGCATGAACCTTACTATTGTTTCGATGTTACACTTTGGGCTAGTTATTTCCTTTTCCCACCATGTGAGGTAGTTAATTATAGTTATGATGTAGGGAGAACATGAATAATTTGCAAAAATAGGTTCCTACCCAGGGTGAAACAATGAAAATAGGCTTTGTAGTAGGATCTGGAGCTCAAACTCCTTCCTATGTTGTACCCCATGTTACCTCTACCTTTGATATGAACTTCTTGAAAATTCCTGTTACATGATCTGTTGCTTATGCCTTCGCTTTCATTTCTAGTGGCATTAATACTACATGTGTTGCTTCCATTGTTTTCTTTAGTGATTCTTGCTCACATGTTATCCAAGATGTGATCTATGCTCTTACTTCTTCAGTGCTAGTTCTTTTACTACTATAAGGTACACTAACATCAAATTGGATCTCCTATTTCTCTTCAAAAAAATTCAAATATATGGATTTTTGTGGCTTGTACTCATTTGAATTCATGAATTTTGCATGAAAGATGAAAAAAATTGAAAACTTGGGGAAACAACTAGTGGAGAAGGATCCTACTAGCATCTTGCCTTGCTATAGGAAGTTATTAATGCACAAGACTATATTGACATCACACCAAAAATCCTCCTCCACTTCTACAATTGTTCATAGTCCCTAATAAGCTCCAAATTGATAGATAATTTAGAGTTATGAGTATTTTTCCTTGAACCATAATGTCTAAAACTTTTAGATGAACACAACCGTGGATAAGCCCTAATGCTAACCCCATTAGGTCTCCATGTACTTCAATTAAGAGTTTTATAAGTAATCTAATTATAGCTCCAAATAGGTCTAATGGTAGATCCCAATTAGGGTTCAATGCACCACCATTGAGTTTAGCAAGTAACCTAATTAGAACCCCAATTAGGCTTGATAACAACCCAATCAATTCTCCATGTTTTAAAATTGAAAGTTTTATGAAAGCAAGAGGACATAATTATTCCCTATGATAAGATTTACTATAGTTGTTCATAAATGTTTGAGGGTACAACTAAACATATCTCTATAGAGATTATCAATTAATTATCATTGAAAGATTTAAATATCTTTGGCTTGCAACTAGTTGCTTTGGCTTTGTGAGTAAATATCACATGTACTAAACTCTAACATGCAACATAATAATGTTGACAAATTAATATTAACTTAATAGCTATGCTATTGTAATACCCACAAAAAAGTGGAGTAAATATCAATGCGCGTGTTTTTCCAAGTCATTGGTAATGCACCTCTGTTAGCTTTTTGGTACCCATTTGTATGCATCCATCGTCAAGTCATAATAAATATGAGTCAATGAATAGTAATGGGGGATGGAGGAATGACATTGTATATGTAAGTATAATGGTGATTCCATGCATTAGCTCCCCATTTATTTGAATTGTAGCACCGGGGATTTTACGTATTATCTGAACGATTGAGGAGGGAAAAGGACCAAGGAATCAAACCAGATTGCGATATAGATGTCTCTATGAAGTTTCGACACAAGCAGATGCTTTGAAATCTGTTAAGATTGAATTAAATTTTAAATGAATTTCAATGAATTTACTTATAATGGTTGACTATTAGAAAATTACATAGAGAACATATTTCATAACCGTGCTAGAATTTATAGCTAGTCTATCATAAGATGAAATGGATCTACTATTACATATTATATCTCTTACGACACTCCGAAGTTTTGGTTTCGTAGTTTACTTAAATATGGTTCCATGTATGGTAAAATGTCAATGTTTTCATGAACATATCAACAACTTTTGGTGATGTTTGCGGCTTTTACAAATGGTAATAACTTATTAATATCTCACTTTTTAATAAAACCTAAGAAATGGGCCAGTGAGATTTACATTTTAGAAAATGATTCAACTTGGATAGGAGTTCGCAACCTGATTGAATTATTAATGCTACAAGAAACTATTAACAATGGAAGAGAGCAGAAACGCACAACAATTCACACACAAATAATTATTTTCTATATTCAATAATGAGAGATACATCAAATATATAATTAAACTAATTCTAATTTTAGAGAGAGAAGTTGAGAGAATCTCTCAACTTCCTCAACAACCCAATCCAAACTAGGTAAGCACCATAATGAAGGCATTATCTCAAACACCCTCCCTTAATGCCTACATTACAAAACATATAATAATTAATCACAACTACAACACTTTAAACTTTTGTGTCTTTGTCTGATCTGGTCTTCATTAACCTCTGTACCCACTCTGAGATCTCATAGGAAACACTCTTTTCTCCACCACTTTCGAGCTACCATTCAACCCATTTAAAATACATTGTTTCTGACCAGCAATAATGAACTGTCGCAAGATCAACAATATTGACAACTCGGCTCGTCGGGGCTTCCGCGATAGAGCTGACAAGTGATGAACCATCCTATGGACCAATCACCATCTGATTTCGCTTTCGGCTCTCCATCAGTGGCTAGGCAAATGGTCTGAATACTGAATGTGTTCAAGAGCTAATCTAACAACTTGACCTACTAACCTGTAACTGATGCTCCTTGGCCCGTAGCACAACAAGATCAGCATATAACAAATTCACACAATAAAATTAGTCAATTGTTCTCTCGTCCCTGTAGAACGTCAAGAACAACTAATTTAAATAATGCTAATTTGTTCATAGTTGGTTCTGCACTATAGACATTTCACAACAAATGTCACATAATATATATCTAACAAGCAACTTTAATTTCTCTAGCAGTATAGCATCTTTCTCCTGAAAATTTCTAGCAATTGCAACCTCCATCTTCCGCAAATAAATTTGCAGCTTCCATCAAACACAAGGCAAGAAATATAATATCTACCCACTTATTACATATAGTTGACCAACAACGCAGTTGGGTCAACTCTAATGATACCCAAATACATGTTCCTTATGAGTAATAAACCATGCCATTAGTCCTAATCGTGTCACACCCCGGGATTGGCGTCCATGTATTACTAGATGGGTCGTACACTTTACCCCATTCTTCATCTTGCACAGGGTACCCTCCAAACACATCCACCGCGGCCACAACAGCTGCTCGCTGATAGACCGAGAGATCTTCAGCAAGTTTGGTCAAATTTGTGGGGAGAGGAGATTTCAGCAGATCCAGAATTTTATCCTCACAGGTATAGATATCCCTTGCACTAGAAGTTCTGACAGTCTGGCAACTCTGAAACTTCTCTTCTGTCACGTTGAAGCTAAGTTCACTTCTGCAAGTATTGTGGAAAGGGCGAACCCATATTCTTCCGGCATGTGAAGGCTTCAAAAACTTTATCATTCCATGACCCAATACAGGATTTGCTATAACGTAAAGCTTATTATACTGGCAGTGTTCGCATATGTGTCTACAGGATAATTGGGCAGAGGCAGATATCTCATTTCTGGTATGTCAAGAGCATAGAAGCACTGGCTGGCAACGTCACATTCTTCTTTAAACCTTAGATACACCCAATAAGATGACCGGAAATCATTTATTTTGCTGCAGCGGATACAAATCGTCCTCTGGATTTCATTTGCAGTTGCAGGCTTCTGAACCTTGAGCTCTAATTTTCCGACAGAATCTTCATGATCGGAACATAATTTGATCAAAGGACTGGAGGGACGAAGAATCCCCGATTTAATTGCAAGACTGAGGATCACGAGATTGAGAAGAATGTACATATAAAATGGGCAGGGGCTGATCCAGCAGCTTTGCTTGGAGTTCAAAATGCCCATAACAACCACAAAAAATTCTGCAGCCAACTGGAGCGGATCTTCCAGCATCCTTAAAAAATCTTCTTTGGTGACCTCTTTAGGTTTGGAATTTGGCAGAGATCGGAATGAAGGCACAACCAGTAACAACATCCTTTTTTTACGCCTGCATTTGGCATAGAGATGCAGTTTCCCATGTTACGGACTAATTCTACCTCACAACGAACCAGCTTGTGGATTTCCGCCCAGAATCCACACAAATGCCACTGTCTCTAATCACAAAACGCTGTCACAATTTCATTCCGGCGCTGGCTACCTGCAATGTCAGATACGTACACAAAACATACAAAAAATTCACACAGTGATTTACACACAATCTTATTCTCACAATTTTCTCGTCATCTGTCTGAGCACTCCCATGAGGGATTAAGCTCAGGTTGCCTCTGATACCATATTAACAATGGAAGAGAGCAGAAACGCACAACAATTCACACACAAATAATTATTTTCTATATTCAATAATGAGAGATACATCAAATATATAATTAAACTAATTCTAATTTTAGAGAGAGAAGTTGAGAGAATCTCTCAACTTCCTCAACAACCCAATCCAAACTAGGTAAGCACCATAATGAAGGCATTATCTCAAACAGAAACAAATGAAATTTAAGACGTGGGCCATTGACAATTAAATTCCTTTAGCACTTGGAAGGGACATAACAATAGTCTTAAAAAATATTAATGCTACGAGAAGCAGAGTTCGGCCATAATGGAAGTTTTCACAGAGTCACGATCATCATCATCTTTATTCAACTTCTCTCTATTGAAAAAATGGTTTTAGATACAAGCCGGGGAGAAACTACTTTAATATTTAAAACAGATAAAATGATTTAATTTATGAAAATATCATATATATATATATATATATATATATATATATATATATATATATATATATATATATATATATATATTTTATATATTTGAAAATATATATTTATTATAATGATGATGGTGGTGGTTACCATTCTTTAAGACTAATGTGGTCTATTGGACCTTAAGAGAGAAGAAATAATCTAAGTTTAATTTTTGAAAATCTTGTTTCTATGGTCAAAGAGAAGGGAAATAAGTGCTCCAAGATTGCTATAGGTGGGTTGGCTTTATAGGTCAAGAATATTGGAAGTGTGGCAGATGGTAGAGAATTGAGAGCGAATGTGAGTAAGAGTTGGGCAGTTTAAAAGGAAGTGTTTTTCATCTTCCACCTACTTAGAATCACAAATCTGATAGATTCTATCGTTTCAAGGGGTCTTAGGAATAGACCACTGCCCAGTATCACTTCGAAGCTCATGGGAATTAGTTCTTATCTTAGCAATGTTCATCTTTTTCTTATTACTGGATAACACAGAGATATAATTATGATTATCAAGGGTGGGGTTGATCACTTCCTTATAGTATTTTAGCTTCCTTTTACCCTCCAGCTCCTGATCCTTCCACAACTTGTCCTTAAACTTGAAGGTAATAATATTTTTGATATTATCTTTGCTTCCCCTACTGAGCTCCTCCTTAATTCCCCAATGGTTGAGCCAGGACTGGGCATCCTTATGCCACACACGCTTGAGGCGAAGGTGAGGGTTTTGACTACAATTAGAAGCAATTTTAGGGAGCCTTTTTTATTCCATGTTGTCAAGCTTCTTCTTATACATCAGATATCTAAACATAGCCCTACTTTCAATGGGGGACAAACTTGATTCGATCTAGAGGATAGGATAGGGAATATTTCCCTTGATCTTAAGGTTGTAGGTTATGAATTTCTTTTGAATCATCTCAATCTTCCTCCACGACTCTTTGTATATACTGCAACCCCAAACTTCACATTCGAATAAGAAAATAGGGGTGACAAGGGTCTCAAAGAGGAACCTCTTTTTACTCCAAATGTAAAGATAGACCGACTTACAATTGTTTTCAAGCTCATAATAAGCTTTCCATCCCCCAATAATCCTTTTCTCAATGTTATAATTCCAGTTGAGATGATGCGGGAAGTCAATGCCCAAATACTTATAAGAAGAAACCTTCTCTAAGCACTCGTTATTATACAGGGAACTACCATGGGTGATCCTTTTGGATTTAATGATCATGACTTTAGTCTTGTCGGTATTAATTGTCGTACCCATATTGGAGCAGTAGTCATGAAGAATATGGAGCTGCTTGTCAAGGTCATCATGGCTTTTTGAAAGAAGAACGATATCATCGACATAGAGGAGAAGAGTGATGAGAACACCAGCAAGCTCGACGCCCTTGCACCCCGCAGATTCCAGACACTCCTCTAGCTTATCGATGTGTATGCCAAAAAGGGTAGGGGATAGGGGACACCCTTGCTTAAGTCTAATATTGCATTTAATGTCTTTAGACCACCCCTCGTTGGTCTTAATCTTGGCAGTGACTGTCTCGTAGAGACGGATCACAACAATCCTCAGCTCAGGAGGGACCATGATCTCTTTATGTCTCTATTAAAGTTTATCTCGAGGGACAGTGTCGAAATATTTTCTAAAGTCCACAAAGCAACATAAGAGATCAGCTTTACTATTGTGACATTCCTCCGCAGTGATTCTAAGAGTGACCAAATGGTCAATAGTCGAGTGATGTCTCCTAAAACCAGCTTGTCCTTTAGCTCTTTTCCCTGGCTTTCAAGTCAAAGGCTAAGCTTCTTCTCCAAAATGGGCCCATAAAGCTTGGCTAGGATATGGCTAACCATAATGGTCCTGTAGTTGGATGGAACACTCTTATCCCCATTTTTAAATATAGGTACAATAAAGATTTGCATCCAAATCCGAGGGAACCCATGCGTTATAGCCAAATCGAGAAGCTTGTGGAGATAAGGAATGAGAATAGATCTTCCCTTTTAAGGATCTTAGCTTGGTCTCCTTCAATATCTTTAGCTTTCCCATTAGCGAGCTTATTAATAATAGACTCAATTTCGTCAAGAGAGAAACATCCTCCTTAATTAGAGTGATTTAGGTGGTGCCCATAATGTCCAGAGAGTCATACAACTTCTTAAGATAGTTGTCCCAGTTTTCTAAGGGGATAGAATGGTTATCTTTGGTTTTATGAACAAGAACATTCTGCCAAAATTTTTTGGGCCCGAATTTAGAAAGGTGGAGAAGATAATCCCGTCTTTTATTAATATACGATATTTTCTTCCTCTTGATGATAATTTTGTATATATTGATATTCTGCAACTTAATGATTTCATTAGGAGCATCTCTGATCGCTTTCCTAGAAATTTTGCAATCTTTGCCATACCATGGATTGGAAGTTGTAGTAGACCGCTTAAACGAAATCTCATTAGAAAACTTGCTAATGGTGTTGGAAAGGATAGTAGTGAAATGGTGATAAATTTGATCAATGTTATTATTATAATTCATGGGGCTAAATCCCTCTCTAAATCCATTAAGAAGAGGTCAGTTTTACTTCTATAGAAGTGAATGTGTCTTTTTATTTCATTGATCTCCTGCATGTGGGTGGTATGCATAGCACGATTGAGGGATAGAGACAGAGGTTTGTGGTCAGAGTCAGGCTCGAATCCATTAAGAAACTCACAGTTTGTAATATGGTTGAGGACGAGGATGTCAAAAATTGCATAATCCACGACACTGCTACCCAGCGCATGGAAACATGTCATCTGACCAGAGAGGCGCCACTTGTGAATACCATTACAAATAATTAGGTCCTTGAAACTGAAAATTTTGAGGATCTTAGTGCCGAATAAGTTCTCGATAGTGTCTTCAGATTTTCTCATAAATTTATTAGCTAAGTTACTATCTTCATCAAGTCACAGGGGGTTGAGGTTAGAGTTGTTGCTTAATGTAATGAATTGGTTAGTAGCAGTTTTAGCATTAAAGTCTCCCAGTAAAAAGATATTACCATCATTTCTCAGGTTGAAGATGTATTTTTCTAAAGAATTGAAAGGAAAATCCTTATTCGAGTTGTTCTTCTTATAGGATGTAGAGTTGATAGGGGCAAAATAGCAGATTGCAAGAAAGATCCTATTGGTGGTAGAATCAGAGATTTCGATCCAAATGTATTAATTGAAGAGGTCGATTTTATGAAGTCGGATGTGAGAGGAAAAAGTGTTCCTTATATAGCAGGCTATGCCACCAAAACCCCTCCGAGAGGATTTCTTATTCCAACTAGACCAAAGAGTGAAACTATCGAGGTGAGGGACCCTAGATTCATCATGCTCCCATGTTTCAACTAAGAGAATAAGGTGAATATCACTCGAGATCCAACTTAACATAAGACCTTACACCATGGAAAGCCACGACAGTTCCAAAAGAGGATTTTTAATTTATGGGATCAGTCGGGCTTTGGGCGAGTTTAATAAAATGGGAAAAAAAAATCTTAAACGGGTTGCCTATCCAACCCCGACTAGTCAGAAGTCAGTGTTTGGGTCATTTGATAGAGCGCAAAAGAAAAAAGAAGCCCTACCAAGAAGCCCGTTGGTTAAATCTAAAGTTGGAAGTGGCAATGAAGGAACTTGGAGTTTGGAGAAAAGATCTGACCTCCGACTAGCTTCAATGTAACAAGGCTCTCAGAAATATATATACACGTGTGATCTAAGATTTGGGATTTTACTAGCTAATTATGATCTATTTAATTTTATTTTTATTTTTTAAATTTTAATCAAAATTTTAATTTTACTATTTATTTATCGTCCATATCAATTTTAATTTTTTAATTTTAACTATTTTTATTTTTTTTTGATATATCTCATCAATAGAGACCTAAAAGAAAATATCAATTTTTAAAAATGTTTTATCCATGTCATTTTATTGTTTAAGAAATATTTATAATTTGTTGTCTGATTACATAGTATAATTTAGATTTATGGTTTATATATATTATTTGTCTAATTTATAGAATGATAAAATGAAATAAAAAATATATTCACATATAACCAATTAATTAATATATAAATAAAAGTCACCTCTTTTTTATAGTTCTCTTAATATAAAAATTAAAACTTAATATTATTACCATTTTATAAATTTTGATTTACATTTTAAATATTTGGAATGTTAAATATCATTATCAAAATATATCTTTATATTTCATAATGCAAATGTTTCTTATTAAAAATTAAAATATTACAAAATACAATATATCCAAATTAATGTAATATATTAAATTTATAAAGATTTACTGATTAAATAAACTTACATAATTCCACCAAATTTATATAACAATAAAAGTTCTATTAAACTCATGGAACATTGTTGGAATCTTTTAGAATATGCACTTAAAAAAACATATATAACTCTTGATAAATATGATATAAATGAAATATTTTACAAATATCGTTCATAAATTGCTAGCACATAAATTTACATAAATGCCTAATTTTTATGATAATTGAAGTATGGAAGAAACAATTGGAATTATTTTTAGTATTATTGTTAATAATTTTTAATTTTTTAATTTTAATTATATTTTTCATATATTTATATTAATAATAAGTTAAGGAAATATTTCAAATAATTACGCTATTTCAACAATTTTTTAATATTTAGGAGAACAGATTTCATAAAATTAAATTTATTGATAATATAAGAAAATATTCCAAAATATTAATAATTTGTATATGTGCTTAGGAAAGAAGTTCTAGATTAATTATTTACTCTTCAAGAATAAAAAATAATTATTGTATTTGAACCAAAATGTTTTTTATAAAATGTTTGCGAATAAAAAGACAAAAAATCGTCAATATTGTTTCCAACAAACAATAATAATGCAATATGATTAAATTTTGTGGGGTTTACGAAGAAAATAAATTTTGGAAGCCCAACCATCCTAAAATATACATAGAAGACAAGAGGGATGAGGGAGAATTGAAGTTAAACCGAATTGAAGTTAAACCAAACAAGATGCAATCTTATAGAATATAAGATAGATTGGTTTCATTTCGATAAAGTGAAAAAGAAACAATCTAAATAAAGAATACATTATCAAAACAAGAAAACGAATAGTTATGTTTTTAATCGCTAGAATTCTCGATTTCTAGAGAAGGCCATCTTATCATCCATAATTTTCCATCAATAACATTGTAATATTTTTTTATGTTTGAAATTAATTTAAATCCAAACCAGAGCCATTATTTTTATTTCTTTACAAATATGGGTTATTATGTTGATGATTCTGTCCACCAAATCTATTATTTTTACAATTAAATTATTTTTTATAAGTTTGGTTACTAACATATTAAATGTTTTAGGAATAAAAATAAGAGTTTTGCAAATAAAATAATTTTGCATTTCAATATGTGTGTTGATTAGCGAAATGAGTTTTAAGTGTACCACTCATGTATCATCCCAAGGTTTAGAGAGTAGTAGAACACTAAAAACCATTAGGTACATCTCATCCAAAAACATAAAAATGGAGATGTAGAAGCCAAATTTACTCAATTGGGGTAGAGAATTGTTGCATTGACTCACATGGTCACACAATTGATTGTAATGAGTGATAAAGAATGGCACCCAACAAAGGTTAAGCATGCCACACAAATTAGGTGTTTAAAATTCGGGACGCAGGTAATCCCACGTATTTCTTGTTTACCTACCCAATTAGCAACACTACACCATTATTATTGAGCGAGGATAAGGCTAAGGCTCCAAGTATGGACATATAAAGGAATAATGAGGAGGAGTATATTATTCATAGGGTTTATAATATTAATCATAGGGTTTAATATAAATCCCCCAGTTTTATAATCATGGTCAACTGTAGTCAACCATGGTCCAATGTGACATTGTGACAAAGATTGTCTCAATATGAAAAGCAACTATGGTCAACCATGTTTAAGGATGGTCCAAAGTCGTATTGTGACAAATATTTTCTCAATATGAAAATCAACCATAGTCCAACGTCAAATTGTGACAAAGATTGTCTCAATTTGAAAATCAACCATGGTCAAGCATTGTCAACCATCATAAACCATGATAAAACATGGTGAACCATGGTCAATGTCACATTGTGACAAATATTGTCTCAATATGAAAATAAACAATTGTCAACCATGGTCAACCATGGTCCGTCGTTGCATTGTGACAAAGATTGTGTCAATATGAAAATCAATCATGTTCAACCATGATTATTCTAGGGTTTATAGTATTTATGTACCTAGGGTTTATAATATTAATCCCTTGGTTTTAATATTATCCCTTGGGTTTATAATCCTTTGGGGTTTTAGTATTGATCTGTTCACTTTACTATTCCCTTGGGTTTATAATCCTTTGGGTTTTTAGTATTGATCTGTTCACTTTACTATTCCCTTGGGTTTGTAATATCAATCTATTGGGTTCATTGATCTAAGGGTTCATATTCCTAGGGTGTAATATTATTTATAGGGTTTATAATATTAATCCTTGGGTTTAATATAAATCCCTTATGTTTATAATCATGGTCAACCATGGTCCAATGTCACATTGTGACAAAGATTTTCTCAATATGAAAATCAACCATGGTCAAACGTTGCATTGTGATAAAGATTGTCTCGATATGAAAATCGATCATGCTCAACCATAGTCCAATTTTTCTTTGTGAAAAGGGTTGTATCAATATTAAAATCAAGCATGGTCAACCACTATAAACCATCGTCAATCGTGGTCCAATGTCACATTTTGATAAATATTATCTCAATATAAAAATCAACCATGGACATTAATCAACCATGGTCTGACGTGAAATTGTGAGAAAGAATGTCTCAATATGAAAATAAAACATGGGAAAGCATGGTTGATCTGAGTGGGAAAATTAGTGTTTGTTGTGCTAAATTCCAATTGAGAATATAAACAAAGTGCTTGAGGATTATAAGGTAAATTGCAAGTTAAACATGAGTTTTTTTAATGTGTTTTTATGTGAATTTTTTGAGAAAATTAACATAAAAAAAACACTGAACAAAATCATCTAACAGACATGAACATCACCATAAACAATATCACAACAACAGATGATGAAGGAGTTCACCCCACCTGGGCTATGTCTCCTTGGTCCAGCTTCCAATGGCTTGGCCCTCTTCTATTATGATGAAAAGTGTGATTACATGTGTTTAAAATTCTCAAAAAACTCTGAAAAATATTCCATCAGCTCCACAATGGCCAAAAATTCCCGTGTCGCCTCTTTCTGCATCGAATTTGGTAAAAATCTGAGTAAGTTATGACTTCCCCAAGTTTTGGCACTAATCGCTCCACAAATTCCTCAAAATTCGGCACCATCCTACAAATCTGTCCATAATTATGCTAACCGAGCCATAAATTGCCCAAGGCCAAATTTTCGGAGCGTTAATTTTTCCTCTAACGCCTTAATGACGAATTCTGAACCATACGTATATGGTTTAAATAAAAAAATTCCCCCTTTTTTTTGCTAACCATTGACATTGGCAATTATGGTTAGGTTATGGTTAGTTTGGGGGGGGGGGGGGGGTGTGGGGCTAGCTTCCCGCCCATGGTCCCGCTCCCAGGCAGTGACCAGGCCTGGGGTTAGACCCTGACCCCCTTCCCCCATGGCAGAAAACATATGACAATAAAACTATGCGGACAACATTATACATGAAGAAAAAATTCATAGCATATTGGTAATGGCTTGTGCTCGGTATATAACCAAAATTTTGGTGGCCCTCGGGCTGCCACATGGCAACCCCTGGTTGGGCTACATGGAAGCCTGTGATTGGCCACCTAATTATCCAATAAAAAATTTGCCACAACAACCAATTAAAACATGCCACTTGGAACAATATCATATGTAGAGGAAAAACATCGTGTGCACAATAGCCTTGCCACATAGGCATGCCCAGTCAACCGTAAGGAGTGTTGACTGGGCTGTCCTGCAATTTTTTTTTAATCCTTGTTTGACAAAGTGGACAGAATGCGTTTCTGGGAGCATACGATGTTGGTTTTCCACGAAATGAGTTGTGATGGATTCATAACGACGAGATCTACGCAGTCGTTAAAATTCCACACCATTCCAACAAATTTCATTTTTGAGCATAATTTTGAGCAGCTAATCACTCCTCCCCACTGGAAGCTTTTGGACCCTAAAATATCCCTTTCATTTTTTCAGCAGATGAGGGTACAATTACTTCACCTTTCCAATCTCTATCCATTTGGCCTTGCTTGGATTTGTGCCTTTGAGCCCCACACGAAGGTAGTCTACACTCCCTCATTTTGATGTCCTTATTCTTTTGTCAAGAATGGTGTCTTGATGAAGCTCATCAAGGTATTCTGGAGAAAAATCCTCAATGGAAGTAATTTGATTGTGTTCTCCTTGATCTTTAATCAATGGAGGTTCATACAACCTTAAGTTCTCAACATTAACAACAGAGTAAATTTGAATGTCTGAAGGCAAATCTAACTTGAAGGAATTTTCACCAATCTTTTCCAAAATTTTGAAAGGACCATAATGGATTGGTTTCAATTTTTTACCTTCCCCTTGAAGCCTCTCTTTGCTAATGTGAAGCCAAACTTCGTCGCCAACTTGGAACTTATGATGTACATGATGCTTGTCATGCCTTGCTTTGTACTTACCCTGGCTCTTTCCAAGCTTATCTTGAACTGTTTGATGTATCAATTTGATTTGTTCTATGAATTTATTGGCTTTTTTTACGTCTCTATGACCATCAATAGAAACATCCTTCCCAAAAATGAAATCCAATGGTGATCTATGCAAGTATCCAAGACATGCCTCAAATGGTGATGTTTGTGTAGATGAGTGTTTTGCACGATTGTAAGAATGTTGAATGTAGTGCAAGTTTTCATCCCACAACTTAGGATTCTTGTTGCAATATCGTTGAAGAAGATGTATTATTGTTCGATTGACCACCTATTTGTGGATGAAATGTTGTACTCTTTTTCAACTTGGTATCCGTCAAGTCCCACAAACTTGACCAAAAATTCCCAACAATTTGAGAATATCGATCACTAAAAATGGATGTGGGAAATCCAAAATGAAGCCAAACATGTTGAAATTATAAGTGAGCTATTTTTTCAACTGTGATTTTCTTTTTACATGGCATTAATATACACATCTTGTTGAAACTATCCACAACTACATACAAATAATCATGACCTCTTTTTGGCAATGGAAGACCTCCTACAAAATCCATAGAAACACTCTCCCATGGACGTGAAGGTATGGGAAGTGGTGTGTACAATCCTAATTTCTTATTGTTAGGCATACTGACTGCACATAATGAACAACCTTTAATGAAACGTGACACACCTTCAAGCATATGAGGCCAATAACAATACCTCTGAAGATGTGCCACTGTTTTTCTTACACCGAAATCTCCAACAATAAGAGAAGTGTGTGCTTCCCTTATGACATTCACTCTCTCCCCATGTGGAATAAAAAGCTTGCCCAAATGATAAGTTATTATGTACATGGTAATCCAATTCATCTACTTGGTTGCCTTGACTCAAGTTTGCATAAACGTCTTGAAAGTCATTATCAAATGCATATTACTAAACATAAATTTCATGCAAAACAAAATTATTCTTGAGTAAAGTAGCTGCACTAACAATAGGCCTAGAAATAATACCATCAACCTTGTTGTATATACCTTTCTTATACCCGATGACCAAATCAAATTGCTGTAAAAAAACCCATCCATCCGATGTGACTTGATTGCTGCAACTTAGTTTGTGATTGCAAGTATTGCAATGGTTGGTGGTCGGTGTGTATGATGGTTTCCTTTCCCATCAAGTAGTGTTTCCACTTTTTCACACTTTGAACCAATGCATAAAGCTCCTTGTCATAAGTAGGATAGTTATTCACTGCACCATTGAAATTTTTCTGAATGAAATGAAATGGGCTTACCATGTTGCATAAGGATTGCACCCATGACATAGTTTCTTGCATCAGTTTGAATCTCAAAGGGCTATCTCAAGTCTGGTAGTGAAAGTACTGGGGTTGAACTAATATTCTCTTTCAAAGCATCAAATGCTTTTTGCTACTTGCCTCCCTACTGGAAGATATTTTTCACACTAGTCAATGCATGCAATGGATCTACGATAGAAGAGAAGTTAGCAATAAAATTTCTCCAATATTAGGCTACTCCCAAAAATATTCTTACCTCAGTGACTGTCTTGGGCGTTGGCCAATTCACAATGACCTCAACCTTAGAAGGGTCTATCTTCAAGTCACCTCCTCCAACAATATTCCCCAAGTACACCAAAGAAGTTTTACAAAACTCACATTTTGACATCTTCAAAAACAATTGTTCTTTCCTTAAAAAATCAAGTACTTTTCTTACATGCATGACATGTTCATCAAGTGATTTACTGAAAATCAAGATATCGTCTAAGTAGACTATGAAAAACTCATCAAGAAATGGCCTCAATACATCATTCATCACACACATGAAGGTAGCAGGAGCATTGCATAAACCAAAAGGCATAACAAGCCATTCAAACAAACCTTGATTTGTTTTGAATGTTGTCTTCCAAATGTCACCTTCAACAATTCTAATTTGATGGTAACCACTCCTTAAGTCCAACTTAGTAAAATAATTTTCATAACGTTTCTTTACCGTAATTTCGTTCAATGCACGGAAATCCACACACATGCGCCATGTTCCATCCTTCTTTGGCACCAACACATTATGTGACCCCATGGCGAAGTACTTGGTCGAATGATCCCTTTGTCCAACAACTCTTGAATTTTCTTTTTGATTTCAACAGTCTCCATCACCTATATCCTATACATTCCAATGTTATGAAGAGGACAATATTTTTTCAACTATATTTCATGCCGGATTACCCTCTTGGGAGGCAATCCATTTGGTTCCTGAAAAATATCATTGTTTTGATTACCCACTTCAATCAAATCAGATTTCAACTTTGGATCACAACCTTGGAATGCTTCATAATCAACATCATTCTTTGGTTCAATAATTATAAGCACAACATTCTTGCTTGAATTCACTAGTATTTTTATTTTGCCTGCATTAACTAATGAAAGATTTAGTTTCTTGCGAAGAGCTCTCACAATATTCTCCACACCATTTTTGAACAAGTGATACTTTTTTTCATGGCAATAAAAGATGTATTTTCTATCATAGAGGTAAGGACTACCCAAAACAATTCCTGAAATGTCAAGCGGTACAACATCTAATTCAACCTCGTCAATGAAGTCTGTTGTGATTGCAAACCGAAGAATACACTTCCTTGTAACCTACAAATTTGTGCTCTTGCATATCCAACCCAATGGATATGGTTTGTGATGTAGAATGGTTTCAAGATTAAGTTTCTTGAATAAGTCTTCATATATCAAATTGGCTTGAGACCCACTATCAAATAATGTGTTGATTTTTGTATGTTTTGAAATAACCCTCACATGAAATAATTTGATCCTTGTTTCTTCATTTAGAGTACTAGTGTGACAATTTGATGAACTAGTTCTAGAAATGGATTCTTTTCCCTTCATACCCATGTTTCATCACCCGAGTAAGATCCCAAATCCTATTGAGTGGTTGCAGTTGTTTTTTGTTTCCCCTTGTAGTTGAATTTCTTGGGCCTCATCTCTGGATGAAGCTTCCAACAATGGTCTTCATCCTGACCCTCTTTGGAACAATGTTTGCATGTCATTTTATCTCCTTCCTTTTTAACAAATGCATTTTTATTTCCTTTTCCTTTGAAACCCTTTCCTTTCTCTCCACCCTTAAATGGCTTCTTTTTACCCTCTTCTGGAATATTTTTCCCTCTTGCCTCAAGATGAGTGGCTTGCACACAAACCTCATCTAGACTAGTGGGATTGAACATAAGGATAGTATGCCTTAGGTAGCTATGTAAAGCCCCTATATACTTCAAAAGCATGTCTTGTGAATGCAAATCAACACCTAACATAAGAGCTCTTCTTATAAATTATTGGGTGTAATCTTGCATAGTTTTACCTTTAAGTTGTCTGAAGTTCTGCCAATTCATGATGGCTTTATGCATATATGGTAGAGGTTAAAATTTTATTTTAATTACAACAATTAAATTAGACAAATAGAGTGAGATATTACCATGTTTTTTAATCTCATCTTGTATCTTGGCTTCTCACCATTCTAGTGCTGCACCCTCTAGTCTCAAGGAAGCTAGCTAAATATTTGTATCATCATCTTGAAGGTTTTTAATCCTGCAGTAGACCTCCAACTGACGAACCCAATTTTCAAGCTTCTCTGCATTCACTTCACCATTATACATAGACAACTCAAATTTAATATCAAGTTTTAACAAGGGTTGTTTACCAATTCCTTTTGAGGTATGTTGATGAGTATGAGTAAGGGTTGTAGTAGTGGAAGAGGATGAAGATGAAGGTTAAGATGGTGGTGAGGATGATGGTGGAGTAGAGGGTGGCTTATCACCATTTCCATTACCTCCTCCTCCTGGAGAACCCTCTCCTGTTGGAGGCCTGGAGCTTTCACCCTGTAACCTTGTATTCCTCTCTTCATATAGGACTTTCACCATCTCTGTCATGTCAAAGAAAGCCTTCCTAAAAGCCTTCTCATCCTCTGACATGCTATCATTTCCTCCTTCATGAGACATGCTTACTGGTGGAGATTGTGGCAACTGTTCCCTCCTTCTCCTTGCAACAACTAGAGAACTTGCACCCACAAGCTTTCCTTCTCCTCTCTTGAGCTTCAACCTTGTAAGAATTTAAACACTTGTAAAAAAATTAAATCCTCCTTGCACAAGTAAACCTAGTTCTATAATACCAACTTGATCTAAATGGGAAATTTAGTGTTTTTTGTGCTAAATTTCAATTCAAAATATAAACAAAGTGCTTCAGGATTATGAGGTAAATTACAAGTTAAACATGAGTTTTTTGTTGAAAATGCAACATGATGATGGAGCTTAGTGAAATGAAGTCGCCTTCACTAAGTGGGCCCGCAGGCTATTTTTGGCGCAAAGTCTATTTTTAGACATATGGATCATGGTCTATGAGTTGTAGGATGCTATTTATGGATGATTGGTCAAGTTGGTAAAAATAGATGGACCTCTATTTTTAGACATTGGGCGAAGTCTATTTTTAGACTGCCAGTCTAAAAATAGATCAGTCAAATATTATTATCCCTTAATAATATTTGGACTATAAACATTATCTTATCCTCTTGGAGCACTTCAGTTTGATGCTTGGATGTGGCACATGCAGCTGACAGAAGGAAATACGCTTTTTCTAAGGGTTAGTTGAGCTATTGCATGGTTGACTTCAGTTAGAACTCATGTGGCAGAGTTTGGTGGAGTTGATGAGACAGTTGGTGGAGTTGTGTTCGGTTTAACTTAGTTGAACTAGTTGTATTTAGTCTAACTGACAAATACACTAGTGATGAGAGGTGTGAATTAATTATTAATTAATTCACTAACTATTAACTCATAAGTCAACTAAAGAACACATTAGTTAACTGCAATGCATGGACAGTTCAGTGGAGACCAGTGTTGGAGGTGGGTGAAAGGGTGAGTGTACTATCAGTTGTGACTATTGGCTGTGCATGAGATTTGAACACACATTGATGGAGATTTCCAATGAGGATTGCGCAGTTGGAGCTAGTGGGATTCGAACTTGGATCTCATCATTACTCACTTGGATTGCGCAGTAGAGGCAGGCAAACTCGTGGAGGAGATTTGAACCCATGACTTGTTCAAATCTCAGTTAGTTTGTGTGTAACTTTTGGAGATAGTACTGAGTACTTGTGAGGAGTATTGTGCTATGATTGTTACATGTTCTCTATCATTATAATATACAGATAGTTGGGGGTTTTCAGCTATTGCTTTCCCCATTACATACTGTGTTGATATGTGTGCTTGATTATGTTTTAATGAGCGCATGCGACTGCTTTCTATTTCCGCATATTGATGATAAATTGTAGAAGAGGTTATGTATTATGCATGAAGCTTAAATAGTGTGTAATCAGGATAATCTCGGTGAACAATTCAGCAAATTATTCAAATTTCTAGATTTTTTAATGTGTTTTTAAGTGAATTTCTTGAGAAAATTAACATAAAAAACACTGAACAAAAGCATCTAACAAACATCAAGATCACCATAAACAGTAGCACAACAACACATGATGAAGGAGTTCACACCGCCAGGACTACATCTCCTTGGTCCAACTTCCAATGGCTTAGCCCTCTTCTATTATGCTCAAAAGTGTGATTACATGTGTTTACAATGCTCAAATAGATATAAAACCTATTCCATTAGATCCATAATGCCCAAAAAATCCCGCGTCGCCTCTTTGTACATCGAATTTGGTCAAAAATTGAGTAAGTTATAACTTCCCAAAGTTTTGGCACTAACCGCTCCACAAATCCTCAAAATTAGGCACCATCCTACAAATCCACTCGGAATTCTGCTAACCGAGCGCCAAATTGCCCAAAAACCGGGCGAAATTGTTGGAGCATTAATTTTTCCTCTAACGCCTTAATGCTGAATTCCAAACCATATGTATATGGTTTAAATAAAAAAATTTGTGGTTTTTCTGCTAACCGTCGACCTTAACATTTAAGTAGACACATGTCTGCGAGTGCTAGAGTTTATCGTTAGGTTACAATTAGTGTGGGGTGGGAGGGGGGGGGGGCACGAGGCTAGCCTCCCACCCATGGTCCTACCCCCAGGCAGTGACCAGGGATGGGGCTAGACCCCAACCCCCTCTCCCATGGAGGAAAACATATGACAATAAAACTATGTGGACAATGTTATATATCAAGTAAGAAATACATAGCCTATTGGTAATGGCTTGTGCTTGGTACTTGGAGATCACATGTTCAACCCCCACCCTCTCCGCTTGGACTATAACCACAATTTTGGTGGCCCTTAGGCTGCCACATGGCAGGCCTTGGCTGGGACACATGGCAACCTGTGATTGGCCACCTAGTTAACCAATCAAAAATTTGCCACAACAACTAATACAAACATGCCACTTGGCACAATATCATACGCCAAGGTAGACCATCATGTGCACAGTCATCTTGCCATGTAGGCATGCTCAATCAGCTATACAGACTGCTAACTAGGCTGTCCTGCATTTTTTTTAAATTTCTTGTTTGGCAAAGCGGACATAACGCGTTTTTGGGAGCATACGGTGTCGTTTTTCCGTGAAACGAGTTGCGACGGATTCAGAACAATGAGATATACGCAATTTTTCAAGTTGCACAACATTCCAACAACTTTAATTTTTGAGCATAATTTTGAGCACCTAATCAATGGTAAACCACGTTTATTTTAGTGTTTATAGTATTTATGTTGGGGTTTATATACCTAGGGTTTATAATATTAATCCCTTGTGCTTAATATTATTCCCTTTGGTTTTTATCCCTTGTGTCTTTAGTATTAATCTGTTCATTTTATTATTCCCTTGGGTTTATAAGATCAATTTGTTGCATTTATTAATCTAAGGGTTCATATTCCTAGGGTGTAATATGATTCGTAGGGTTTATAATTTTAATCCTTAGGTTTAATATAAATCCCTTGGGTTTATACTCATGGTGAAGCATGGTTAACCATCGTCCAACGTCACATTATGACAAAGATTTTCTGAATATGAAAATCAACCATGGCCAAACGTCACATTATGAAAAGGATTGTCTTTATATGAAAATCAATCATTCTCAACCATGGTCAACTGATTTCCAACATCGCATTGTGACAAATATTTCCTCAATATGAAAATGAACCATGGTCGACCTTGTTTATTTTAGTGTTTATATACCTTGGGTTTATAATATTAATCCATTGGGTTTAATATTATTCTATTGGATTTATAATACATTGGGGTTTTATAATTAATCCCTTGAGTTTATTAAAATGAGGATTCATATTCTTAGGGTATAATATTATTTGTAGGGTTTATAATATTAATCATGGGGTTTAATATAAATCCATTGATTTTACAATCATGTTCAACCATGGTCTAATACCACATTTTGATAAAGATTGTCTCAATATAAAAATAAACCATGGTCCAATGTCGCGTTGTGACAAAAATTGTCTCAAAATGAAATTCAACCAAGGTCAACCATGGTCAAGCATGGTCCAACGTGACATTGTGACAAAGATTGTCTTAATATGAAAATCAACCATCTTCAACCATTGTCAATCATGGTCAACCATGGTCCAATGTCACAATGTCTGGCAATGAGTGTCTCAATATGAAAATCAACCATGGTCAACCATTCTCTGATGCTACATTGCAACAAATAATGTCTCAATATGAAAATCGTCCATGGTAAACCATGGTCATTTGTGTTTCTCTAAGGGTTTATATACCTTTAGATAGATACTATATATATCCCTTGGGTTTATAATCATGGTCAACCATGGTCCAATGTTACATTGTGATAAAGATTTTCTCAATATGAAAATCAACCATTGTCAACCATGTTTATTTTAGAGTTTATAATATTTATCTTAGGCTTTATATGCCTTGGGTTTATAATATTAATTCCTTTGGTTTAATATTTTTCCCTTGTTTCCTTGGATTTAATATTATACCTGGATTAATATATACCTAGGGTTTATAATATTATAAACCCTAGGTAGATAAATATTAACACTTGATTAATATTAATATGTTGGATTAATATCAAGATAAATGATTAATATTATAAACCCTACGTTTATAAAGATAGTAAATAAAAATAGTAATAATGTGATATTATTATTGAAATAACTATATTTGTATTGATATTATTATATAAATAATTTTATAATATGATATTATTATATAAATAATTTATAATAATAAATATTTAATTATACTAGTTATTAATGTGATATTTATAATAGATTTTTATGTGGTATAACCATAATAATAATATCTATATTTTTTATAATAGTTTTTTATTATTATAATTATTTATATTTACTATTATTATTATATATATATGTATGAATATCAATATTAATATTATATTTATACCATTAACGTCTATCAACGTTTTTCAACCGCAATTTATTAATGTGGTTGATATATGTATATTGGCGTATATCAATTGTGTTGAGAGAAATTTTACCATGCAATATGGGGAGATGTTATATACAATTACATAGATTAAAAATAAATTAAATATAAATCTATTAAGTATTGAGAAGGGTCAAGTTGTAGAAATATTTTTTTGAATATAAAACTTGAGGAAAATTTTGCATCTTGAGAGATTTTATCCCTTTAGGCACTTGGTTTGGGTTATTATTATTATTATCTTCTAAGAAGAATCAAATATTTTTAGGTGCAAACTTATTTTTGAGTGTAAAACCATGTGGATAGTTAGGATCCCAATTGTCAAGAAACGGTTAGAATTAGTGGTCCAAGAAAGGACAGGGACACAAAAAAAGAAAAATGCTTCATCCCGAGGAGTGATTTCCCTACTAGGAGAATAATATTGAATAGAGAGAAATGCCATGAGTGGAATATGTTTTCGTGAAAAACATTACTAGAGAGAAAGACAATATAGAAATAAGAATGAGGTGTCATTGGGAGATAAATATTGGACCTATATAGAAAAATAATTCAACTCGGTTTTAGCATGACGCTTCTAGGGCTTGAGGAGGTGAATAGTGAAAATAACTGATTGTTTCTTGATATAAAAGGAGCCTAAAGCTCAGGGGACATTTTTAGGACAATAGTTCATCAATTGGGAGGAGTGTGGTAACTCCTATTGCATTTTAAAAAATTCAGATAAGTATTTGGGTTTTTTTTGTTTTGTGCTAAGTATACGAGTTTCATGATTTTCTTACGATTGTAAGTAGAAAAGAAGGAAATAAATTTTTTATTAATGGGTCGTCTAAATAAAGAGAATTATTTTATGGCATAACTAATTTAGGGAATGATTTGTAAATAATATTTATTATTGGTACTATAGAATTTGTTGTGTATGAATGATTTATAGTCTCAATTGTTTTATGATAATAATATTTGTGAAAAAGGATGTGTCTGTTCATGCACACACACTCAAAGAGGGTTAGAAGGTTGAGAAAACATTAAAATTATTAATTTTATTTTCCTGAACACCTACAGTCCCTAAGTGATGGGTTCTCTCTTGAGGAAAACTGATGAGGAAACCCAGGAACAAGAGCCCAACATCAACTCCATCAACTCCTCTTAGTATATAGAGAGTTATTTTACTTAATATAAAACAAAAGGAATGCATATAGCACTGTTGGAATGAATTTTAGAATACATTTGTGTACATAAATAGAAAATATTACCATACAACCATAACAATGTATACTAGTTTTCAAATAAAACTACATATTATAATATGTAAATAAAAAGAGTGTACAAAATACTCATACAAGGTTAGCATGCATACAGGCTGGCAACAAGATAAAGGATTTTCGTGCCAACCTATAAATGCATGCAACCCTTGTCTATTTAGTAATAAAATAGAATGACTCTATGATATATATATATATCTTTAAAGTTACACAATTATATGATACAAAGAGGCAAGGTTGTAAAACCATCATCAATAATCCTAAATTAAAAGGAAAAGATGAAAGTATTATTTCCAAGTCATTTTGAAGACAGACTCTTTACTATATTCATATATAATAGAGGAAGCAAATTACTACATAAATTCCATATTTAGAGTTTAAAAAATATATACATCAGAATTCAGGTTGTTTTTCCTTACGGTCACAACTAAACCAAAAGAGATATTGAAATGTTTAAGGGAAAAGAAACACTTAATAAATAGGTTTGAATTATATTGTTCAGGCTACAAACATTTAACCCTGTGCCAATATGAAAATAAAAAAAATTAAATAATTGAGGGTAGTAGCCCTTTCGGCTACTTGAAATTTTTTCAACAAAAGTTAATATAGAAATGGCTAAGGCTTAGCATGATGTTGTTACAAATACGAGAAGGTTAAATTTATCTAGACCGACTTAGCCTAGCTAGTGAGTGTAATCTTTCAAAATAAAACCTGCAACAAAGACATTGTGTGAGAATTAAGTACCTAGAATCTGTCGGTAGGTAAAAGAACAAACCCGTGATATATTCCTTCCCATTTAGCTTCCAAGCATTAGAATGGAACAAACCTACAACATCATTGTTATTACCAACAATAGCTTAAGAAGAAGGAAAAACACAAAAACAATTTTAAGGAAAAATGTTAAAAGGGTATGAATTGAAGGTTACTTGGAAGTAGACATGACGAAATCCTCACTCTTGTCACAACACAACAAGAGTTTTACTTAGTAAACCTTGCTGGAAAAAGGAAGAAACTTCATCGAAAAATGAATGAGAAATATTAAGGCTAATGAGGTTTTATGAACACAAATGAATATACCTAAATAACATGGGAGAGAGTGAAATTGAAGCCATGAAACCTTGCAGAAAAATGATATGATAGATCCAAGAAAAGAAAAATCCCTACAAAGACAAAGAAATAGAAGTTAAATTAAACTAATTTGGAATTTTAAACCAAAAAAAGCTAGTAAAATTAGTAACTTAAGGAGAAATTATGAAGGAAAACAAATGATGTAAGAAAAGAACATAAGAAAGGACCCAAAAGGAAAATTCTAACCACTAACTAGTAGTATAAGAGATTTTCGATGTTTGTACCAACCAACATAGCAAAAAGAGAAGAAACCTTCATTTCTAACAAAAAAAACTACCACAATAATATGTTCAGACTGATAGAAAAACCCCGGTAACATGAATTCCTTAGATTTGTAGAGCTTCAATCTCAAGAACCAAACATGCAAATGATGGAGCAACAAAAGAGGGAGAGGAGAGTAGTTACCCTAACTTACAATCACAATGATAACTATGGTACTTGTCAAAAGAAGGCACTCATAAAAAACTTATATAGCAAAATGATCCAGAAATACAAATGGGTATGGTATACTAGCCTAGAGATATGTTAAACCAAATCTTTGTTTGCACCTCTAGAAATTTGATCCTCTAGTAACTTGACAAATCCACGTGTAAGATGGATCTAAATAGGTTTAAATTATCTAAAATATTGTAACTTTATTTTACATTTAAATTATTCTTCATTTGTTTTCCTCATTTATTCTATAAATTATAATTTACAAATTTGAATAGTTTAAGGTCAATAAAATTATACAACCATATCATACACTCATATTTCTCATAATAATCTTAAATTTTCATATATTTTAAATACTTCTTATTTTTTATATTGATAACATTTACCTCACACAAACACATTTTAATATATATTTATATAATTTATCCTAACATTATTTTCCATTAAAAATATTATTATCATTTACCCCGTATATATATATATATATATATATATATATTTTTTTTTTTCCTCCATATATTTGAAATACTTTTTAAATTTTACTTGATAAATTTTACCTCAGACAAAAACCTTTTAACTATAATATCAATTTAAATAATCTATATATGTGAGATACTTGTTAATTTTTGCTTGAATAAATTTAATCTTATGCAAAAGCATTTCAATTATCATATCAATTTAAGTTATTTATATTTTAGAAATATTTATTGTTTTTTACTTTAAGAAAATTTAACTCGCATAAAAACATTTTTAACTATTATATCAATTTACTTAATTTATATATTTGAAATACAAATTATCATTTACCTCAAACATGTTTTAACTGATGTCAATTTAAGTAATTTTTGTAGGCAACATTTTAGTTTTGTAAGTATTCCAATTTCATGAACATTTAATAAGAGTTGACTATGTTTATTCAATTTCCAAATAATCTTATATGATTTTTTCCATTACATATAAAAATCTAATTTAATATTTCTGTAGGAATGAAGTGTTGGTAACTCTTTTTTTTCACAGAGAAAAAGTTCGTAACCTTTCAAATTAATGATCAGCTACATGTTACATAATGCTGTAGTGTAAAACTACTGTTCAATCCAACATCAAAAAACAGTCGGCCACACAATCAAAAAACTGTAGGCATACAGTCCTGAAACATGAATCATCAGTATGAAACAAAGCATAGCAAGTTCGGTGCATAACTTACTAACTCTAGTAGAAACAAAAAGATGATATAAATACATGCTGAATATATGAAAAGGGGCGTAATAAGCAAATATCCCCCGTAATATCAGTACTGCTACAAGACCAAAATAGGAGGAGCCTCCTCAATAAAAGGCCGGTGATAGTATCTGTAGATCTGTCCAGCATTATGTTCAGTGATGTGCCAGGTACCCCAAGTCAGCTCCGAAGCTTCCTTGGACAGTTGATCAGCATTGGTAACTCTTATAAGTGAGTGAGTTTGATTTCCTTGTGAATAGAAAAATTTAGAGAAATAATTTTATACCAAAATTTACAGAGAACTAATTTTATTTCATCACAATAGGTTATAGATTATATAATTTAAGAAGTTTTGAATAACAATCATATTTTAATTGAAGATTTAGGCACTGATCTTTCATTTTCTTGGGAAAAAATTGTAATTTTATTAATGAAAATAAAATTACATGTTACATTAGCCGATAATTGACCAATAACCAGGCCAGGAGTGGTATTCCAAAATCAAACAAAATGTTAGTAAAAATACATTTACAGAGAAAATTCAAGTTTTTCTCCCTTTTTTCTTTTCTACCTTGGGCCATTCACCTTGTGGTGGTGTGGATGAGACAAGGGTGAGTTGATTTTTTTCTATGTGTCCCATTATCCTTGTCTGAGTTTGAAGTATATGATAAATGATGAGGTCTCTTAATCGCTCTGTTGTCCATATCCATTTGCTCTTTTGCATGCCTTTCCAGAGCCTTTTGTAAGTCAAATGGATCATATGATTTAGTCCTTGGTGCTACTAGTTCTGTCCCTAGTTGTTAGTTCTCTTTGGGAGTGGGTTCTTCCACTTCTTCTATTACATCTTCCTCTCGATCACATGGGGGAAATTGCCATCTTTTTGGTACCTTTCCATTTTTTTTCTTTTTCTGGTTTTCCCTTTTTGTGTCTGGGCATTTATTTTTTAGATGTTCGGTCTGCCTACAAATTATACATCTGAATGTAGTGTTTTACTAATACAAATGTTGTGTCCAATTTTTTTGTTTGTGCAATAACTGAATGCGTTCTAGTAATCTTTTGCTGAGATCAACTTCCACACAGATTCGTGCGAAAGTGTAGATCCGCTCCTCTAAGTGTTGTGTATCCTTTTTGATATATCTCCCAATGATATTTCCAATGGCTATGGCTGTTAGCACACATTCATTCTAGAAATGCATAGGGAGGTTGTGTAATCGGACCCACACCGATATTTTTGAAATAGACATAGTATTAGCATCAAAATCCAGAAACCATGGTGTTATGAAGAGTCCCGTTGAACCCCAGAACCGGTCTGTCATGGAGTATAGTGTCTTTGAATTTCAATGTTGAAAATTTGATAATAAAGAATCCTTTCGAGCATAGATGGATTTTGCAATCCATGGTCCAAGTTGTGAAAATATAGTGGAAGAGCTCCATAGGTTTGAGCCAGAAACCGTTGAATCGACATATGATGGCTTGTGCTTCATATGTAGTGCAATGATCATCTATCTATCTCTAGCACGTCTATGGCCAGTTCTAGTATTTGGTTCAGTTTCTTTACTTTGTATGGGCTTAGGCACTTCCCGCTCATTCTGTAGGTGAATTTTCTATGCTTTCCCCTTCATGATGTTCTTGTAAGAGAAAAATACTTTGGTCGGTTGTTCCTGATTTGAGTTGTTGCTACCCCCGACTCCCCCTAGGCCTTTGGATCTTCCCTATTCCATGGCGGCTCCAACTCTCAACCTCAGGTTGAGTATTATAGTGGAGCCTGAGAAAATATGGTACTCCTTGATTAACCTGTAATCTCTTAAAAATTTTCTGCCATTGATAAGAGATTTTTGATGTATAGGATATCATATCTTATGAAAAATGCTCTCTTTCAGATACCCTACCCTTAGTGTTATGTGTTTCTCTTTTGGGTTACTAATAAAAACTTGAAAATAGCTTCGTAATACCTGTAGATTGTTTTTCGGTATCCTTTGGTTGTCATGTCTCTGCGCATTTGTGTTTTGTTTGGTTCTGTGAATCCTTGGCGACAGCTGGTCGATTCCTCCAACAGTAACCGCCAATACCAGGGGGCCCAGGGAAGGTAAGTTCGATTGATACTATGGCCTATTCCAAATCGGGGTCCTATCCATTCTTCCTGGTGCAGTAGCTCCGGTACTGTGGGGTGCCATTTGATGTGCGGGTGCTGTGGTATGCCGCACTGTACCGACTGATGCGTGGGGTAAGGCAGAACGAGGGTGCGTCTAGCCCACTCAATACATTATTACGCCTCCGCATAGCTGATGAATTGTTGAAATATTAAAGGCACCTGCGTGCCCTGAGCAGGTAGAAACAAAGTACAAAGGGGCAGCAAAGAGCTTGCGTGCACAACATTGTGCATTCAAGAGGAATGGAGAAAAACAGTAAGGAGGAATTAAATGTATATGGGCATCAACCACCATTGCAGAGGAGAATTTATGTTTGTATGGGCGTAGCTGCATTTGCAGAAGGATTGAAGAATTTCGTGGTTCAAAAACACGCAACAACAGAGTTTTAACGAAACGGTATTTTCGTGCTTTTAAGCCCTCAACAACTAAATATGAAGAATTTTGTTTAAACACGCAAAGTCCTTTTAAGTTTTGAATGAGACACGTCATAGTGGTCCCCACCACTTCATTGCCGATTGCAATCACAAGTTTTATTGTAAGTTTCTTGTTGATATGAAGTGTTCCGATGCAATGCGATGTGGTCCCACCATAATCACAATCACACATCGCAAAGGAACGTTGTAATTTTACGCCATCGCAATGTGTTATCTCCGATTGAAATTTGCGACGTGATGCAATGCGGTCCCACCACAATCGCATATCGCAATCGCCAATTCCAAATTCCATCCGCCATATGTTATGATTCATTGTAATGTTTGCGATATGATTGTCGCAATCGCAATCGCAACATCCAAAATGTGTTTTCCGCCTATTGCATATGATTTCCACTGATGCGATCACCAATGTCACTAATTGTACATCGCACATTGCTAATCGCAAATCACAAATTTCAAGTTCAAAGTTCATTCCGCCAAGTTTTTTGTTTCGCCGATCGTCGATTGCGATGTGGGCTCCACTCGTACATCGTGCCAAAGAAAATTTTAGGTTAAATTTTATGTTTCGACAGTGTATTTTTATTATTTTTTGTTTTATGTTTTTTACACTGCGCTATATAAAAAGTGAAAAAGCCCATAGGCTTATAGTATTGCATTGTAGCGTGTAAATTTAGTGTTGTATTACTGTGTAAGCCTGAAGGCAGAAAAAAAACACAGTAAAGACCAGAGAGCATTGTTTTGTGTGTTTAGAGAGACAAAGAGAAGTTTGTTTTGAGAGCACTGCGTCTGTAGTAGTCTTAATCATATTTTGTAAATTCCTGAGAGGAGGAAGAAATCTATCATTTTGTAATAGCTTTTGTTTGTGAATGAAATAGAAAAGTTTTATTTTGCAATCTCTGTCTAGTTATTCTCTGTGTTAGAAGGAGAGTATTATTCTCTCAGTACTTTGTTATGGAATTATCATAAATTCCAACTTGGTATCAGAGCTTATCCAGGCTCTTTGAAGGTGCGAAAGAAGAAGACTTGTTGCAGCAGTTCTCTAGCAGCGTGAAGGCTCAGCAGAAGATTAAAGTCCAAGTATTTCTATAAAAAAACAGAGTTGTTTTTTTGTTTAAAAGAGTAGTCCTCAGAGACAGAGTTTGTCTTTTAAAGAAGGAAAGACAGTTTATTTGAAAAACACAGTCAAGTTTAGTTCAAAGTTCAGTTAGTAAGCAATGGCTGGACCAAGCACCAGTATGAGTATTGGAAATGCTCAGCTTCCACAATTTAATGGGAAGAACTATGATTATTAGGCCATTACCATGAGAGCCCTGTTTGCCTCGCAATGCTTATGGGAATTTGTAGAAGATGGTTTTGATGAACCAGTTGATGAGCAGGCCTTTAATGCCTTAACTCAGGTAGAGAAGGATTTATTGAAGAGCAATATGAAGAAGGAATCTAAATCCCTCTTCTATTTGTATCAAGCAGTACATGAAAGTGTGTTTCCAAGGATAGCAGCAGCTAAGAGATCCAAGGATGCATGGGAAACTCTTAAGATAGCCTATCAAGGTGTGGAGAAAGTGAAGACAACAAAACTACAATTGATAAGGAGAGATTTTGAAACTCTCTGTATGAAAGAGTCTGATAACATAGACTCATTCTTCACACATGTGATTGGGATGGTCACACAGATAAGGTCCCATGGAGAAACACTTGAAGAAAGAAGGATTGTGGAGAAAATATTGAGGAGTCTACCCTCAAGGTTTGATGTTATTGTTACCACTATTGAAGAGACTAAGGATCTCTCAAATTTCACAGTGGATGAACTTCATGCATTGCTAATGACTCATGAACAAATATTGGAAAGATCAGTAAACCCATCTCTAGAGCATGCCTTCAAGACCCAGATGCCTTTTGGAAGAGGAAGAGGTCAAGGCAGAGGAAGAGGAAGAGGCAAAAGCCAAAACAAAGGAGGAAGGAACAACCCTTCACATTCACATGGAAGGAGCAACAATCAGAATCAAAGCCACGACCAATGCAACAACCAACAAGGTGGACACCAACATGCTCATGGACAAAGGTATGACAAATCCAATGTCCAATGTCATTATTGCAAGATATATGGGCACTATGCCAATTAATGTAGGAAAAATAAAAATGACATGAATAATAGGCAGAATGATAATGTAGCAAGAGAAGAAAAGAACCCAAAGAATGTGCTGTTAACATGTAATGTAGCAGAAGATAGACAAGATGATGTATGGTTCTTAGATTCAGGCTGTAGTAATCACATGACTGGAAACATAACAATGTTTTCCAATCTTGATGAAGAAGTTAAATCAGAAGTAACCACAGGAACTGATACTAAGATTTCTGTCAAGGGAAAAGGCAGAGTTAGTATCTGTGCAAGATGTAGAAATTTGCTGAATAATGAAGATTTATCCATCGAGATTATCCTGAACATATATCAATTCGAATTCATATGCAACACATAATCTCTTCCACTAAGATCATCACACATGCGGAAATAAAACAAGCGGTATGCGATAAAAAAAAATCATCAAAACATCACACACATTACACAGTATGTATGGGGAAAGCTTATAGCTGAAAACCCCTCAGCTATTCTGTATATTATAATGGAGAAAACATGTAATAGTACATAGCACAATACTCCTCACAAGTACTCAGTACTATCTAGTTAAGTTACACACAAACTAGCTTGGTTTTGAACAAGTCACAAGTTCAAAACACATCCACTAATTGCCTGCCTCTATTGCGCAATCAAGGCTGGTCTAATGAGAGATCCAAGGTTCGAATCTCCTTGGCTTGACAACGCAATCATCATGGGAAATTCCTCCAAGTGTGGTGCAAATATCATACACAACTTATGTCACAACTGATAGCTAACTCAACCCTTTCATCTACCTCTTTCACTGGTCTCCACTGAACTGTCCATGCACTGTAGTGAACTGATGTATTCTTGAGTTGAATAATGAGTTAATAATTAGTGAATTAAATAATATTTAATTTACTCCACTCATTACTAGTTGATTAGCTAGTTAAACTAATCTCAACTAGTTCAACTAAGTTAAACCGAACACAACTCCACCAAATGTCTCATCAACTCCACCAAACTTCTGCCACTGAAGTCCTAACTGAATTCAACCATGCATGAGCTCACCAAACCCCTAGGAATAGCATAATTCCTCTGTCAGATGCATGAGCCACTTCTGTAGCTCGAACTGAAGTGCTCCAAGAGAGTAAACTGAAGTTTAGAGTCCAAATATTATTAAGGGTAAATAATATTTGACTTTCTATTTTTAGGATAGGCAGTCTAAAAATAGACTTCGACCTAAATGTCTAAAAATAGAGGTCCATCTATTTTTACCAACATGACCAATACTCCAAGAATATCATACTGCAACTCCCAGACCATGCTCCATATGTCTAAAAATAGACATAGTCTAAAAATAGACTTTGCGCCAAAAATAGCCTGCGGGCCCACTTAGTGAAGGCGACTTCATTTCACTAAGCTCCATCATCTTGCTGCATTTTCAACACAAGAAATGGAGAGAAAAAAATTGTGCCAAATGTACACTATGTTCCTAGCTTGAAGTGTAATCTTTTGAGCATTGGGAAGCTCATAAACAAAGGTTACAAAGTATTGTTCAAGAATGATGTGTGCACAATAATGGATATACCTCCAAGCAAGAAGATCATTGCTGAAATACAAATGACCAACAATAGAATGTTTCCACTCAAGCTCAACACTGACTTGAAGGGAAAAGGAAAGAATGTAGCAGCTGTAACTCAAGAGGTCTTTCAAAAGGAAGTGAAAGATGAGAACTGGTTATGGAACTTGAGATTTGGACATGTCAATTTCGAAGGATTAAATTTTTTGCACAAAAAAGGAATGGTAAGATTTTTACCATTGATTGAGAAACCGGATAGCCTATGTGAAGGCTGCATCTTGGGTAAACAACACATAGAAAAATTTCCATCAGGAAAGAGCATAAGGGTGAAAGCACCCTTAGAAATCATTCATTCAGATTTATGTGGGCCAATGCAAACAACATCAGTTTTAGGCAGCAATTACATGCTGACCTTCATTGATGATTTCACAAGGAAAGTATGGGTTTATTTTCTGAAATATAAGAGTGAAGTCTTTGAGAAATTTTGCCACTTTAAAGCTCTAGTAGAGAAACAAAGTGGGTAGCATATCAAAGTTCTTAGAACTAATAGAGGAGGTGAGTACATCTCAAAAGAGTTCTTGCATTTTTGTAGAGAAAATGACATACACAAACAATTTACTACAAGGTACACACTGTAGCAAAATGGAGTTGCTGAAAGGAAGAATCAAACCATAATGGAAATGGTGAGAAGTATGTTGAAGGAAAAACACTTGCCAAATGAGTATTGGGCATGTTACACCATTTTTTGGTCATCTAACCTATTATCATTAGATGGACCCAAGTACACCATGTAAGACCAATTTTACCCTAAGTAAAATTGCCTTCACTATGTTAAATAACTTAATAAACGACATTTATTAGGTTATTTATGGTCTAAACAGGAAACCCCAAAAGGAAATATTAAATAAATATACATTTGTTTGATTTTCCTCAAAGAATAATTAGTTAAACAATAGTTTAATAAATATTTATAGTTATATTTAACCCAAAAACAAGGAAATTAATCAGATAAATCATTATTTATCTTATTATTTTCTAAGAATAATTGTTTAAATCTTATTTAAATAATATTCTTTGTTAAATATGACTAATTCACCCTTAAATGATTAAATAAATCATTATTTATTTGATTATTACTCAACCACATCCTTAAAATAATTAAATAAATCATTATTTATTTGATTATATCTCAACCATTTCCTTAAAAGGATAAATAAATCATTTATTTATTTATTCTTCACTAATCAAGGGATTTTGACCCAAGTCAAAGTCCCTTTCCCTCCAACAAATAATAATAAAATATTCCATAGAGGTGGATCTAGATTTGGTTAGCATTATTTTAATCATGCACCAAGATCTAGAATGACCCAATATTTTGTTATAAATAGGAGGGTTTTCCCCATCATTCTTCACCTTTTGTTGCATACTAGATCATAGGATCTATACTTCGTCCACATTTTCCATCTTCTTGTGTGACTCTCATTGAGCTCTGTGCTGCATTGGGTTTTCTACACCAACAAGAGAGAGAAATCTTAGATCTGAAGTGCTGAGGACTTCCAAGAACCCATCCCACTGAGGAGAATTGGATACGCCTTCTTGTTTTCCTCCCAGGTGCCCAATTAATACAAAATTCTTTCAAAAATTGTTCTTGTCTTGTCTATTGGTATATGGAGCAAACCCTTGTTTTTACTGCTTAATGTCTTTCCATGCATAGATCTGGTTTTTTGCAGCTCTTTTCTTGTTCAACTAACCGCAGATCTGAAGATATTGGCAACCACTTTTGTTGTTAGGGCTATTAGTTATGCGTAGCTAAAGTGGTCCTTTTTTGTACACTTCGACAAAGGATTCATACTAACAGGGCAGAAGCTACAAATTGTGCAGCATACATCTTGAATAGATGCCCAACAAAAGCTGTAATGAACAGAGTTCCAGAAGAAGAGTGGAGTGGCAGAAAACAGGGAGTCACTCACATGAGAGTTTTTGGATGTGTGGCATATGCACACATTCCAAATCAGTTAAGAAAGAAGTTGGACAGTAATGGGGAGAAGTGCATCTTCCTTGGATATTGTGAAGAATCCAAAGGATATAGATTATATAACCCATCCATAAAGAAATTTGTGATAAGCAAAGATGTTCAGTTCATTGAAGAGGAAGCATGGGATGGAAGCATTGAGAAAATAGTCAATGTTAAAAGTTGTTTGTCTCATGATGAAGATGAGGAAAATGTGACTGAAAATGACACCTCATCGGTAGCATAACCTCCACCAACACAAGGACAGCAAGGGACACCTCAAGCAGGAGTAAGAACACCCTTGAGAAGGAATGAGAGTGCTTCTCCAAGCGCACCACATGGAGCAGATTTGAGTGCTTTTTCAAGCACAAGTACACCAAATGAAAGAGGAACCAGATTCAGAAATATTAATGAGATTTATGAACAGGAAGTGGCAAATGAAGGTATGAACTCCTTATTTTCTTTGTATTGTCATGTTGATGATCCTATTCATTTTGAAGATGCCATAAAAGATAGAAAATGGATAGAAGCTATGGATGATGAAATTAATGCCATAGAGAAGAATAAAACATGGGAGTTGGTTGATCTCCCAGAAGGTAAAGCAGTTATTGGAGTAAAGTGGGTTTACAAGACCAAAAGCAATGCTGAAGGTATGATAGAAAGACACAAGGCCAAACTTTTTGTCAAGGGATATAAGCAGTAGCATGGAAGAGACTATGAAGAAAATTTTGCACCAGTTGCAAGAATGGAAACAGTAAGAGTAGTGCTGTCCATAACAGCACAAAACAAATGGAAAGTATACCAAATGGATGTAAAATCAGCATTTCTAAATGGAGTTGTAATGGAAGAGGTATTTGTTGAAAAACCTCTAGGCTATGAGAAAAAGGGCCAAGAACATAAAGCATGCAGATTGAAGAAAGCTCTTTATGGGCTAAAGCAAGCACCAAGAGCATGGTATAGTAGGATAGATTCCTATCTACTGGAAAATGGGTTTGAAAAATGTGACGGAGAACCCACATTATACATCAAAGAAAAAGATGTTAAGATGCTCATTGTTGTGTTATATGTTGATGATGTGATACTCACAGGTAATGATGATTACCTCAGTGAAAATTTTAAAATAGTCATGAAAGAAGAATTTGAAATGATTGACATGGGATTGTTGAGATAATTCTTAGGAATAGAAGTAGAATAGAGTGAAAATGGGATTTTTATCTCACAAGAAAAGTATGTTAATGAAGTTTTAGAAATATTTAATATGCAGGAGTGCAAAGCAGCAATTACGCCCACAGTAATGGGATTAAAATTGAGTGAAGATAACAGCAGCAAGGATCTTGATCCTAGTTTGTATAAAAGCATAGTTAGCAGCCTCATGTATTTGACTGCAACTAGGCCAGATATTATGCATGCTGTTAGTTTGATCTCCAAATTTATGGTAAGGCCAAAAGAAACACATTGGCAAGCAGCGAAGATAATTTTGAGGTATGTGAAAGGAACTAAAAGGTATGGGATTTTATATTCTACTTCAGAAAATTCACAGTTAATTGGTTACACTGACAGTGATTGGGCTGGAAGTGTAGATGATCGGAAAAGTACATCTGGTTATGTTTTTCATATGGGTTCAGGAGCCATTTCATGGGCTTCTAAGAAATAGCCTATTGTAGCATTATCTACAGTAGAGGCAAAGTATGTGGCAGCTACAGCAGCAGCGTGTCAAGTAGTTTGGATGAGAAGAAAGTTGAGGAATTTGTATCAAGAACAGGTAAAGGGCACAGTGATATATTATGACAATAGCTCAGCTATTGCATTATCAAAGAATTTTGTGTTTCACAAGAGAACGAAGCACATAGATGCCAAGTTTCACTACATCAGAGAATTGGTGAACAATGGAGAAATTGTTTTAAAACATTGTAGAATAGAGGAGAAATATGCAGATATTTTGACAAAGCCATTGGGGCAAAAGAGTTTTGAATATTTAAGAAAATTCTTGGGTATGACTGATAACCCAGCAACTGACTTTAAGGGGGAGTGTTGAAATATTAAAGTCACCTGCGTGCCCTGAGCAGGTAGAAACAGAGTACAAAGGGGCAGTAGAGAGCTTGCATGCACAACACTGTGCATTCAAGAGGAATGGAGAAAAAAAGTAAAGAGGAATTAAATAATATGGGCAGCAGCCACCATTGCAGAGGAGAATTTATGTTTGTATGGGCGTAGCTGCATTTGCAGAAGGATTGAAGACTTTCATGGTTCAAAACCACGCAACAACAGAGTTTTAATGAAAACAGTCTTTTCAGGCTTTTAAGCCCTTAACAACCAAATATGAAGAATTTTGTTTAAACACGCAAAGTCCTTTTAAGTTTTGAATGATACACGTCATAGTGGTCCCCACCACTTCATTGCCGATCGTAATCGCAAGTTTTATTGTAAGTGTCTTGTTGATATGAAGTGTTCCAATGCGATGCGATGTGGTCCCACCACAATCGCAATCACACATCGCAAAGGAACGTTGTAATTTTCCGCCATCGCAATGTGTTATCGTCGATTGAAAGTTGCGATGCGATGCGATGTGGTCCCACCACAATCGCATATCGCAATCGCCAATTCCAAATGCCATCTGCCATATGTTATGATTCATTGTAATGTTTGCGATGCGATTGTCACAATCACAATCGCAACATCCAAAATGTGTTTTCCGCCTACCGCATATGATTTCCGCCGATGTGATTGCCGATGTCGCTAATCGCACATCGCACATCGCTAATTTCAAATCGCAAATCGCAAGTTCAAAGTTCATTCCGCCAAGTTTTTTGTTTCGCCGATCGCCGATTGCGATGTGGGCACCACTCGTACATCGCGCCAAAGAAAATTTTAGGTTAAAGTTTATGTTTTGGCAGTGTATTTTTATTATTTTTTGTTTTATGTTTTTTACACTACGCTATATAAAAAGAGAAAAAGCCCGTAGGCTTATAGTATTGCATTGTAGCATGTAACTTTAGTGTTGTATTACTGTGTAAGCCCGAAGGCAGAAAAAAACACAGTAAAGACCAGAGAGCACTGTTTTGTGCGTTTAGAGAGACAAAGAGAAGTTTGTTTTGAGAGCACTGCGTCTGTAGCAGTCTTAATCATATTTTGTAAATCCCTCAGGGGAGGAAGAAATCTATTATTTTGTAATATATTTTTTTTGTTAATGAAATAGAAAAGTTTTATTCTGCAATCTCTGTCCAGTTATTCTCTGTGTTAGAAGGAGAGTATTATTCTCTCAATCCTTTGTTCTGGAATTATCAGAAATTCCAACTTGAATGTCCCAAACTCTTGTCGTGCACATGCTGCCCGCATCTGCAGGAAATGACAGGGGTCAGGTCAACTCCTCCGCCGCCACCCATGGAGTGCCGCAACCAATCCTAAACCACAACGCAGTGCAGTCCATTCCTTACGAGCCGAGGGTTTATGTGGAACATCCTCCGCAATTTTTTTTCTCGTTGTTGCCTCCTGTGTTCTCCCCTACTGAGGGTCTGAGGGTCAACAAGTGCTAGGAATCCTCCAACTGTATATCTAGGATGTCCTCGCTCCACGAAACAAGCCTTTCTACTTCCAAATTCGACAACCCCGTGAAGGTCATGGAAACCATACCATGGTTGTACCACCTGTTAGGCGTGTGCTTGCGAGAGGTGGCTGCGATGGGGGCTTGAAACCCTAAGGGCGGAAAACCTAACTCCTGCACTCTCCATTCTCATTCCAGACCTCTATTGGATCCTTCCTATATCTTATTGATCAATCACAGATAACATACCAATGAAATAATAGTCAATACTGACATTGATCTTTCTTAGCTAAAATGACTTTATATTTTTTTATTTTTACAAATTTTTTTTTTTACTTTATTTCTTTTCGTGATATAATTGTACATGTGTTTTTATTTATTTTATTTATTTTTATTTTTTATTTTTTTAAATTTTTTTATAAAGTTTAATTGAACCAACATAATTAATATTATTCTTTATTTTTTAATAATTAAATGACCACATATTCTTCATATACTAGGTTTTAAAGTGTCTCTCAAAATAAGAAAATATATAATATTATAAATAGACTTGTTTTTAATGGGTTTTTTTGAAAAGTTTGTTTTTCAGATCTAATTTGTCTAAAATTTGGCAAGAATTTATTGAAATCACAAGTTTTATGGGTAAACTCTGCACAATTGAAGTGCCGGAAGGATTTTTCAGAGCGTTGAATCTATATATGCATTAAAAAACCAGTGTAAATAACACAAATCAAGATTTCACCACAAAATTTTCAGCCAAATTCCAGGCATAAAATTCACCCGAAACTCCAAATAATCACATTAAAATCCAAATAATCACATTAAAAACAATATGGCATTAGATTTAAAAAATATGCTTTATTCAAAGTAAAAGTAAAAGTTAATTAGTGAATGAATATGTGTAACTCAACTCTATGTGTAAGTCAAATGGTAGTCAACTCTATTTCTAGTTTTTTTTTTAATCACTTATTTTAAATGTTTTTCTTTGAAGTGACAAGGATGGCTCTAAGGCAGTTAATCTCTGACTTGAGTCGGAGTTCGAGCAGTCAAACTGTCTTTGCTAAACTAAGACTAAGCATACTGCATTACCAGCACCATTTCACAATGAATCCCAATAAAAATAAACTCTAAAGTTGAAGAGAAGAGACATAGAATTTGAATTATAGGTTGCTTGAAACCAGCCAATGGATGCAACAAACAGTGCTAGATGATTCAATGCTTGAAAAAGATAAGTTGATCACTCTTAATAAGTTGACAAGAATGGTGCAAGCCTTCCCATCTGAGCCCGTTGCCATGATAACTTATGATGCTGCTTTGAATCTTAGTTTTCCTTGCATATTAGAGAAAAGAAATATGTAGACCTTGATTCCCCATTTGAGAATGCTAAAGACTTAGAGAGAAACATGAAAGCCTCAGGTATACAATTGAGGATGCTGTAGCCTTAGAGAGCAACATGAAAGTTTCAGGTATACAATTTAGAACTAGGTCTGAGCAAAGGTGACTTAGTAGTCCTATATGAAAACAAGTATCGTCAACATCCAGGAAGGCTAAAAATGCATTGGTTAGGACCCTTTAGGGTTGTAGACATTTGGGAGATAGGTGTTTTCAAGCTAGCACAACTTGATGGTATGTTGTACGGTGGGTGGGTGAACAACACTCACCTTAAGCCTTTTACCCCTCCATCCAATTGAGTTATCCAACTCGTCTGAGTTATCCAGCACCTGTAAGAAGGAGATTTGTACATTACTTATTTTCTATATAGGTCAATTTAGTTAATAAGTTCCATCCTATGACTAAGCTAGGTTATAATGAATTTATCAATTTTTTGCTCAAGTCAATTCATGTCAATAAACCCTGGCCCTGCAATTGAGCTCAGTGATCAATCATTCGATCAATCTAAAACAAAGAAAGTTGGGGTACTAATCATTCCACTGTTGCTTTGACAAGTCTATGATAATTTTCAAAATTTTGAAATAGAAGCCAAGCAATACCTTTTTGGTCGAAGAGGGCAAAACAATTCCAGTCTAAGTTCAATGGTAAAGAAAAGTCGAAGTCAGTTGCACAGTTGCATCGATGGGTGTGTTGCACTGTCTTGTTAGCCTAATTCTAGTATGGGTCACCATGCCATCCGATATGTGAGTCAACAATGTTCAATAAAATTATTTAAGTCAAAGTGTTAATGTCAAAAAGGTGAAATAAATATATAAATGAGTTCATAGTTCTGATAATTACATCACCTAATAAATCTGTCGAAGTGAAAGCAGATAACTGGTATTAATTATAGAATGATGGGGCATGTCATTTAAGCAAAGGTATATAGTTGGAAATAATTACAGAATGATGGGGTATACCATCAAAGTCAAAGCATATATTTGGCAATCATTGTTGAATTATAGGGAATATCACGTCAAGCTTTTATGATAATTTGGCCAATTCAATATTAGTGATTGAGTTCATGCAATTTCCCAACCCGTCGGACCAATAAAGCCCCAAAAATGGCCAACACTTAGCCATATTTCAATTGTAAATGGAATAATATAACTTCAATAAAATAAGAGCTATGTGTGACAGACTCACATAGTGTTATGTGCCAACCAACCAGCAAGCCACCTGATATTCAACAGATAATCTAGGGATATATTACCCCTAAGACTATCTGGTGTACCTACCATACTTCTGAGCTCACTTTATGCTGAGGATCACCCGAAGTTGAGCCATCTTGCACCATGCATCATGCCAGATATCTACTTCAGATGCCTTTAGAACTGTGGCACGAGATTCACCACCAAGGATACAAATGAGGGTTTTATAATTTTATGTCTTTCATTCTGATGGTTTCATCAATTTATACTTACAAAGTATCATTGCAGAGAGTACTGGAAATAAATTGACTTTTAGTATCTTACCTTCCATCTATTACACGGTACCCATTGATTCCTTTTGATTTCTCGCATTACCTGGTCTGGGATTGCTTGAACAGTGTGATTAGCCAGTGTTTCTTGGTCCTTTGAGACTCTTGGGGTGTTGGTTGTCAACCACCTTTAGCCTTGTCATTTATGTTGTTCTTGCTCATTTAATTCCTGTTACTCTTTGATCTACTTGTAACCTAGAGACTAGCATATGCATCTAATAGAGCAAGTGTTGCTAAACACTTATGTCTTAATTCCCTAACGAATAGGGGGGAGCACACAAATAAAAAAAAAGAGTGTCCTTGGAGCTAGTAGGGAGAATGAAAAAGCCATCATCCTTTTGAATAAATTTGGTCTTTATTTTATTTCACTATACAGAAGGGCTTGCCAAAGGATAACATGAGAAAGACAAGTAAGGGAACCTTAAAAAAAAGCGAGCACTAATAAAAGAGCAAGTGACTCAGGGTTGAAAAAAGGTGAGCATACCAAAAGCAGTGCTTAAAAGACATACCCATGCTCTAGGCTGATAGACTATTATATGATGGTTACAAATAGATCCTAGCCTACCCATTTGACCTTACCATTTAGCCCTCCATCTCTTTGTCTGCCTGAAGAGTCTAAGAGTGATAAATGAGCCTTCTCATATTGCCTAGTTGAGTGGTTTTGTACTGGAGCCATGTGTCATTGACTAAGGTTGAAGTGAATTATATGTAATGGATTGATACTTATACATTACAATTGAGTTTATTAATGGTATTTTACGAGACTATATACATTAATGAAACTTGGCATGACTGACATATTACTTATATCAATTGTGTGAGATTTTGTTGTGACAAGAACAACTGAGCTCCCTTTTTACAATCAAAAGATTTTCTTATGGAAAGAGGGAAAGAAGAATAAGAGGTTCAAGAGGATAAAGAGGTATTTATTGAAGATCATAATTTTGGTTTCTCTTCAGCCCAACTCCAAATGATCTCTCACATCATTATGACAGAAGTAATAAACCCATATGATCTCAAGTCAAGGCTGATTGCACCAATTAACATGAGGGATGTGGTAACAAAGGGATTAGGACAATAAAGTAAAGGTGCATCAAAATAAGTAGAAAGTTAAAACAAACACAATCAAACTTCCAACCAAGTTTCTAGTGTAGTATGATGAATCCAATGCATGCCATGACATAAATAGTACAATTTTGATCTTAAAAGATATTATACATGTATTTGATATTTGAAGAAAATAGGTCAACCTGAATATTCCAAATGAGAAACACATCAAGACCAATAATTTTTCATTTCTATAGAAATTCACCTTTGATTGCCTTTATGGGGAGAATACAGTTGCTGCAACAAAATGAGGTATTGAAATTTATCAAATTTGCACAATAAAAAATTATCAATGTGCTTTCCCCCCTAAATCTAGAAGAGAGAATGTCGAAAATCAGATAAATGTCAGTTATTCTTCAACAGATCAGAGGAAACTTAACAAGAAACCAAACAAAACACTAAAAACCAAATCTGCCCACCTGGAGTAAATGAAAATAAAAAAAATGGCAGAAATTTTGTACTAGTGCAATTTTGAAGATATGAAATCCAAGGATAAGTGTATGTGTCCTTTAATAACTTTGCATCATAGACATGGAATAAAGTTTTAATTCATATTACTTTTAGTCTCCTAGTATAAGAGGTTGACTTCATAAAATATGCACTGTCAAGTAAGATCTCCTATTTTTTATTAAAAAGGCTAGAGCCCCAGCCTGTACACCATAGCCATGAAATAAAGTCAAAATTCAATTCCCGTTTTAGTATATTAATTTTAGGCATAGTGACTATAATTGATTAATGATCTTGGGATGGTTTGGTTTTGTGTATGTAGTAATAGAAGTAGCCTTTCTTATTGAACCAAGAAACTCATTTAAACGAAACAAGAAAATTAAAACTGAATGAGAAACTGAATGAAAACACACACAACAGGTAAACACATTTCTTTACATGGTAAAACCTTGACAGGGTGTCAAGGAAACCTCCATGGGGCAAGGGATTGGAAACTCTATTAATCAAAATGATTCTCCACTGTTACAAGCCTCTCGGGCCATCTAATTTAACTTGAGCCTATTTCGTTATTTTAACTTCATTTCGTTACTCAACCAATTAACGATTAATAAGTAATTTTCCCAAAATTACATTATTTACATTTGTTGTCATATTTTTAACAAACTCCACCTTGACAACAATTTTCCTAATCCCTTGCCCATGCCCATTCATCATCTCTTCTGCAAGCCAAGAGAAGCGAGACACCATCTTAGCTTCTCTACTGTAACTGGCTTCGTGAATATACCTGCATGATTCTCCTGTGTACGAACCTTCTTGAGAACTAATTTTCCGCCTTCGATTACATGTCTCACAAAGTGATACCTCACATCGATGTGCTTGGTCTTGCTGTGATAGGCTGGATTTGTAGCCAAATGAATAGCACTCTGACTGTCACAGAATACATTCACTTTCTCTTGCGTCCTTCCAATCTCATCAAGAAGAACTTTTAACCATATTGCCTCTTTACAGGCATCTGAAGCAGCTATATACTCTGCTTTAGTAGTGGACAAAGAAACTATCTCTTGAAGCTTTGACATCCAGCTGATTGCTCCACCTGCAAGAGTAAAAACATAACTTGTAGTAGACCTCCTTTTATCCAAATCACCTGCATAATCAACATCCACATATCCACAGACTGAACCTTCACGACCATAAAATCTGATGCAATGGTCACTTGTGCTTCTCAAATACTGAAGCACCCATTTCACTGCTCGCCAATGTTCTTCCCCTGGATTTTCCATGAACCGGCTAACGACTCCAACTGCATGTGAAATGTCAGGTATTGTAGATACCATCACATACATTAAGTTTCCTACCACATTTTCATATGGTACATGAGACATATACTTCTTTTCTTCATTATTTCTAGGACTTAAATCCAAAGAAAACTTAAAATGGGAAGCTAATGGAACATTAACGGGTTTCACATTGTTCATATCGAACTTTTCAAGTACTTTCTCCACATACTTCTGTTGTGATAACCAAAGCTCACCATTCTTCCCATCTCTATGTATCTCCATGCCCAAGATATGTTTTTCCACTCCAAGATCCTTCATATCAAACGTCCTAGAGATCTGAGCCTTTAACCTGTTGATTTCTACCATGATTTTGCATGCAATAAGCATATCGTCAACATACAACACCAAGATAATGAATATGCCATTGAAAATTTTGAAGTATACACAATGATCATACTCACTTCTGATAAAATTCTGGCTCACCATGAAGGAATCAAACTTCTTGTACCATTTCTTGGGTGACTGCCTCAGGCCATACAATGATTTTCTGAGCTTTCAAACTAATCTTCTGTTGCGACCTTGTACAAAAACTTCTGGCTGATACATATATATCTCTTCGTCCAAATCACCATGAAGAATGGCTGTTTTAACATCTAACTGTTCTAACTCAAGGTCAAGTAAAGAAGTTAGTGCTAACACAGTACAAATAGAAACAAGTTTAGCTACTGGTGAAAAAATATCATGAAAATCTATACCTTCAACTTGAGAATACCCTTTTGCAATCAGTCTCACCTTATACCTCTCGATACTTCCATAAACTTTTCTTTTCAACTTGAAGACCCATTTGCACCCAACAACACTTCTCCCTTTAGGAAGTTCTACAAGATCCCATGTATGGTTCTTGGCTAAGGAATCCATTTCTTCTTCCATATCCTTTTTCCATATCTCGCTATTTGCATCATCTACTGCTTCCTGATAACAAGAAGGTTCCCCATCTTTAGTAATCAATGCAAAAGATGAAGCAGAATCTTCATACCTTTTAGGTGTTTTTCTTTCCCTTGTAGACATTCGTAGAGTGACTGGTTGCTGAATTGGTTATGGAATTTCTACAGTTTCCTTTGCTTCTTCACCCTTTTCATCAGAAGTCTCACCTTCCTTTTGACTTTCTAGAAAAGGTTTAGTCTCCAATTGAATCTGCCGATTTGGCGATACCTGCTCCTGTTCAAATTTTCCAACATCTGATTTTAGAAGAGAAGATTCATCAAATGTTACATCTCTACTAATGACTATCTTTCTTGAAGAGGGATCCCACAACCTATATCCTTTCGCTACATAATCATATCCAACAAAGACACAACATTTTGATTTTGGATCTAACTTTGAACGCTGATTTCTAGGAATAAGAGCATAGGCATCACAACCAAAAATCTTCAAATGCGAATAATCACAAGACTGACCCGACCAAACTTATTCAGGAATTTTACGGTTTATTGCAATCGAAGGTGATCTGTTAACTAAATAACAAGCAATGGATACTGCTTCTGCCCACAACTCCTTTGGCAGGTTAGCATTGTTGATCATGCTTCTGGCTCTTTCCGTAAGAGTCTGATTCATCCGTTCAGCAACGCCATTTTGCTGAGGAGTATAAACAACAGTTTTATGTATAAAAATCCCTTCATCCTTACAGAATTGTTCAAATTATAAAGAAGTAAATTCATCGCCATTATCAGTTCTTAAACACTTAATTGATTTGCCTGTTTTCTTTTCCACCATTGCTTTAAATTGTTTAAAAACATTAAATACATCAACTTTCTTTTTCAACATATAGACCCAAACTTTCCGGGAGAAATCATCATTAAATGTTAAGAAATATAATGCACCTCCATAAGACACAGTAGGAGATGGTCCTCACAGATCAGAATGAATGTAGTCTAAAATTTGTTTACTATTATGATTTCCAGTCTTGAACCTTTGTTTACACTGTTTTCCAAACACACAATGTTTACAAAAAACCAACTTCAAGGATTTAAAATTAGGAAGCAACTTGTGGTTCATCAGTACTTGAAGACCTTTCTCACTCATGTGCCCCAATCGCTGAAGCCATAGACAGGAACCTTCTTCTGCTTTTTTTGATATGATTGCTGCTTCAATAAATTGAGTGCTTCCTTTGAGTCCGTACATATTTCCGATCTTTTCAGCCTTCATAACAACCAAGGCTCCTTTTGAGACTTTCAACACTTCATTATGACCTGTAAGTTTATACCCATTCGAATCCAAAACTCCCAAGGAAATCAAGTTTTTTTTTTAGATCAGGTACATGCCTAACATCAGATAATGTTTTAACTGTATCATCATACATTTTAATTTTTACATTACCATTCCAAACAGTCTAAAAAGATGCATTATTTCCCATGAATACATAACTACCATTTACAATTTCATATGAAGTGTTGTAAACAATTCTTGTCACTTCTGAAACGGAGTCTAGAGTTATAGACCGATTTCGGACATCTTCTCATGGCAGAAGGCATAGGATAATTTTGGAGTGTCAAATCCAAATGCTCTCCTGCTATCTGTAAAACAAGGAAAGTGATCTTGAATGGGACCAAACTCTCTTAGAAGCGATACAAGATAAGGATATTGGAACATCATGCAAAACTCCAATACAAAAGCATGGGATAGTTAGAATAACTACATAAGAGAATGGTTCAAATAATATGCCACAGAAATCAAATATCAGAAAGTGGATGCGGTGAAGAAACATGAAGAAGATACTAGTTAGCATGAGGCTGATACCCAGATACACAACAAAACCACATATGGGCTTATCCAACTAAGAATCCATACATGACAATGGCGTTTTAAAAGCACCCTCCTCGAGTAACTAATATAGCAGAAAATATGGATGAAATGAACATGGAACAGTATATCATGACTAGGCCTATTTAAAGCGCTTGACTAATCCAAGTATGGGCACCAACTAGGATGAATCCTTACTTAAGACCAGTGAGCCACTCGCATTCTAGAACATGATACAAGAAGATAAATAACATGAAATGAGATATTATATTAACACATAAGAAGAGATTACATACTGTGGGATACCAAAGACCAGAATCCTCATTACAGTTATAACTCCTCCTCACTGAAACCCTACGGGCTCTGAGCCTTCATACAGAAACTTTACAAGATGTATACAAAAGCCTTTCACTGCACAGTTTGCTGATAGAAATCTGGAACCCTTACAATGTCTTTCTTCTTGGCTTTTATAGGAAAGACCGAAAACTCTAGAGAATGAGGTAGGTAATGTACATTAAATTGACTCATTAAAACAAATTGGCGAGGAAAAACCCGCCTATGCTGTTTGACGGTGCTGAACTGGTGCAAGTACTCTACTGCTGCTTCATGGAATAAATGTTGAGGATGAAAATCTACTCTTAACAAGACACAAAGAATAAAATATACAAATGTTCTGTACTTGACTGGAAGAGAAAAATCTACTGCAATAAAACCTTGAGGTTGCTTGTGTTTGTGCATGGTACTCCCGGTCTTCCAATCTTTGAATTAAAATTCAAAATCATAAGGCTGGGCACTGGCTTTCTCGATCTTCACTGATATTTGTATGCCGCCCAATTAATATTTCTTGTTGTGTAATCTTTCCCTCTGCAGGCGTCTTTAGGGTTCAATGGATTTTATTTATGCTTCCATTAATGGGGTCATATCATAGCAACCACCGCCAGCCTTGTTCTTAAATTTCTGCTTTTAAAGACTGTCCTTAGAGAAGATCTTGGCCTCTGCAACGGAGGCGATATATTAAGGTAGCTCCTTCTCCATATAAACCTGCAAAACCCGCAAATATATTAGAAAAAACCAGACACAGGAGCAAGGGGCGCGGAGGTGGAGATGATGGTGACGTCAAGGACATGGCCACATTGCAAGAACATGCGGGGTGACGGCAGAATTACAGAGAGATTTTGGTAAACATACAGGATGTAAGTTTTCCACGTAAAACAGTTTAAACACGATGTATGAATAAAAACAGTGAATATGAATGAAACACATATATATAGGCGACGGGGATGGAAATATAATGGGCACGCGGGGTGATGACACATAGGCGCACGAAAAGCCAAGGAGAACAGATGACGTGGCATAGAACTTAGTCAAGCGGGGAGAATGCGAGTGATTATGGGCCACACGATCGCTGAATGAGATCGACGGTTTTAAATGCATCAGAGGGCAATGAAATGGTGGGCCAGGGGCACGATGGACATGGGTTAAAACACGTGCAGCTCCGAAGGATGACCACCGTTGGATGGAGACTTCGAGATCTGACAGCTGCTATGGATTCCGTTGCCCGACCTTTGACCGAACTTTAATGCGCGAAATTGGAGTGGTTTTGGGACGTACAGAGGGACACGCGGCTCCTATTGAATGGAATCGCTGGCTCCATGGAGAATACCGCCCGTTGAGCGAAGGTGGTGCGGAACTAACCGCCAGTTTTCGGGCGCGGGGGCCACCACGGGTGATTTGGTCGCGGGCCGTTGATTTTTATTGGATCGGACGGCTATGGCTTCACCCGAAAACATAAGGTGATAAGCTCCCGCCTGTCTGGCACACGTTCTTGCGCCCAGGTCTCATGGGAATCAAAACAAAAGTGGCTGAGACCTCAAGGGCTGGGCCCGATATAATTTTAATGGCGGGTTTTTAGCCTTTGAATAATGTATTTTTATAAGCGGGAAGGGTAACGATAGATAGAAGGTGAGTGTTTTTGGCCACGAAAAGATTTAAACAGAATTAAATGGGGCTGGTGGCCAGGAATTTCGAATGTAGGGGCTGCTATGCACAACATCGACTCCATCTGGGGACGGTACGTTCCTCCGTGGACGTGCCGAGAACTCCGCAGACCTTTAGATGCTCTTTTGGATGGCTTTGCTACTTAGCCTTTCTGCGATTTACTCCATAATTCATCGGCGTTCCCATCAAAACAAAACTGAAGCAAAACTTATATACAGTATGGTACATCAGGCTTGTTTTGCCTGAATCAAAATTGAAAATATGGTTTGAGGAATTGTCCATTTACAGGGGATTCAATCAGATCACCCTGTAGGTTTTCCAATATGAACGTGTTATTACCTTTCAGCTCTACAATTTTAAATGGACCAAACCATAGTGGATCGAATTTAGCATGTTTTCCCTTTTCTGCTCTTCGAACATCCCATCTGAGAACCAGATCACCAATTTGAAATTCCCTGTCTTTTGCATGCTGATCAAAGATGTTTTTCATTTTCTCTTGATACTCCGCTAATCTCTGATTCACTTGGCTCCGTGTTTCCTCCAATTCTACCAGTTGGTTAATTCTTCTGACCATGTCATCTGGTTCTTCCTGACTTTCCTGCATGAAACGTGCCACTGGCAAAGCCAATTGCACAGGAAACACAACTGCTCGCCCATATACTAATTCATAAGGAGATTTCCCTGTTGCTCTCTTGCTAGTTATTCTGTTTGCACACAAAGCAAATTTCAATTGGGAATCCCAATTCTTTTGATTCTCATTAATTGTCTTCTTCAAGGCCCTCACCAGAGTTTTGTTGGAAGATTCTGCCAAGCCATTCCCCTATGGATAGTAAGCTGTGGAGTGATTTAATGCAATATTATACTGCTGGCAGAAATTTACAAATTTATTGGACTTGAAGGCCTGTGCATTATTAGTTACAATTCTAGCTGGACAGCCAAACCTGGATATGATGTTCTCTTCCATGAATTTGATGATTACAACATCTGTAGCATTTCTCGCAGGTATGGCTTCCACCCACTTTTTAAAGTAATCTGTTGCAGTCAATATCCATTTATGTTGGCCACTTGAAGGGGGATGTATTTCTCCAATAAAATCTAATCCCCATTGCTGAAATGGTTCATCTATATGAACTGGAATTAGGGGCAAAGCAGGCAGCTTTTGTCTCTTAACAAATTTTTGACACTTATCACATGCTCTAACCCAATTAAAAACATCTCCAAATAATTTAGGCCAATAAAAACCAACTCTCAGTATTTTATGTGCTGTGGCCTTCCAAGTTCCAACTGTAATGACCTCCACAAATTCCCTCATGAAACTCCACCATTATATTTTCTACTTCATCCTCTGTGAGGCACAATAATAGTATGCCTGAAGGATCTCTCCAATATAACTGACCATTGGCAACTATATACTTTTGTGATTTCAGCCTCAAAGCCCTGTATTTTGATTTATCACAGCTGGGTGGACAGCTGAGTGTTAAAATATATTCAACTATTTCTTTGTACCAAGGACTAGTGAGATACTTTAGATGTGCTTTTTGAGTGGATTTTTCCAGTCCTTGCTGGTCTTTTTCATTTTCTGACTCTTCACTTGCAATCATAGATAAATTAATGCCCAAGGCTTGATGATTTGATTCAGATAACATTTTAGCAAGTCCCTGTCCTTTAATCAGCCTAGTAGGTTTGATGTCCAAATCATATTCTTGTATTTTTGCAATCCATCTTCCCCTTTTACCTTCACTGTCTCCTTGAACGAGGATATCTTTGACAACTGCTGTAGGAACGTATGGAGTAATGTGGGATTGCAAAACATAGGTTCTAAAGGCTTTGAGAGACTTCACCAAGGAATATGCCTATTTTTCTAGTATGTTATACTTCAATTCTGCATCATGCAATACCTGACTGAAAAAGGCTATTGGCTGCTCATATCCATCTTCATTTTTCTGCAACAAGACTCCAGCTACACTATGAGGTGAAGCAAAAGAAAAGATCATAAATGGCTTTGTATAATCAGGCCCAGCTAGCACAGGAGCTTCAGCAAATGCCTGTTTTATCCTTGTGAATGCATCTCTAGATTCTTGGGACCATTTCATCTCATTGTTCTTTTTAAGCATATCAGTTATATGCCTAACTATCTCAGCATAGTTAGGAATAAACCTTCTCAGGAAATTGATTCGGCCTAGAAACACCTGCACTTCCTTCTTATTCTTGGGTAAAGGAATACTGTTTATAACTTCAACTCTCTTAGGGTCTATTTTCACACCATCTTTAGTTACAATGTGCCCTAAGAGTTTTCCCTCATCTAATGCAAATAAAGATTTTTGAGGATTGAGGGAAAGACCATACCTTCTGCATTTTTCAAAAGTTCTTCGTAAATGCTCAATGTGCTCAGAATCATTCTTTGAAAATACTGTGATATCATCCAGATATACCACCAGAAACTTGTCCTGCTCTCCAACAAAAGCTATGTCCATTGCCCTCTGAAAAGTAGCTCCTGCATTAATTAGCCCAAATGGCATCCTGGCATACATAAATGTACCCCATGGTGTTGTAAATGTAGTTTTCTTCTGATCCTCTGGGAACATAGCTACCTGATTATAACCAGAAAACCCATCCATCATTGACATTCTGGAGGCTCCGACCACTTTCTGCAGAATGTGATCCATCTTAGGCAATGGATAATTATCTTTTAAAGATGCTCTATTTAAGTTTATGAAATCTACACACAACCTTATTTCTCCATTTTTCTTTCGAACAGGAACAAGGTTTGCTACCCATTCTGAGTATCTCAATGGCACAATTATTTTGGCCTTCAGCAGCTTCTTGATTTCTTTTTCAATAGAGGGAAGCAGCAGAGGATTTATCTGCCTGAGCTTCTGCTTATAAGGCTTTGCATCTTCCCTCAAAGGAATTTTATGCTGCATTATATTAATATCAAAAGTTTTTAGGTCCTGATAAGACCATGCAAATACATCCTTGTATGACCGAAATAATTTCAAATATTTTCTTTTGTATTCCTCTGAAACCTTCTTAGATAATCTTACAATTTTGGGCTCAGCATCAGTGCCCAAATTCAAGTCTTCTACTTGATTTTCTTCTACTATTTTATTATGCTGCAATGGAACATCATTTTTGTCAAATAATCTTTCTAGAGGCACCAGCCCTCTAGGTATCACGTTTCCTTTCAGCTGTAGCACTTTATTACCTGCTACTTTTTCTTCCCATTTGTTTTCTGAAATATTTTCAGCCTCATTTTCTTCACAGTCATCAATCTCCATATTAGAAAATTCACCCACTGTCTCCAGAAATCTCTTCATCTGTTCCTCATCTTCAAATACTTGCCAATGCTTAATATTATCTGGAATTGATGGTCTATAACGTACCTCAATTTCATACCTCAAGAGTGGGTTCTGAGGAGGGCGGAATGTACTGGCAGCCACAGCAAGAGAATCTGCTATTCTGTTCTGTTCCCGGGGCATGAACTGTATATTAAATGCTGAGAAGAAATTCTCCACCATGTCCCAAACTTCATTTCTATATGCCCTCAGCCGAGGATGTTTGGTTTGACATTGATTTCTGACCTGTCTAACAACTAATTCAGAATCTCCCAAAACTTTTAAATTCTTTATATTCATATTCCTGGCTGTTTGCAGTCCCAATAGCAGTGCTTCATATTCAGCCACGTTATTAGTAGCCTCATATTCCAATTTGAAGGGCAGGGGGATCCATCTGCCTATAGGAGAGATTAATAATACCCCAGCTCCATTGCCTTCTCTTGAATTTGCCCCATCAAAATGTAAAGTCCAGATTCCAGCTTCATAATTTTCTGAAGGCTGCTCATCCTTAATTTTGAAGGAGGATTCATGCACATAATTTTGATCTTCTTCTAGCATAAAGCATGAAAAATCTCCTTCTTTACTATATACTGGTGAATTTTCAGAGTTATCAACCTTAGTAACTACCTTGACAAATTTAGTCTCTCTGTATAACCTCCTCTCCTGTCCACCAAAAACTGGGATGGTAGCATATGTTAAATCCAACTTAATTGACCCACCAATTTTTGTACCCCAGGACCTTGACAGCAACATGCCAAAGCGGGCTGGGATATCAGCCACCACAATGTCCATGAACACACTCTTTGCTGGAATTTGGGCCAAATTGACCACTAAATCTTTAATCATCCCCAAGCATTTGACTCTTTTGGAATCAAATGAATAAAGGTCTTTATATGGGCGTGTGATTTGAAGTCCTAGTTGTTCCATGACAAATAGAGGCATAAGATTATGGGAAGCCCCAAAATCTAACATACAATTGTGTAACAGCAGGTCATGAATAACTAGAGACACATAAAAAGGAGGAGTAGAAGGGTCTATCTCCTCGACATGTGGGCCAAAGACTACCATGGGTCTTTCTTCTTGAAGGTTTAAACTATCAGGCACAATTGATATTTCAGGAGGGAGCATAAAAGAAGTAACTTGAGACTGATATGCAGGTTGTTTTAGAAGCTCGGTCAAGGGGACTGGAATTTTAATTTTCTCAAGTTATTTTTGCAAACTAAAAGCAGGAGGGGGCTTTTCTATCACAACTTCTTTTGACTCTTTATTTTCAGCTGAAAATTTAATTTATTTTGACACAGATTCATCATTAGGAGGACTAACTACTTTTGAAGAAGAAGGAATCTAGTCATTAGGCTGCAAGGGAGTATTTAGAGGACTCTTACCTTTTTCTGTGTTTCTCTTTGTTGCTGATTCCTTCTGAGCAGGTACCTCCTTCTGAGGTGGCTCCTCTTCTTGATCTTGAGTTCGGGTCCTCTTCCTTGAAGATCTGAGATCATATTTTACATTGAATTGTGCTTGCATGAAATCAGCAAATTGTTTACAATAATGATCAATCTCTGCTTCTTCTTCTTCTTGCAATGGGAATTCTATATCATCATTGTTTGAAAAAGCAAGATTTGAATCTTCTAATTGATAAGCAGCATCCTCAGTGGAGTCATCCGCTGAACCTTCCAGGTACAATGGGTGTGGTACCTGATCTGGTTGCTCTTTTGCTTCTCTTGGCAATATTTGCAGTGGTGGTCTTTTATACTGAGGATTGTATCCTCTGTTTGGAGCATTATAAAAATTCTTGGGGGCTGAATTCTTAGCCTCCAATTCAAGCTTAACCATCTTCTTTATCATTTTGCTTATTTCCTCCATTTTATCTGAATCCTTCTCCTGGTTAGAGGAGGAAACCTCTTCTTTTCCTCTCCTCCTAGTATCTTGTTCAACTTTCCCCTTTGATGTCCCATTGGAGGAAAAGTTTGCTTCTAGCTCGATATTATCTGATTGAGCATCATCTAAAGAAGCAGGTTTCCTTTCCCTGAGGGAGAAACTGAAATCTGAGTCAAAGGCTGCAATGAAAACAACTTTTGCAGCGTTCTGATGAGGCTTCATATCTGCAAGGAGATTCAGATATAACTTATTAAATCTCTTAATAAACTCCGACACCCCTTCATTATGTCTCTTCTTGAGTGTATTGAACTCAGTGAGACACTGTCCATGATCTTTCTTTTCTCCCCATTTCCTGAGAAAAGTATTCTCCATGTCATCCCAGGTGGTTACTGAACGGTTTCCCAATGTCTTGAACCATTTTCTGGCCTCACCATCCAGAGATTGAACAAACAATCTTAAGACCACGTCTAAATGTTCAACATTAAGGTTCTATGTAAAGGAGCAGAAAGTCTCAATATGTCTCTGAGCATCAATTTCATTTTCACCATTGAATCTAGGAAAAATCTTCAAATAATCCTGTGGCATATCATTCAGCACTTGTGGTAAGGCCAGTGGAGCATATTTGTTCAATAGGAAAGAAGGAACATTAGCCATTGGAGGAGGTGGGAGCTGTGCAATAGTTTGATTTACAAATGGAGGAAGTGGAGGAGGTGGGAGAGGAGTATGTATAACAATGGGAATAAATTGCACAGAAGCCTGAGGTGTAGATGGGAATAGTTCACGGTTAACAACAGCTACTTCTGTGACTTCTTTAACTTCTTCAGCCTCAGGGGTAGGATGAGGGTTATCTTTGGTTCTAGCACTTCCCCTGGGTGGGCTATCTGAGTAATATTCAGGATTTTCTTCAGTAAAGTCAGGATTTTCTACTGGAATTTCTTGAGAAGAAGAGGATGGATAATCTTCTTGAGAAAACTCAGGGATTTCAACACGGGCTGATTGTCTTTCTCTCCAACTTCTTCTATGTATAATATTTTCTGGGTCAGGCACAGAAGATGTCTTTAACTTAGCAGTATCTGACCTCAGATGTGACTTTCGAGGAGCCAGGACTACCAATAGATTTATCAAATAAACAACAGTGGAGTCGCCAAGGTGAGAGATATACAACTCTTCAACTCTCTGTGCTCACCTGATTAGAGAGTGAATATGATTTTTCGAGGCCCAGGGAAACTGATATTCTTGAATTCGCTCCCCGGCAACGGCGCCAGAAAGATGTTGTAGACAATTTTGTCATCCCCTAGAGACAGTCTAGAGTTGCCATAGACCAGTGCCTAGGACATCTTATCATAGCAAGAGAACATGAAATATAGCTTGGGTGTCAATCCAAAAGCTCTCTTACTATCTCTTGTAAAACAAGGAAATTATTTTAAATGGAACCAAACTCTCTCAGAAGCTGATACAAAGATAAGAATAATGTAGGAATAGCATGCAAAACTCCAATACAAAAGCATCAGACAGTTAAGAGACAACTTACTGCAAAGAGGGCCAGTTCAAATAGTATGCCACAGAAATCAAATATCAGAAAGTGGATGCAGTGAAGAAACATGAAGAAGATATTAGTTAGCATGAGGCTGATACCCAGATACACAAAAAAACCACATATGGGCTTATCCAACTAAGAATCCATACATGACAATGGCGTTTTAAAAGCACCCTCCTCAAGTAACTAATATAGCAGAAAATGTGGATGAAATGAACATGGAACAGTATATCATGACTAGGCCTATTTAAAGTGCTTGACTAATCCAAGTATGGGCACCAACTAGGATGAATCCTTACTTAAGAACAGTGAGCCACTCGCATTCTAGAACATGATACAAGAAGATAAATAGCATGAAATGAGATATTATATTAACACATAAGAAGAGATTACATACTGTGGGATACCAAAGACTAGAATCCTCATTACAGTTATAACTCCTCCTCACTGAAACCCTACGGGCTCTGAGCCTTCATACAGAAACTTTACAAGATGTATACAAAAGCCTTTCACTGCACAGTTTGCTGATAGAAATCTGGAACCTTTTCAATGTCTTTTTTCTTGGCTTTTATAGGAAAGACATAAAACTCTAGAGAATGAGGTAGGTAATGTAATTAAATTGACTCATTAAAACAAATTTGCGAGGAAAAACCCGCCTATGATGTTTGACGGTGCTGAACTGGTGCAAGTACTTTGTTGCTGCTTCATGGAATAAATGCTGAGGATGAAAATCTCCTCATGAACAAGACATAAAGAATAAAATATACACATGTTCTGTACTTGGCTGGAGGATAAAATTCTGTTGCAATAAAACTTTGAGGTTGCTTGTGTTTGTGCATGGTACTCCCGGTCTTCCAATCTTTGAATTAAAATTCAAAATCATAAGGCTGGGCACTGGCTTTCTCGATCTTTACTGATATTTGTATGCCGCCCAATTAATATTTCTTGCTATGTAATATTTCCCTCTGCAGGCGTCTTTAGGGTTCAATGGATTTTATTTATGCTTCCATTAATGAGGTCATATCATAGCAACCACCGCCAGCCTTGTTCTTAAATTTCTGCTTTTAAAGACTGTCCTTAGAGAAGATCTTGGCCTCTGCAACGGAGGCGATATATTAAGGTAGCTCCTTCTCCATATAAACCTGCAAAACCCGCAAATATATTAGAAAAAACCAGACACAGGAGCAAGGGGCGCGGAGGTGGAGATGATGGTGACGTCAAGGACATGGCCACATTGCAAGAACATGCGGGGTGACGGCAGAATTACAGAGAGATTTTGGTAAACATACAGGATGTAAGTTTTCCACGTAAAACAGTTTAAACACGATGTATGAATAAAAACAGTGAATATGAATGAAACACATATATATAGGCGACGGGGATGGAAATATAATGGGCACGCGGGGTGATGACACATAGGCGCACGAAAAGCCAAGGAGAACAGATGACGTGGCATAGAACTTAGTCAAGCGGGGAGAATGCGAGTGATTATGGGCCACACGATCGCTGAATGAGATCGACGGTTTTAAATGCATCAGAGGGCAATGAAATGGTGGGCCAGGGGCACGATGGACATGGGTTAAAACACGTGCAGCTCCGAAGGATGACCACCGTTGGATGGAGACTTCGAGATCTGACAGCTGCTATGGATTTCGCTGCCTGACCTTTGACCAAACTTTAATGCGCAAAATTGGAGTGGTTTTGGGACGTACAGAGGGACACGCGGCTCCTATTGAATGGAATCGCTGGCTCCATGGAGAATACCGCCCGCTGAGCGAAAGTGGTGCGGAACTAACCGCCGGTTTTCGGGTGCGGGGGCCACCACGGGTGATTTGGTCGCGGGCCGTTGATTTTTACTAGATCGGACGCCTATGGCTTCACCCGAAAACATAAGGTGACAAGCTCCCGCCTTTGGCACACCGCCTCCTTGCTGCTCTGTGTCTTACCTCTGATCAGCCAAAAGGGCCGAGACCTCAAGGGTCAGTCTCTCATATAATTTTAATGGCGGGTTTTTAGCCTTTGAATAATGTATTTTTATAAGCGGGAAGGGTAACGATAGATAGAAGGTGAGTGTTTTTGGCCACGAAAAGATTTAAACAGAAATAAATGGGGCTGGTGGCCAGGAATTTCGAATGTAGGGGCTGCTATGCACAACATAAATTATGGGCTTATTATTGTTGATATACTTTTGAATCTAGGATGTACCAACACATATACTATAAATATATCTACAAAGTCGAAGTTATGTTATTCTCACAATACTTATAGATACTTACTTTCATAGTCAAACTTGGAAATCGCTAATAGGAAAAGAAATAATGTTATCCCACTCTAGCACCAATACTTCATGGACTAATTTTTAGCCAACAATAAAAAAAAATCATAAACTTAATACTATCAAATCATCACAATATCTACAAGTAATGCATATATCTATTGTTAGAGATAGCTAGAATGTACTCTCCATATTTAAAGACTATAATAATGCTAAACAAAAACCCATTTTCAAGTGAGAATATTACACCATAGGCTACATGTAAATCAAACAAGATTGTATATGCTTTAATAATGACATCTAACCAGCATATGATTTTGTAAAAGTAGCTTTTATCATGAGTAAACAATGTCACAAGGTGATAAGACCCTCACTGGGAATCTACTTCAAATAAAGTAGGTCTAGTTGTTCTTAGACATTGTTTTAGGTCTAGTGTAAGGAGATTCCTTAATAATACCTAATATTATATATTAGTTAAACTTTTATAAAATATCTAGAGTTTGAAATCCATTATATTTTATAAATGAAATCCAATTCACTACATTATGTTGCATAATATCAAATCCCTTGCGGTTCATTACCCTTTATCAATAATTTAATTACTCAATGAATAGTTAAGTTAAAGGTGTAGATTAAGATTGATGGTTTTATAATGAGTATCATTCATAAAATGTAGAGTAGTGCCTAGGGGCTTCATTATCAGGTTTTTCTTAGTAAAATAAAAGTAAGAGTTAAGTTACTTAGATATTAAAATTCTTTCGTACAAAGAAAAAATTATACAATGATACTTTTATATAAGGTATCCACTCATGTTCACTTGAGAGTGGGGGGTCTCTCAACATGCTGAGCTATAATAAGGCATACTCCAATACACTGTCCACAAAGACAACTACATCTTTGTTTATAATTAAGTAGAAAATAGTGTCTCCTAATGGGATGATTGAGTGGTTGGAACAATGGGATGTTATCCCTTCCACCTAGTTTCAAATCCCATGGGGGGGGGGAATATTTGGTCCATTGTGATAAGGCTCAAGGAGTAGGCTCCCCCATCCTCATGGATTCTTGAATCTGGCTAAGTCATAAATTCTTGGTATATCTAGATTATGGGTTCTTGGATATACTCTTGGTGTTATAGTGGCAGCCACTAGGTTTTATCTTAGGCCTTTCCTATATTACTCCAATGAGTTACCAATTCACCATTGTTGTGGAGGTAAATCCCCTCTGCAGACAGAGGCGATCCCTACTAGCCCAGACCGGGTCTAGCAACAATCAATCACGCTATAGCGCAGGTTCCTAATTGCAAATAAACCAAATAGCGACGAAGACTTACCTGGAATCCAACGCAGTCGTTGTAGAAGAGGTGGCGCTCCCGTTCCTCAGCCCTGGCAGATCACGATCCCTACGATCTCCATGATGGGACACCTGCACATGCGAGAAACAAAACAAACGCAAGCGTAAAATCCAGTAGATGCAACTATATGTTAGTCAGAAAGGACATAACTCATTATTATAAACAACAACAAGAGTGGAACCATAACCAATAGTCGTTCATTAATAATCAGTCAAAGGAAAATTACAACCATAGTTCTGACGCTGAATTCTCCTTCGACGGGTCGCCAGCATAACACGTCTCGAAAAGCCTGTCAAGGATGGGACAAACCTCTCTCTTCGAATCTTGACGATAGTCTCCTTGCTTGAAATTGGCCTTAAGGGAATTATGGAGGCTCTTGCAGCATAAGGCTCTTGGGAATTTGGGAACTTGAAGACTAGCTTGCTATGGAGATGGAAAAGCTTTTATAGATGGAGGAAGGGGAGTTGGGATCCCTATAATCATGGGATTGGCCCTATCATCAAGGAAGCTTCCATGAGAGGTGGCAAACCACTTCCTCTCTATGGAAATCCGTAGCCAAACCTCCCAACTCAAGATAGATATCAGTTCCTGGATCAGTTAGGACGAAACTTCTGCCATTTATTTTTAAAAAACACCTCTTAAATTGGCTGGCGCGAGTGCGACTCTGGGACAGAGCGCCAACTGGCGCGGCCTCTTTGAAGTAGTTTCCCCATTGGCGCGGGTAATTAACTTCCTGCTCGCGCCAATGCAAAAAGGGCCATTTTTAGTGTTTTTCACAAGGAGATGTCTTCAGGGCAATGAAAGCTCCTGCTCACAGGGATGTCATGAAAATGGTTTCAAGCCATGTCACTGCTCACAGGTCACGAAATGAGCCCTCCAATGTGCGGGACGGGGATTGCATGGACGGTGAAAAATTATTGTGTAACAGATGCCCCCTAAAGCATGAGGCCCGAGAGAGAGAGAGGGGTGAAATGCTTTACGAGAACGTGTCCAACTGAAAACTCCGCCGTCGGAAAAACTGCGTGGAGAAATACAACTGATATCTCAGATACATGATATATATGTGGTATGGGCGCAGCCATCCATAACAGAGTATACAATAATCCAGATCCAAGGAATGGACGCAGCCATCCAGTGAGGATCGATAAATAGACTCATGTATGGTCGCAGCCATCCAGTAAGTAAGTCATGTAACCAATCATAATAATCCACAAAATCGTAGCCTGGATTACAACAGACAGAATCCAGGGTCTTGCGCTCCATCTCGACCCGAACAAAGTACAAGTTCAAGCATGCGAATATGTGAGCTGAAGTCGAACATGCAAGAACATCGTCTGATTACCAGCCAATGATGAAAGATGTTAACAGACGCGAGAGGTACCACCATTAATGCCAATGGTCCTCAAGGTACTACAAGTACAATCTACGGCGTGTGAACAATTAGCTGATGTCGAACACCCGCAGAATCACTCGATCAGAGGCCAATGATGAAAACCTCATGTCGAATGCGAAGAACCTGTCATTGAGGCATGCAGGCTCCAAGGCACCTGAAGGGAGTCTCTAGATCAGCTTCCTGGATAATGAGCTGAAGTCGACAGGAAGTGACCTTGATCGAAGGTGGGCCATAGTGTTTCCCATATCATTGACACGAGACAGAGGAACATAATGTCTTTGTGAATCAGGATCATATGAGAATCAGAGGAAGGTTGAGATTTGCAGAGGTCAACTTCTCTTGAACATATTGGCGGCACGAAAGTGGATTTGGCAGTATTTGACATCAAAATATCAAAGGTCATTACGACGAGGCAACGAACAGATGAGAGGTCAAAAGGGATTATCCAAACCCACGGAGGCAAGTGAAAAACGAGATGAGATGTCCCCAACTTGACACGAATGCAGACAAGTGCCATGTTCAAGAGCGACATACTGCCGACACGACGATGAAGTTGGTTCCATTTTCCCCACCATTCTGGTGAGTACCTCTTTATTTTTACACAAGCTTGAAGAGGATACCATATGCTTGTCATATAAATTCATCCTTCGGACGAATCCATCCTAGTACATTTAACGAGCCCTAGGAAGGAGGAACTCGAATATCATCATGATTGATGATTTCTGATGTCATTTAAGTTTAACGAGTCTGACAACGGAAGAACTCGACGTCTTTTCATGTTTAGAGAGTTTGAAAAGACAGTGGAAAAGTAAACTCCAATAGTCCCTTTTCGTAAATAGTTTCTAAGATCCGAAAAGGTAGAAAACTATGTCTGAGAAAACCTCCTAGTTGCGATAGGCTAGGGTATTCATTTTTCGTAAATAATCTATTCCATCCCGAAAAAGGGGTAAACGTATACTGGGTAGATGTTGTTTCACAGCCACTTTAACGAGATTGAAATGACAAGGGCCTCGACAATATTTTCATGTTTAGAGAGTCAGAAAAGAGCTGAAAGATGACTCCACCTAGAGGAACGAGTGGTATAAAGGGTAGCAACTGGTTCCGGTAATGGTGGAACTGCTCTGAACAAATAAAGGTCAAGAGGCTGGCTAACAAGACCACTCATCACAGCGGTTCCTCAGGAATGGGTAAAACTACCAAGTGAAGACATATGATCAACCAAACAGATAGTGACGATGGAATGAGAAAACCAAGGCTCATATGAAAAAACAGGCTGATAAAATGGCAATCACAAGAGGTAAAATGGGAAAGGTTTCATTTTTACACAAGCTTGAAATCAAGAAACTCTGCTTGAAGTTGGTTTCATTTTTACACAAGCTTGAAACAAAGATAAACTATGCTTGAAACCGGTTTCATTTTTACACAAGCTTGAAACGGAAACAAACTATGCTTGAAAAAATAAGCATGCCCCCAGCATGGTGACTCAATTCGAGGTACATGCTCCCCAAGCTTCAATCCATATGAAAGGCAGCTGGAGTGAAGGTTCAAGTTACGAGATCAAGAGACAGACTCGACTGGTATTTTACAAGATCTTATCAAAGACTCGAATTGAACGGGAACGTGTTTCATTATTTTAACGAGGATGACACATTAAAAGAACTATCCTTAGGACACCTTGTTTCATGGTTTAAGGAGCTTGACACAAGCAGACGAACCATGCTCTGACAACCTTGTTTCATTTTTTAAGGAGCTTGACACAAGACAAGGAACTCTGCTCCAAAGATCTTGTTTCATTTTTTAAGGAGCTTGACACAAGGAAATGAACTCTGCTCCGACCAGCTTGTTTCATTTTTTAAGGAGCTTGACACAAGAAAACGAACTATGCTCCGACAACCTTGTTTCATTTTTTAAGGAGCTTGACACAGGAAGGGAACCATGCTCCGGGACCTTGTTTCATTTTTTAAGGAGCTTGACACAAGAAAATGAACTGTGCTCCGACAGACCTCATCATAATGAATATGAAGTCATGGCTTCCAAGAGTTCCAATCCTGATGGAAGGAAAACATCCTGGAAGTCTGGACCCAATGCCCCCAGCACGTGATGCACAACGGCACTATCACTGGGTACAGGCACGGGGTAGGTAGCCACATAGTTGACCTGCAGTGGGGCAGATACAACGGGTGGATAAAAACCAGGAAGGGATGATGGCGGGCCAGCTGCCACATCAGGACCAAAGAACGAAAGCTGATCAGTGGTCACGATCCGTCCTTCATGTGGAAAACAGACCACACGAAAAAGGGAGGAGACAAGTGCTCCCATGGCATAGGTGTAATCGCGCCCCAAGAGCAGATTGAAATCCAATGGGCCTGGAACAACCATCACATCTATATGGACGGTTTTACCTCCCAAAGTAACATGTAACCTTGGAAGGATCCCTAACGGTTGACTCGTTCTTTTGTTAAATGCCAACAGATTCTGCGTAACAGGCACAAGCGGTGGTGAGCCAAAAGCTTGCCAAGTAGTTGAGGATAGAACACTAACAGATGCGCCTTCGTCTATAATGGTGCTGGGTACAACCAGACCAAAATCCTGTACTGTGATCTCGAAAGGCACATAAGACGGAAGGCGGTATCCTGAAAATCGATTCCAATCAAAGGAAGCGACCAAACTACTCGAAGGGGCTACCATCGAACTGAGATGGTCTTCCCCTGGTGTTACGAAAGAAGAAGGAGCATCCTCCATGACCTCAATCTCGAAGTTGGGAGGGGTATCCTCCAGGACCTCCATCACGGGAGGCGGAGGAGCAACTTCTTGAGGTATAGGGGCAAGAGAATCTTTCTCCAAGTCCAAGGAATCTGAAGAAACAAGAAGAACCTGAGGGATGTGGGGTCCACTCTCAATGGAAAAGACCTGGTGCACTGTAGACGGGGCCAGTTCAACCGATCCCACGACCAATGGTTGGTCGGGAATGGATTCCTGAATTTGAATTTCCGGGGGAGCGGGATCGACCAAGGATGACTCTTGACCAATCGTAGGATCAGCGGGCAGAGGACTCAAAGAAAGCTGTTTGTAACCAGCCGGGAGGCATGGTGTAGAAACAGTTGAGTTCTCCAAAACTCCCTTGGCTTCATCCATATACGGACAAAGGTGAATGGCATGGTGCCCCCCACACAACTTACAGGGATTGGTAATCTTACCCTGCTTCCTAGGAGCCTTAATAGCACTAGCTGAAGGCGTGCCCCCAACCTGAATCCCGGAAGCCAAAGGCAACGGTGGGTGACCGTTGGACCATACTTCGAGCACCTTGGGAATGCCAGGGCAGTCTCGAAGAAGATGGTCTCCTGTGCACAACATGCAAGGGAACTTGACTTTCTGCGGAGGGTTGGAAGGTTTATCAATGCAAGGCTTCTTAGGCACAATAGCTGCAGAGCTAGCCTCTCCTTTATCGAACTTCTTCTTCTTTGTCTTCTTCTTCTTCTTCTTAGCCATCTGGTTACTCGAATCCAGACTTTCACCAGGCGAAGTAGAAGAGGAGGACGCAGAAACAGGCGAAGAAGGGGAGAGGTCCACCTTGGAATCAACATGACGTTGTTCATGTGGAGGAACTGATTGAACAGAAGCCGAGACATTCAGGACCACAGAGGTTGAAAACAACCAAACAGGCAACCCAACAGTTAACCCAGGAAGGGACAACGTTGCCATATAAGGAGCACCAACATTTCCAAAGGGAGGAAACGGACCAGGATTCCCATCGGAGGGGATTCCTTGGTTGGTGAACTCTGGAAAAGTTTCCATTAGAAACGATCTTCAGAACAACACCCTAAGGAAACTAACTTTAACCAGGAATATTTCGTGGGCAGTTAATTTTTAAAACATTGAAACAAAACTCTACCGTTTCATCTTTTAAGAGTCGAGAAATAGGCAAAAGGTGACTCTATCACTTTCAGATTGGAAACAAGCGTGAAAGGACAAGCGCTTGATGATCCTTTCAAATTTAATGAGTCAGAAAAGATCAAAATGACTGCTCAGGAATGCTAGGCAAAGGGTGTACCAAATAACCGTGAACTACAATATACACCTTGGTTTCAAAAGGAAAGAGAAATCAACCAAGGACTTAACGTACGTGCAAGAAATCTCCCCGAATGTTGTGTCCGGTGTATCACGGGTATAGGGCGGTAGACTCGGCTTCCTATGGATAAAGGATAGAAACCTAGTGGGGTCTCCCTTTATATACGTGACGGTACGGGGAGCACAAGTCCATACTAGTGCTGTCTAAAGCCAAGAGGCAAACGACAACTACTAGGTTTAACGACACCGGAACACGTCTCTAACCTAGACCTCTAAATGTTCGTTAATGTTTCAATGCTTCCTTAGGTAAATTGAGGAAATTTTATGGTTGATCTTCAATTATGTTTCGGTTTCAAGGCCCTACCGTATGTCATATGACAATCTCCTGTATGCAGCTATATGAGAAAAGAAAACTTTCAATTCGATGAATGCTATCTAGTTAAGGGAAGAGCTTCAAACAATGATGCAACAAACAACAAAACTGAAAACGAAACTTTTCCAAACTAGGTGACTTTCACTATCCAAAAGTATTCTAAAACATTCAACGAAGTGAATTATGCAATGTAATCTATGCAAAATTCTCTTTTCCGAAAACTATGCAATTGTAATCTACGCACAATTTCCTTTTCTTTTCAAATGATAAGAATGCACTCAATGCATTTTTCGATGAAATGATAATCTACTTAATGCACGCTTTTAATAAAAGAGAATGCAATCAACGCGATTCCTAGTTTTCAATCATTAAACAATGTAATCTAAGTTCAATGATGGATCTCAAAAAATACTTTTCAATGCAATGTGATCTAATGCATTTTAACGAAAAGAAAACTATGAGACGAAAACTAAAAGAACGCAAATCTCCTTAATGAAGGATGAATGCAAAAGAGATGTAAACAAACATTAAGAATGCAATCGTTGTTTCAAAACACTTTGTAACGAAATCCCTCAAAAGGTGACAAAACACAAAGAGGACTTCCAAAGCATGAGATCAAAACAAGGCATTCATTCCCTTTTACATCAAACAATCATGGAAATAAGACATTTCAAACAATGAGCAATGTAATTTATGCTCATACAGTGAAAAGACCGGAAGGGAAAGACACACTGGTGAAGGATTTAGGGAAAAAATATCAATTTTCACACACCCTGAAATTGGCTCGACTTGTACATTGACAACTAGTGCCAACTGGTGCGACTTGCACACTGAAAACTAGCGCCAATGGCCAATTGGCGCAGGTTGCTAACTGACAACAAGCGCCAACGCCTGAAAATGAAAAAAAAGAAAGAATTTCTCCCAACCAAGACCAGACTCACCACTTCAAGCAGAATCTCCAAGACTCAAATGAACCATGTGACCTAGGCTCAAAGCAAGACACACACAGATCAAGCTGAGAAAGCTCAGAACTGAGAAAACCCTAGTACCTCACAAAATTGGCGCGACTGTGAGGCTGAAACTAGTGCTAGAAACGAATTGGCGCGGGTAATACACAAGCAACCTGCGCCAATGGGCGCAAATGTCAAGCTAAAAAGCGCGCTAGTCGAGTTTCCCAATCAAAAATAAAAGAGAGCAATCCAACAAGCAGACCAGTGATGATCAAGCTATCAAAAAATAAAATTCACAGAAATAACCAGCCCAAAAGATCTGATCAAGCAAGGAGGATCAAGAATCGACCGAAAAGACAAGACAATGCTCCAAGTGTTCAATTCATAAACTAAACCGGAGATTGACTGAAGCAGCTTTGATGTACTTTGCTAATGCATAGCAATAGCGTTTCGAAGGCTATCTGGCCAACTTCAGGCTCCGTCTATAGCTCATAAAACGAACGACAACAAGCTAATGATCCCCAGCGGAGTCGCCAATTTGTTGTGGAGGTAAATCCCCTCTGCGGACAGAGGCGATCCCTACTAGCCCAGACCAGGTCTAGCAACAATCAATCACGCTATAGCGCAGGTTCCTAATTGCAAATAAACCAACTAGCGATGAAGGCTTACCTGGAATCCAACGCAGTCGTTGTAGAAGAGGTGGCGCTCTCGTTCCTCAGCCCTGGCAGATCACGATCCCTACGATCTCCGTGATGGGACACCTGCACATGCGAGAAACAAAAAAAACGCAAGCGTAAAATCCAGTAGATGCAACTATATGTCAGTCAGAAAGGACATAACTCATTATTATAAAAAACAACAAGAGTGGAACCATAACCAATAGTCGTTCATTAATAATCAATCAAAGGAAAATTACAACCATAGTTCTGACGCTGAATTCTCCTTCGGCGGGTCGCTAGCAGAACAAGTCTCGAAAATCCTGTCAAGGATGGGACAAACCTCTCTCTTCGGATCTTGACGATAGTCTCCTTGCTTGAAATTGGCCTTAAGGGAATTATGGAGGCTCTTGCAGCATAAGGCTCTTGGGAATTTGGGAACTTGAAGAATAGCTTGCAATGGAGATGGGCAAGCTTTTATAGATGGAGGAAGGGGAGTTGGGATCCCTATAATCATGGAATTGGCCCTATCATCAAGGAAGCTTCCATGAGAGGTGGCAAACCACTTCCTCTCTATGGAAATCTGTAGCCAAACCTCCCAACTCAAGATAGATATCAGTTCCTGGATCAGTTAGGATGAAACTTCCGCCATTTATTTTTTAAAAACACCTCTTAAATTGGCTGGTGCGAGTGTGACTCTGGGACAGAGTGCCAACTGGCGCGGCCTCTTTGAAGTAGTTTCCCCATTGGCGCGGGTAATGAACTGCCTGCTCGCGCCAATGCAAAAAGGGCCATTTTTAGGGTTTTTCACAAGGAGATGTCTTCAAGGAAATGAAAGCTCTTGCTCAGAGGGATGTCATGAAAATGGTTTCAAGCCATGTCACTGCTCATAGGTCACGAAATGAGCCCTCCAATGTGCGGGACAGGGATTGCAGGGATAGTGACAAATTACTGTGTAACAACCATGGTTAAAAAAAAACACTAATTAGAAAACACTAATCATAACCTCATGATAACTACCTTGTGGACCTTATTTAATGAGGTCACATTGCAATATTCCATACTAACTACCATAGTGGACCTAATCCTCTTTACATTGAATTGAATTCATGTAACACCCCACCCCACAATTACACACTATTACGAGCTCACCAGGGTAAAATGAGATGATAGTTACTATGCATGACACAAAATCCAAGATCCAATTATGGAAATGGAGCCTAAATTACCAACTTGTACAATAGTTACTGCAACACTCAGAGAAATCTGATCACCCAGATAACAAACAATTTCCAATGATGACCCTTTCATTGAGTTGGGACCACTTTCAACCAAGATTTACATCCCATTCGTACTCGTGTAGTCCTCTCATTGTGGCCAGATCGCTCCAACCACACACATAAATCAACCTTTGTGCGACTAAGGCTAAAAATTCCCTGAACTAGGGGTGTGACCACAAACCCTATTCTGGATTTTTAGGGCTAGCCTACATGCCACTGCCCATATTTTTCCAGAACGTTCCAGAAGCATGTCAATGATAAATACAAGTCTGCATATTTTATTCTTAGACTCAGATCTTGACCAAGATTTCCCAACACATATGAATCATTTATACAAACACTTGGTAAACATGGTAATTGTAGGTCATGAATGCATACATGTTCATTGTTTCCTTAGTTTCATCAAATGCTCATAAAGAAGGCATACTACCCTCTCAGGCTAGTTGTAACAAACACTTGCTATCTTATATATTCATATAACTACTCAAAAACTTGTCAAACCATGAACATGATCAATAACAAGTGCACATAATATAATAATAGATATACCATGTTTGTAACCAACATTTAACCAGAATCAAGCCATAACAAACCAGTCATAAAATCAACACAATAACCAATACTTGTGCTCATTAATATCAATAGGAAATAACACTTAATAACATATGCCTAGTGCCAACTAAGTCAAGGAATTCCACATACCACCCAACCATAGATTGGGTTGAACCAAATATTTCTTTCATCCAATCACCCCCATTCCATATTCGAAGCATGAATGTGGTATCACATGGGATAAACCAAACATAACCAAACAAAAAATCCATAGGTTAAGCCACCTCCACTCTCAAGCCACAGTGATTTCACCCAAACCGGTCCAGAAATCACCAAAACCAATACAAGCTTAGATGCCTCAAGGTTTCTTCACCATACCTAGAGGAATTTTCTTGTCTCCACCCACCTGTCAGGAGCTTCCTAGATAAAACCATCTCCACCCTCGACCCGTGGGATTTCTTAGAGACCACCTCAACCAGATCCAAATCCAATTTCAATCCAAAGCTAAACCGAAATGAAAACCCATTATACCATGGATATCGAGGAAATGAAAAAGGAAAGGATATACATCATTTTCAATCCATGAAAATTCCATGCCATTGACAACAACATGACTAATAAACCAATGCATAAACCATGCATTCACGTCCCAACAAGATAGTCAAACATGTAACATGTTACCTACAAAATCCTATTTATGGTTACTCTTTCTTTGCTTGATTCCTACCCTTGCTTACTATTTTCTAATATTCTCCTTGTGCTCCTTGCTTTTATTTGCTTTCTTGCATGTGTCTTCCTTGTGTCCAAGTGATCCTCCTCTTGATTCTCTGTATTGTAGTGTTCTCTCTTTCTCTTTTCGAAAAGTGAATAATGTTTGAATGATGACTCTCCCCATTTTGTTTCTTTTACTTTTCCTTTTCCTTCATTTTTCTTTGCATGCATATTCTTGTCTCTTCATCTTCCTTTTCTCTTATATTAAGTTTCCATTTATTACCTTTTTCCTCTTACCAATTCCAATGCCAATGCCAATTTCCATAGCCAATAAATAATTAACCACTAGTGGATCCCAATATAATGGTTTTCCCTTCATTTTGATTGGAATACATGTCCCATGACCTTGGTTTTAGTTTTCCTTTTTAATTCCCACTTATTACATGGAAACTTAACTTGGGGTTGTTACAAACCCCTCCTCCTTGGGGGGACACCATCCTTGGTGTTCTTATGACACTTATAACCAAACAAAACTGCTTAAAAACATGAAAACATACTGCCTATGGAGCTTTATAACACAACTTGCTGCAGTATTTACAATGACATACTTCTTATTGGAGCTTTATAAACATAGCTCGATACGTTATTTACAATAACACACATGCACACACACAAATATATTCATATACCAAGTCAAATTTTCTTCAACCAACAAATAAAGAAGGATATAATTCTTGCATATGATCAACCATCTCCATGTAGCTTCATCAGGTGCAAAGTGCTTCCACTACACTTTAAATTTCTCTATTGCTTGGTTCTAGAGTATGAGATTCTTTTGTTGTAGGATGCATTGAGGTTATCATTGGAACTCACCTTTAGGTTCCACCTGTAATACAAACCAATCAATCACATGATAAACATCTTGTACATATATTTTAAGTAATGAAACATGGAAAACATCATGGACTTTCACTTATGGAGGAAAATAAATTTTGTAGGCCACTGGTCCAATCCTCTTGTTGGTTCCCTGTAATTTTCAAGATTGGCAAGAAAAAATAGCAGAGAACCACATCGAACTGCTTTGGAGTCCAGGACCTAGCCTTCCTAGGCCCAGAGAGGGCTCTCTTTGTGTTTATGATTAACTGATTTATCTTTATGCTTATATTTTTTGATTTTAGGCTAGTTATAAATATTGGGGTTGTTTGTTTGTTTGATTGATTGTAGGTTGGATGGGTAGATTATGGGAAGCTTAATCCATTGGGCTATGGAGTCATAAAAGGTTTAAATTGTACATAAAATTTTCAAGGGTTTTCACAGGGCAAGCTAACTATATCAAATGGATCTTTGTAGCAAGATGAATATGAGATGATAGTGAGTTCAGCAAAGCTAAAGAGCAGACAGTCTCTGAATTCTTTAACTATACTTCAACATAAAAGCAGAGCAGACAGAATCTGAATTCTTCATTCAAGTCCTTGGAAGAAAACATGTAAGACAATAGTTCAGTAGAGGTAAAGAGAATTTAAGAATTCTTTAACTCAACATCATAAGAAATACCTCAAGATAATAGTTTAAGAGAAACTAAAGAGAAGAAAATCTCTGAATTCTTTAGTTAGACTTCAAGAGAAAACCTTAAGATAATAGTTAGGTGAAACTAAAGAGCAGACAGTCTCTGAATTATTTAGCTATACTTTGCAGAGAAAAACATTGAGATAACAGTTACAAATAGAACTAAGGTGCTCATGAAACATATATTAATCTAATATTTTTGTTATGCTATCAGGGAGATTGATGCACAATATGAAAAAAAAGGAAAAAATTTGATGAAGAAGGATAACATCACCATTAAACATAGCTCAAGGATCCTGTGAAAATTCTTGTATTACTGATGTCCAGCTCAAAACAGTTACAATTATCCATTGCAATAATCTTTGCAACTCAGAGTCTAAGCCAAAATCCAACTCAACAACCAACCAACCAAAAATAAAAATGAACAATACATGCAGTATTTAACTGCAGATGAGGAGGTTGCTCTTTTCTAGGATGACAGATTTGTATTTACTACAGATTAAATGATGTTTAATAATTGAGACCATGCAAGGCCCAATGCCAAAATATCTCTGACTGACTCACTGTAATAATAACTTTCAAATTAACTTCTAAGCTAACTTTAAAAAAATATTTGACTAATTTACCTTTAGCATTAACTTTTACAATAACTTCCGAGCTGCTGCTAAAATATCTCTAACTGAAACATTAACTGAGGCAGCTTATATTAAATCAAAATTTGGCTGTAGGTGGCCAATGTGGTTGGGAAGAGTTAAATGCTGAGTGGCCTGTTCATTTGGCTGTGTCTTCTTCGTTGATTTGTCCTCTGATTTGTCTTTAAAATTTTAAACTATCATCATCTGTATCTTTTATCTGTTTTATTTTCTTTATCCTTGATTGTTCTGTTCACTTCCATTAACTGTTTTTATCTTTGATATTTATTTGACTACCTTAGGTTAATTCTTTTACCTCTTACTGTATTTTCACTGTGTATTCTATCTTTAACCCGCCTTTAACTCTAACTGATATTTCTTTTGTTTATTCCTCTATTGCGGGAAAAAAACTGGAATCCATACCCTGTGAGTGTTGGTAGGAGGCATATAGATGGGGAGTGAGAGAAGGTATGTGGGCCGTTGGATCAGATGGGGGAGATCAGACAACTGTCAGAGTTTTGGATGGATGGTAGGAGGTGCGACCAGGTGGTTTATCAGAATGAGGGTTTGTGGTTTATCGCGTAGTATAGAAGTGGTAAGGTGGTTTTCATTGGAGGGATGCGATGGAGCAAGGGGTTGATGTGTGGTGGATGGGACGGGTGTGAAACCACCCATTTCGTAACCCCCAGGGTGTTTTATAAAGGCAGACAGTTGGGGGTGCGAAATGAGGTGAGGGTCGTTGGATCAAAAGGGTGGAGATCTGATGGTAGTTGGGTGCAGAATGATCGCGGGTCAACAGGACAAGTGGGGTTATGTTTTTTAAATGAGACAGTGGGTTTTTAAATACTGAGTGGGGCCGTGATTGAATGGAGTGAGGGGGTTTGACTATAAGGTGGGGCCTGAGGGTGTATTAATGCAGAGGAGTAAATGAAAAGCGGGAGGAAAGGTATATTAAAGCGGGGCTTTAATACAAACAGGGGTCGGGTGATTAACATAACGAGGGTCGAGGTTTAATATGACCGGGGTTTATCCAAGTGGGACCCGAATAAATTATATTTATTCTAAAACAATGTAAAATGGGTTTTTTTACATTGTTTTAATGAAAGAAGGCGAAATGAGTAAAGGTAAATGAATATTTAGCGGTGGGAATGGGGTTTTTAGCATAGGGGAAAAAGGGTTTAAGAAGGGGGAAAGGATAAAATGAGGGGATTAGGGTTACAGATAGGATTTTCAGAGTATGGGAATATCATGAAAGGTATAATGAGAGATAATGGAGAGGTTAAATGGAAAATAATCAAGGAAGTGAAATTTATGAAAATAAATGATAGTCAGGGAATATTATTTTCAGTAGGCTGTAAAAAATACATAGTCATCTAGTGATACTGTAGAATACAGGAGACTAACAGTGGTTCCAGCTGGGGAGGGCAGTTCCTTTAGGACGTGTCAAGAATCTCAGATCTCTAGATTTCATAAATCAGTGCCTTATCTATTAGGTTAATCCTCACTCTGGAATTATGATCCGCTGCAAAAACCTTTGTGGTTGAAAATCTTGAAGCTTGGAATCAACACTCTTTGCATCTGAAGTCTAGGATACACTTGTGCGGAAAACTGGAAAGCAAGCTGGAACTATACTGAAGAAGATGCTCATAGTACTGAGCTTATTTGCACACCTACCTACCCTAATCCAACTTGGAGGCATATATTCACTAAGTGAACTCCATTTCCCAATGCAACCAATCAATTAAATGGCTACATGATTGCTTCTTGTTCAACCTTTTGGGTGTGTTGAAAAAACAAAAAGGCCACTCCCATTTCCAATGCAACCAATCAAGTAAGTGAATACATGATTGATTTTTTTTCATTCTCTGAGGTATTTTGAAAAAACAGAAAGGCCACTCCCATCTTACCTTCTTTTGAACAACAGTGCTCCAAATTTTCTTTTAACTCTGCACCAAAGTATTCGTGGCATAACATACTCCTTCTTTAGATGTCTCTAAGAAACCAACAAAAGGATCTTCGAATAATACTTGGTCCTGAGGATTTAAATAATAAGTTTCATCCAGGAGTATTCCTTGCTCTACTGTGTTGTGCTTGGGATTCGTTTGAGAAAGAACCTCTACCCGTTCTTCATGATCATATGACTTGGAAGCCTCATAATATACTACTACATTGTCCTCAAGAAAACCCGATATGCGTTGACTGTGTGGGCTGAATTGTGTCTGAAGGCCATCATTAGGAGCATCCCCTGGCAATAGGTTTTCTTGAGAAGGTAGTACAACATTAGTATCAATCCATTCTTTTGTTTCTTCATGAGGCAAAGCTGCAGTACATAAATCAACAGTAGAACAAATAGAAATAATTTCTTTATATAAAAATTTAGAGGCTGGCTTCATGCTTAGAATCTGATTGATTTCTTCTTCAGTTAAAGGAGGATGCATTATTTGTTCTCTTTCGATAGAACCACAATTTTTCTCTTTCTCTTTTGAATGATCATAAGGCTGAATGTCTTCTTGAGCCTTACACAAAAGAGCAGATGAATCATCATTTTTCCCTTCAGAGAGATCTTGTGGATCTTCTTTCATTTCATGATTTCTTTCATCCTCAACCAACTTCTCCTGGTTGTCATGACAGTTAGCTTGAGCATGAAATTCATGAATTGCCTCTAATAGATCCCCAGGATGCCAATTTCCCAAATCTTCATGAATATTTACAAGGTATTGTATGATATCTACAGACTGATCACAACAATTTTTGGCTAATGATAAAGATGGACAATTTTCTTTATAATTCTCATAAAACACCTTGTGGAAATATTTTAAAGAAAACAAACTACCAGGGCTTAGACCTTCATACCATTCCCTTGCTTTGTCTTCTAATGTTAGCATGAACATCCTCATGAGGAAATCCTCATGCCATTCAACCTTCAACCTCCATGAGTGTATATGAAATTTAATGAGGTGTAACAAAGCATTATCTCCTTTCTTATCATAAAAAAGGAAGATTTCCATCCCAATTTACTTGAGGCATTTTGTGTGGGAATCTAGGAATTTGATCTCTGTTCATTGGAGTATACCTTCATTGTATCCTTGGATCCATCTTTGTCAATCAGTCAGAGAAAAAAGGGTCACTTCATCTTCACAACTAATCTGGATTCTTTTACCAGTGGAGTCTTTAGGCCTACTGAGAGCTGTGGAGTCACCAGGTGGATGATTTCAACTTTCTTGAGGTTGGCTGTTGTCCACCATCAGCAACCAGATACCAGTCTTGGCTAATACTTGAATCATCTAACTTTGAGTGGGGGTTCTGAGTTCTGAGGAAATATCAAGATTTTTTAATAACTCAATTCCCCAGTATGGTTGCCATTATGTTGGCTCCCTGTAATTTGCAAGATTGGCAAGAACAAATAGTAGAGAACCACATCAAACCACTTCGGACTCCAGGACCTAGCCTTCATGGGCTCAGAGAGGGCTCTTTCTGTGTTTATGATTAACTGATTTATCTTTATGCTTATATTTTTTTATTTTAGGCTAGTTATAAAGCTTGGGGTTGTTTTTTTTTTTGATTGATTTTAGGTTGGATAGGTAGATTATGGGAAGCTTAATCCATTAGGCTATGAAGTCATAAAAGGGTTAAATTGTACATCAACTTTTCAAGGGTTTTCATAGGGAAATCTAACTATATCAAATGGATCTTTGTAGCAAGATAAATATGAGATGATAGTGAGTTCAGCAAAGCTAAAGAGAATACAGTCTCTGAATTCTTTAATTATAGTTCAACATAAAAGCAGAGCAGATAGACTTTGAATTCTGCATTTAAGTCCTCAGAGGAAAACATGTAAGACAACAGTTAAGTAGAGGTAAAGAGTAATTAAGATTTCTGTAACTCAACATCATAAGAAAGACCTCAAGATAATAGTTTAAGAGAAACTAAAGAGTAGAAAATCTATGAATTCTTTAGTTAGATTTCAAAAGAAAACCTTAAGATAACAGCTTGGTGAAACTAAAGAGAAGACAGTCTTTGAATTCTTTAGCTATACTTTGCAGAGGAAAACATTGAGATAATAGTTACAGAAAGAACTAAGGTGCTCATGCAGCATATCTTAATCTAAGATTTTTGTTCTTCTATCAAGGAGATTGATGCACAATATGAAAAAACAAAGGAAAAACATTGACGAAGAAGAATAACATCACCATTAAAAATAGCTCAAGGATCCGGTGAAAATTCTTGTATTACTGATGTCCAGCTCAAAACAGTTACAATGCTCCAATGCAATAATCTTTGCAACTCAGAGTCTAATCCAAAATCCAACTCAACAACCAATCAAAAAACAATAAAACTGAACAATACATGCAGTATTTAACTACAGATGAGGAGGTTGCCCTAATCTAGGATGAAAAATTTGTATTTACTACAGAGTAAATGATGTTTGACAATTGAGACCATGCAAGGTCCAATTCCAAAATATCTCTGACTGACTCACTGTAATAATAACTTTCAAATTAACTGCTGAGCTAACTTTTAAAACATATTTGACTAATTTTCCTCTAGAATTAAATTTTACAATAACTTTTGAGCTGCTGCTAAAATATCTCTAACTGAAAAATTAACTGAGGCAGCTTATATTAAATCAAAATTTGGCTGTAGGTGGCCAATGTGATTGGGAAGATTTATATGCTGAGTGGTCTGTGCATCTGGCTATGTCTTCTTCGTTGATTTGTCCTCTGATTTGTCTTTAAAATTTTTAACTGTCATCATCTGTATCTTTTATCTGTTCTCTTTTCTTTATCCTTGATTTCTCTGTTCACTTCCTTTAACTGTTTTTATCTTTGATCTTTCTTTGACTGCCTTAGGTTACTTATTTTACCTCTTATTGTCTTTTTACTGTGAATTCTATCTTTAAGATGCCTTTAACTATGATTGCTCTTTCTTTTGTTTATTCCTCTGATGATTATCCTCTGTTTCTGGAAAAAAATTGGAATCCATACCCTGTGAGTGTTGGTAGGAGGTGGATAGGTGGGGAGTGAGAGAAGGTATGTGGGCCATTCGATCGGATGGGGGAGATCGAACAGCTATAGGAGTTTTGGATGGATGATAGGAGGTGGGACCGGGTGATTTATCAGAATGGGGGTTTGTGGTTTATCACACGGTATAGAAGTGGTAAGGTGGTTTTCTTTGGAGCGATGCGATGGAGTGAGGGTTCGACGTGTGGTGGATGGGATGGGTGCGAAACCACCCATTTCGCAACCCCCAGGGTGTTTTAAAAGGCGGATAGTTGGGGTGCGAAATGAGGCGAGGGCCATCGGATCAAAAGGGTGGAGATCTGACGGTAGTCGGGTGCGGAATGATCGCGGGTCGGGAGGATAGGTGGGGTCAGGTTTTTTAAATGAGACGATAGATTTTAAATATGGAGTGGGGCCGGGATTGAATGGAGTAAGGGGGTTTGACTATAAGGTGCGGCCTGGGGGTTTGTTAACGCGGAGGAGTAAATGAAAAGCGGGGGGAAAGGTATATTAAAGCGGGGATTTAATACAAATAGGGGTTAGGTGATTAACATAACGAGGGTCGGGGTTTAATACGATTGGGGTTTATCCAAGTGGGACCCGAATAAATTAAATTTGTTTTAAAAATTTTAAAAAATGGGTTTTTTTACATTGTTTTAATGAAAGAAGGGGAAATGAGTAAAGGGAAATTAATATTTAGCAGTGGGAATGGGGTTTTTAGCATAAGGGAAAAAGGGTTTAAGAAGGGGGAAAGGCTAAAATGAGGGGATTAGGGTTACAGATAGGATTTTCAGAGTATGGGAATATCAGAAAAGGTATAATGAGAGATAATGGAGAGGTTAAATGGAAAATAATGAAGGCAGTGAGATTTATGAAAATAAATTATAGTCAGGGAATATTATTTTTAGCAGACTGTAAAAAATACACAATCATCTAGTGATACTGTCGAATACATGATACTAACAGCTCTTAAGGATATCAAAATTCCCATAATACTGAGGTGCCAAATTAGCACATGATCCAATCCTCAAGGAGCTCTTCCTAGGCTTGATACACATGTAAACACGCTCTCCAACCAGAAACTCCTTGAATACTCTATGTTGATCCATATATCTCTTCTGTCTAACTTGTGCTGCCTTCAAATTTTTTATAATAACCTACATTTCCTGTTTCATATCTCTCAACATATCTAGTCCAATCAAAACCCTTCTCACTAGATCACTCCATCTGATAGGAGTATTACAAATCCTCCCTTAGAGATCCTCAAATGGAATCATCTTCAAGGATACTTGATCCCCATTATTGTAAGAAAATTCCACCATCGTAAGATACTCCTCCCACTTAATTTGTTGATGCATGACATGCATCCTCAACATATCCTCAAGAATCTTGTTAATCCTCTCTGTCTACCCATCTATCTACGGATGATAAGTTTTATTGAAGGCTAGCTCTATCTCCAAGCTTGCAAACAATTGCTTCCAAAAATTGGAAGTAGGCTTGACGTCTCTATTAGATATAATCCTCTTGGGAACTCCATGTAACCTCATTATCTCCTTAGTTAATACTTGAGCCACTTCACTAGTTTAATTATAATACTTCACCTTAATGAAGTGAGCTACCTTACTCAACCTATTAACCACAACCATGATGGAGTCATGCTGTCTTGATATCCTTGGAAATATGTAATGAAATCCATGGAAATGACCTCCCATTTCCATTCTGGAATTGGAATTGGATGAAACAAACCGACTATATGCTTTCATTCAACTTTCACCTACTGACAATCCAAGCACTTAGAAACAAACTCAACCACCTATTTCTTCAAATTTGGCCAATAATAGAACTTCTTAATAGTTTTCAAAGTATTCTGGTATACTGGGTGGCTTGAATATGGTTTGACATGAAACTCTCTCAAAATAAGCTTCTTCAAGTTTCTATTGTCACACATAGATCCTAATCCTGAATCTAACCAAGTCATCTCTTGTGAGGTGATACTACTAGTCCTTGTCACTTTGCTGTTGCAATCTTTGGTTTATTTGTTGGTACCTATCATCATGTTTCCTTTCATGCAATATCCACTCCTACTAATTTTTACCATAAGAAGTCATTGCTGAAGTATGATTCACTTTTACTCTCCTACTAAGAACATACGCAACCTGGTTCTCTTTTCCTTTGATATACTTGATTTCAAAATCAAACTCATTGAGAGTAACCAACCATATAGCTTGCCTTGCATTCAAATTAGGTTGGTCAAACAATTAAATGAGTCCACTATGATCATCCTTCAAGAAAAAACTCCTACCAATAAGATAATGTATCCACTTCTTTAATGCATGAATGGTAGCTACCAACTCAAGGTCATGAGTCACATAATTTTGTTCATGCTAATTCAACTTCTATGATTCATAGCACACCACCTTCCCTTCTGTTAGGGTCCTATAATAATAGGGTTCATAAAATTTTGAATTGACTTTGATAGTCTTGTAAATATGTACATACCTTGCTTTCTGCAAGTTGTTTTCCCATATTTTGAAAAAATGAAAAATAATAAAAATCCAAAAAGAGGGTAAAAAGTCCTAAAAGAAAAATCAAAGGACTTATAAAAATATAGACGCCAAAAAGAAAAAGAGATAAAATAAGACCTGAAAGTGAGCAAGTCCAAATGCCACTACTTTTACTTTTACTGCAAGAATAATGATTATGTGCAGAGTGTCAATAAATGCCATAATCCATGATTAGTTAAACGGTTTAATCTTAACTTTTCATGTTTTAGATAGAGAATAAAGATTTTCCAGACAGTTTAAACCTGAGAAATCAGTAGATAGGTAGAGAATAATGAGGAGCTCAACAGTTTAATCTGAGCCCTCGGATGAAATAAGGTAGAATTAGATAGATTTATGCTTTGAAAGAAAAATGTTTTAGGGTTGCAAGCCTAAATGCACCCATGAAAATGAAGAAAAAATATTAGAAATAAAGATGGGTAGGTAGAAAGTAGTTGAACAATCATGTAATAAAGCATAATTGGGTAAAATCACTAATTTCCCCTCCTTTACAAGTATTCAGTATTCTAAACTATTAGACAAAAAGGCTCACAGCATTTATCTGACTTTTTTTGGGACCGGAGGCAAGGCTCAATGACTGGTTAGTTAAAAATATTGAATTCTTACTTTAAATCCACATTCATCAACATTTAAACCTTCATCCATAAATCATAATCCATTTTTCCTAAGTAAAACCCATTTTTTACTTTGTTCAAATAAAATCCTAAATAATTAACTTCATTCCCTTTCAAAATCATTCATAAAATCCTCAAAATGCATTTATCCTAAGTATAAGTGAAATAAAATTAAAAGGCAACAATGCTTTATTTTGTCTATGCTTTACACTTTACTTAGAGATTAACATGCGTTTTGTTTCCATTTCACTACCCTTTTTCATATTAACACCTAACTTGTTGTATTAAATCCGTAACTACACCCTCCCGTATATATTAATACCCTTATAATAAAATAAACCCCCAAACCCTTTATTTTAAAGTTTAGAACCAAGTTTAATATCCCACATGCGCAATATAAAAACCCCGCCCCAAAAACTCATTGGTCTAAGCATATCTTATTTCAAATATCCCGCCCATATAGTTTGAAAACTATTCAACGTTGAAAACTATATATAATATATAATGTTATCACTCAGGTTTTCCTAGAAGTTGTGTAAGAGGAAAGTATACCCGAGGTAACCACAAACCAACCTTTTAGATGCAGAATCTAGCCAATCTGCATCCAGAGAGGGCTCTCTCTTTATGATTTATCTTTGTTTTTGAATGATTTTAGGCTAGTTATAGATGCAAAGTTAATGTTATCACTCAGGTTTTCCTAGAAGTTGTGTAAGAGGAAAGTATACCCGAGGTAACCACAAACCAACCTTTTAGATGCAGAATCTAGCCAATCTGCATCCAGAGAGGGCTCTCTCTTTATGATTTATTTTTGTTCTTGGAAGGTTTTAGGCTAGTTATAGATTCAAAGTTTGTTTTGGGAAAATGGTGGAATCCACAAACTAAGGGCAAGGTTGAGAGCTTTCAGTCCATTGGGCTATGGAGTCTAAGGATGGCTTTACTGGATTTCTTTTCTAAACACAAGATGGTATTACAGGGCAAGATAGCTAGACAGAGAAAAATCCTTAAAATTTAAAGTGGATGGATGGTCTTGAAGGGATGAAAGGCAGCTAAGAATCTTTCACCATATTCAAGAGAAAGAAGAGAAATGACTACAAGAAAAGAGCAATGAAGGATTCTTTGTTACAGTAATCAACAATGTTTAAATCAGCAAAACATGAGCAATTAAGAATTCATGCTTATAACTAATCCAGAAGAAAACATCAAGAATAATCACATTTGAAAACAGAGTACAATTAAGCAAATTTTGTTTCAATCTTTTATGTAAACTATT